>VZTM01000913.1:1261-11262 GCA_013400555.1 Jacana jacana | reverse complement strand
GTGACCGGCCGCCAGCTGGATTTAACTCCGTTGAGCACCACCCTTTGGGATCGTCCTTCCAGCCAGTGCTGGATCCAGCAGATTATATGCTCATCCAGGCCATGAGCAGCCAGTTTTTCCATGAGAATGTGATGGAGGACAGTGTCAATTGATACCTGTAGTATCTGCATTGTTGTGAAAAGGTATTTTTGATTAAACTGACTATAGGCAACTTATTTCTTTTTTGTGAATACCCTAAGAATAGTGATTTCGTCCATGTTTCCGGTGGATCTTTGTGATCATCAGGACTCAAGCTTATAGTATTAAGTTTGCAGAACAATAGTCCCCTCCCTCCCCCCAGTCCCCTAACTATTCTAAGGCTTGAAAAGACATCCTATATTTGAATGAGACTAAAATGTCTTGACATTTTTTTGAAATACAGAAGAGAACCTCCTCTACACCAGGGTTTTAGCAGTGTGTGTAGTTGCCTGGTGTACTGGTAAGCTGATGCTCAAGTTTTTGCCCAATTCAGGTAAGGGAATAAAATTCCTTTTTTCCCCATGTAAATCATTTCACTTTTTGTGAAGAATTAAATGCCTGTTGGCCATGTAGAGTGACAGGGACCATGTCCTTGACCCACTGAAGTTTACTTGTTCATGTAAAATATATTTAAAAAAAAAATTGTTTCCTGATAAAATAAAGTAAGTATTGGTACAAAGAGGAGTCTTTGAAATACAGACTGAGAAAGATTGCCCATGCTTCATAGTCAGGTCTTGACATTCAGTAACAATGGTTATCTTGGTCTCTGGCGTGTATATTTCCTCTGAAAGTTTTGGAGAATCAATTTTAAAAAAAGATTAAAAAAAATTCAGTAATTTAGTAGCAAATTCAATTTACGCTTCATTTGGACTTCCTGGCTTCAGTTTCCCTGTTCACTGTATCCTTCGCTTGGTTGTTAATCTGCTCCAGTTTGGCAGTTGCTCACTCTCATGGCAAAGCTCTTGTTTTTTGCAATTTTCCATAGTGTTGTGAGCCCAGCTGTAAACTGCTACAATACGTACGCTTATATGTATACGTAATTCTCCTATTATTTGTGAATTCATCAAAGCCTCATACTTTGCTTTAGATGCCTTTTCATTCACACACACTGGAGAGAGATCCCTGTTGTTAATATTGAGTTGAAGATGGTGGAGAACTGGTAATGCATTAGGAAACCGTGTAGTACTCCTGAATGGATTAAGAGATGGAGGAGGTGCTTGAGCCCACGGATTGCATGATTAAAAGAGTTAGGCGTTACTGTACTAAGAAATGCTGTTACTTCTGTGATAGAACCCATTTTCTCTTTTGCATCTCCCTGGCTGGTCTTTTAAAGGCCAATGGCATGAGAGTTTTTCCTTTTTTCTTGCCTTATTCTTTCCGCCAGTGGGCAAAAGTGGTATATGTCACTTTTCTGAGTGCCATATTTCACACTTCAGTTTAATTTGGCTGATAATGATTTGTTAAGCAAATGTAAGTATGTAGAGCACATGTTGGCTCTCACGCATAAAGTGTTCAGTCACTTCAGCAGTTCCTTTAAAATCCCACTCCTGCCTTATAAAAGCTGCAGGTGCAAAACAGTTTCCCTCTGTACTAGCTCGAACAGAAGATAAAGGTAATAAGGAATTTTATATTGGGTATAACTCTTTGGCAAGTATAAGGTTGTAAGGGGATGGGGTTGGTAGTTCCCATCAGAAAAACTCATTCTAAGGAATAGGATTACTTTTATCCTGTGAACTATTAAAGAGAAAGGACAGCTGATCATGATGATCACCAAATCTGTGACATCTAGTAAGTATTAGCAGCGGAAAATATGGCTCCTCTTCCTGTATTTGTTATCTATTTTTGAGAGTCTTGTGATCTCCAGTCCCCTAACTCCGAAGTTATTCTTCTCACAGAAGTTACATCTTTTCTAAATCTTATTTTCAAGTGGAGAGTTGGGGTTTTTTTCAACCTAAGAAGAAAAACCATATTCTTCTAGTCTAGCTCTCCCTCCACTGTGTAATTCAATGTATCTTTCAACAGAATTTTCATACTTTCCTTGGGTGTCCCACAATTTTCTGTTCTTACTCCATTTCCTTTTCATCAGCGGGTTTTCCAGCCTCATCTGCTTTCAAGTATTCAATATCATCTGAACGCTGGCGTTTTGAATATTTCGCTCTCCACTCTCAACTTGTCCATGTTTACGCAGGCCTGCATTTTTGGCACGTTTCCCTAGAAATGCTTTTCTGTCCACTGAAATTCAGGAAGGACAAAGCCAAGCTCCTTGTCTTTTCCCTTACTCTCTGAAAGCTGATTAATGCTATCATGTTCCCTGGGACCTTCTGCCTCTTTTCTCTCGGTATCTTCATTCTGGGCCCTAACTAAATCTTGCCACTTTTTTGATGTAGTATTTTAGATAGTTAATCTGCATGTCCATATTGCCCAAACTATCATCTGCTTCCATATTCAATGAATATGAAGGAGTCATTCCCGTTTTACATCTTGAGAGTAGCGTTTGACCATTTTGTAGCTCAAGGAGAGTATCAGCATCATGACCAAAATCAGACTTGTTGCTTTTAGCTCAATGATATTTAGCATTTACTGTGCTTTTTTTCTAGCGTCTTCAACAGGGAAAAGTAACATTTTAGAAAAAAAACGGCTTTAATTTGGATTAATTACTTAGCTGGCTTGTTTCTAACTTAATTGGACACTTTCTCTTTTTTTTTTTGTTAAGATTCTTCATTGAAGATTTAGTTTTTTCAAAAGTCGTATTATACGTGTACATAAAAACCCCAGAAACCTTTTGAAGTAAAAAATGTGTTTTCGTCTTGGCTAACTTGAAAATGACCCAGTGTGTTTTGCTCACATACTCAAACCAAAACATTTTTCTTAACGGAAATTGGGCCTAGAACATGGCAAAGGAAAAGCTAATCACAGAAAAATGTGAATAAGTGAGAAAGGGATTTATAGTGAAATTTGCTTTCAAAAGCATATCAAGTAGATTTTGAAAGGTAAAGAGTTTTACAATATTAAAAATATATAAAAATGTGAAAGGACACTGAAATTAAGCTGTCATAAGAATCCAGTCACACATAACTGTGTTCTTGTGCATTTTCTCTAAAAAGCACGCGTATGGAATGATCCTGGACAGGAATTATGTTTTAATGGAAAGCATTGAAGCTACTGGAGGAGATGTGTGGAGGAATAGTAGGAAATTTTAAGAATACGGTAAAACACAGGTGACCTTTTGAAAATTAATACCTAAATTTTCCGGAAAATGTGCCAGCAACTTGAAAAGCAAGAGGTGAAATGCCACCATGGTCCCATTCCTCACGCTTCCTTGCTGATGACCTCAGCCTGGGCTTAGGCTCCAGTGGCAATTAGCGCTGTGCTCATCTTCTCCTGAGCACAGCCCACCATGGATGTCAACTGGCAGGGATGGGGTATTTGGTGAAATGGATGGCAGCTAAAGGGAGGGTGCTGATTTAATTTAGTTCTTTAGTTCAAACCCCTGTCCCAGCATTGAACGGGAAGCCTGCCACTCAGTTTTCCCATAATCATTATTGAAACTGCTACTGATGTGGGAGGTAAGAAAGAAAATAGGATACATAGATTAAAATAGAAAGAGGAGTGCTCTGATTACCTATCCCACCATTGAAGTGAACACTTTAGATTGTTCTCCTGTAATCTGTGGCACATTATTACTCTGGTTTCAATGGGTGAAGAAAATGGCACACTTGAAATTACAACATATAGTTATCAAATAGCCATTTCAACACCCCGCTGGCTGCACCACTATCACAAGAAGTGAACTTGCACTAGAGCACATTCTGTCTATCAGAAATAGTAGCTGCATAAAATAATGATGCAGAAAATAAATATGAAATGGAAGACCAGAGCAGGAAATCATTTCAACGTTTAGCTCTGCTGAGACCAAGGGGATTAGCTTTCTACGAGGTAAGCGTGAGTTCCAGTGCACTGCTGGATTGCAGGAAACTCCTTCTGACTTAGCCATACTGCCTGAAAATGGAAGTAATATTTATAGATTTACTTTAATACTTGGCATTTACACACTGGAAGAAGGAGTAAAAGGAAATTTTGGGGATGAATACATACTTAAATTCTAGGACTCCTGTGTGCATAACTTTACTGAAGCCAGAAATGCCATTGCGTGCACTGAATGGATAAAGCACACTATTGGTAGAAGAAACTTATTAATATTTAGAGGTGGAATTTTTACTTCACGTCTGAGATAATATTACTAATGTGATCAGATCCACCGCTTTAGTCTGTAGTCGATATAATACAAAGCGATTTCTAGTTAGTTAAAGAACTTTTTTATTATAAGAAGCTATTAGCTAAAGTACACAGATCCTTTAAGGGTACAAATCCACGGAAATGGGGCTAGATTTTCAAACTAGAGACTGTTTCATCCTATGTCTGGATATAATGTATGTCAAAAGATTTCCCGGTATTGCTATAACACTTGGCTTTGTGTTTGGGCCAAATGTCATCCATCAAAAAAACATTTAGCCTTGCTTTGATTTTGTTGGATATAGTCTTCAAGAGAACAAATGCAGATTCTCTAAGCAACCTGATGTACATCTTAAATCAGTATCACAATGGATGATGCGTTTCTTGCAGACACAGGTCGTGAATTCCATTGGTGACTCTCTCTTTGCATTGACTGTGCAAGCTTGAACTTCTACAGCTGACTGAAGGTCAAAGAAATGGGAAGCATCCAGATGCCTGTTTCTATGCATCGTGAGATAGTTATGGGAAATTAGCATATCAAGTTATCCTTTCGTCTCTAGTTTCTGACATTGAATGTCGTTAACAAAACATTCAGGGCTCGTCAACAGACTATGCGTTAGATGTCACTGAACTTATCAGTAGGACAACAAAAAGTGGACATCACAGCAAAAGGTGACATCAGAGAGTGCTTTAAAGAGTTACTTGCACAGACTGCGCTGATAAGACTGAAGATGATTGGAGAGAGACATCTGAATTTTGGCTTGTCTCTGAAGTCAAGTAGCGCAAAAAAGTTGTAAGAGCTCTCCAGGAAGGGGTCAGGCACTGAAATGATGACCCAGAATCAATAACATTTAAAGGCACCTTAGATGAGTCCTAGATAATAAATTAGAAAAATGTTACCGGGCTTTCTTATAAAGTACTCTGAGACTATCAAGAAAGGGCTGTATTGTACATGTGGTTTGTGGTGTTGACTGTTCATTTGCAACCTGATTTTTTTCCTGGGGTGGGGGACACCAGTCTCAGGTCCATCGCCCTTGCCACCAGATTCACGGCAAGCACCTGTAAAAAGCAGAAACACCCTATGGTGCTGCTTCCTCATGAGGCAAATGCCCTCTTTTATGCATTAGTTGATAGATTGCAGTTTATTATCCGTATGGTATAAAGGGAAATATATCTAAAGAGAATTTAAAAACTCCAGCAACCTTAGGTTTAGTAACAGTAGTAACTCTGGACTATGAATCCATTAAAAAGGCCTAGTAAAAGCTAGTGTTAGGTCTTTAGGATTTCAGTTAAAGGGGTTTAAGAATGAAGATCTTGACTAGATGAAATTTTAAAATTAACTGTGAGGTATGAGCTCAACCACTCTGCATTTTATTATTAGTTGCAGTATCTGGCTAAGTAGATGGAGCGGAGATGCTCACATCTGTAATGAATAACTGTTTTTTTTCTGCATGAAGCTCAAACATATATTAGCACAGTCAATTTATCTGAATGAAGCAAGGCTGCAAATAATTAAGGAATCTACTCTGGGAATACTTACACCATCATAGAAGCTGATTTTCATTCAAGTTGTATCAAAAGAAACCCCAATAACCTTGCTCAACTCGTTTTACACACAACTGCCATTCATCAGCCCAGACTACTTGCTGTGAACCAACCCGTTATTTTTGTGTATTTATTCATTCTTACTGAAGGAGTCAGCAAATTTCATCTTGTCCTAGGCCTTGTTCGGTGCACAGTTGGGCTGCTGGTGTGAAGGAGCAGACCTTGTTTCTTCTCCTGCTCATTAGCAGTGCTGTTGCGGGCTTTTTCTCGTGATTGAGAGATGTGGCGAACCTGGCTACTGCCGACTTTCTGAGTCGATGGCTGTAGCAGGAACTCAAAGATGCGGTGAGGTTTGTTTCATCTCCACCCATGTTCTCTGTCTTTTGCAGAGTCCTCAGGACCAGTTTTCTGTGCTTCCACTTCGTTGACGTGCCATTTTTGATAAGAATTTTAATTTTGGTGGAGCAGTAGTTAGAGGCCCCTGTTCCAAATGGAGGAGGGGGGAACCGGTACAAACAGAAGTAAACAATTTCCTTTATTGAAAGACTCTAAGAATATACAAAATACAGAGGGGGAAGGAAACAGTTGAACCCCTGTAAAAATCTGGTCCAATCCAATCATAGGAGGACTGTGACTAGATGTGGTCAGCCATGGCTTTGTCCAGCCCAGGCTTTAGAAGCTCCACAGAGGAATTTCTGAGCATCTCTCATGCTTACCTAATGCAGTGCTGCTCTGTTCTCCTGTGAAAAGGGTTTTCCTGACACCCTGACATCCAACTAGCAATTAGTGGCTGTCACCCCTCATTATATCATCTGACGTAACCAAGAAGAATTTGGATCCGTCATCTTTCTAATTGCTCTTCAAGTATTTGCAGGCAACAGCCTATAATTCTTTGATCCCTTTCGCTTCCCCAAACTTAGCTGATTTATTTGAATACTAATGCCAGCAGTTATGTTTCCAGTTCATTCACATCTGAGAGATCCAGTGCTGATGACTGGAGTGAAGTCTTTGAGTTTTACTTTCATTTAGCTCATTAGGCTGGACCTCAGGCTGGACAGGGCTCTGAGCAACCTGATCTAGTTGAAGATGTCCCTGCTAAATACAACAGATGTTGGACTAGAAGACCTTTAATGGTGCTTTCCAACCCAAACCATTCTATGGAAATAATTTCTTTCCATGTACCTCTTCCGTGAGTTCCTGTACCTTTCCTCCCATGCCTAAAATCTCAGTTCTTCTCAACACTCAGTGAAAGTTATTCTCTGGTTTTGGAACCATGTTTAGATTTCCCATTTCTATTTCATTCTGAAGAGATTATTTTAATTCGTACTGCTTTATGTCCAAAGCCTTCTTTGCTTTGCTTTGGACTTTGACTTGCAAAGCTAATTAAGCTTTAATTTTGGCACCTTTTGTTCTACTTCTTGACCTCTAATGGTGTAGCTTTACAGCGTGTTGCAGATCCTGTGCCTCCTCAGAAAGCCACTGATGGAAAACAGAAAATTTTTTTTGTGAATGCAAGGATTTACTTTTATAATATTGCAGATCCGGGTTCCAAACTGCAAACCAGTGACTGTGTTGACATTGTTTATGCTGCTGTCTCTTAGCTTTATATTAAAATGACACAGTATTTGTAAAGCTTTATGGAGTTTTGCAGGTTTTTTGTTTAAATGTTTACTTGGCTTTTGGTTTAAATGTCACTGAGAATTATGATTATATATGATATAGGGCTGGCCCACTTACTCTAAATTAGAAGAGAAATATATTGGGCACAGTTTTTATGGTTTGTGAGTCTGCTAAATCACCTCTGCATTTCACAGCTTTAGGGGCTGGGAAGTATTTATAGTTTTTGCTCAGGAGTGCATACAAGTTTAGGTACAAAAAACTCTTAAGTTAAAGCTCAGAAGAGGTTTAGTTGTTTGGGTTCAGGTTTTTTTTTACATTTCTGCATTATTTTGCAGATGTTTCCTATTCCATTAGAGAAGAATTGTTAGCAGTGAAGGAGTGCTGTTAACTGGTCGGTGAGGGAGGAGGGAGAAGACTTTTTTCTCCAGGTCTGGTCTTAGCCCATGTGCAGTGAATTCTCCTGTGCCTTGTTTTGTTGAATGGATGTAGAACAGATGAACAAAAATGTCTATTTCATGGAGGTAAAGGTAAACTAGCTTTTCCACAGTAAAGAAATTTGTGTTAATGGAGAATGTTTTATTTGTTATTGTTAGTAAACTTATCCCCTTCTTTCTTCACCTGTGAAATCCCCTCAATAATCAGTCTTCCTTCTTGAATCTTACCCATCTTTTCTTCATCCACTCTGTGTCTCACTTTGGATCACTCCTTCTTCATGTCTTTTAGAAAAATGTCATCCACTGTCATCCTTTGGATACCTTTACTGTATTCAGAATCACTGTGTTCAGTTGCTACTCGACTGCATGCTTTTCCTGGAGAAAATCAAGATTTTTCTTAGCATCCTTGCTGTTTTGCCCTCAGTACCTCCTTTTGGAGATTTTGGTGATGTTTCAGTGTCTCTTGAACTCAGACATGTAGTGCTGACACTTTTCTTTATGGATGCCAAAGGATGAAGATAAATGCTGGAAATACTAGTTTTCCTCTTCCCCACTGGCATCACTCACGTTATCTTCTTCTGATTCCTCTGGTACCAGTAATGAACATCCTGGCCCCGTGCTCCACCTTAGTAACTTAACATGTGAGCAGTTTTAGTGGAGCTGAATTTGATTATAAGATTATAAATTGAAATCTCAATGCAGAGATCTCCTCAGGGCAGGGGAAATTATTTGTCCTCTCCTCCTAATGAATATATATAGGTCCACCCATTTCCAGAGGTTTTTGCAAAAGACTGGGTACTTCTGTTCCTTGACATGAATCTTTTGTTTCCTCTATTCTGTCAGACTTCTTGCTTAGTCACTTGGTATTTCTTGGAATTGACTCTGGATTGACTGTCTGCCAAAGCCTTTCTGGTTCATAACCATTTTGAGAATGTGCAAGTTTTAACTGTGAAATATTGGTAGATAAAATATTAAGAATTTCACCAAACCTAATCAAATGTCCCTCTAGCCAGTTGAAGTCTGATGGTAGCCAGTAACTTGGGTTTCAGGAGAAGAGTAGAAAATGTGCCATGTATGATGAGATTCATGGCACATTTTCTTGGTTTCCTACATTCAGCAGGTGAAGCCTGGGTTCTCTAGATACAATAGGGACAAGCAGCTTCCTGACATATTCCACTGATGATCAACCTGCTTTAAAAAATGCAAGATACGTGTTCTACGAGTTCTATGAGACACTACATGGCTGAAAAGCTTTATTTTATGACTGCATTAACAGGCTGCATTAGCAGTTTAGAAGTAGACCATTGACCATATACTAGGAGGGCACCGTGAAGGTCTTTGATCTAGAAGATTTCTGCAAACAGCTTTTTCTGTCTTGTTTCCTTAACTTCGCTCAAAACCTCTCTGCATCTTTCCTCAAAAAACTTCATGGCTTATACTCACCCCCTTCATGTCATCCATCCTGCAGTCTTGAGAGGTCAGTCCTCTCTCTGATGGGCCTAGGAAATCAGTCTTTGCTTCTTCCAGGATGTTTTTTTTTCAAAGAAATGCTTTTTCCCGTACTGCTGTTAGGCTTAGGAGTGGCTTTCCTGAACAACTTCAAAGATATTTTCCAGTATTGTTCAAATTATCCATGAAATGCCCTCATATTTTAGTGTATTCTGGTGCTGAGAAAAGATTTCCCTGGAAGGTTATTGCAGAGCATCTCCACACAAGTCAATGCGTTTTCAAATTATACAAAAGATGACACCAGTTACACCTTCATATCCCAGTTGTGGACCCTATACCACTGCCAGGTTATCTATTCCAACAGATTAGAAATCAACTGAACTTTTAAAGCCCTCCCCGCTCCCACCCCCTCCCACTCCTTTTTTTTTAATGCCAAGAACATACTTCAGAAATAAAATGCTTTAACTTTTCCAACAGTTGCATTCAATTTGAAGGATCTAGTAAACATTAGTGAAGCACAGCTAAGGGAAATCCCTCGTGGCTAATAAAAGTTTGGTAGTAACAGCAGACGAATTTTGAAGTTTTCATAATAGATTATCTAAACATCTCCAAGGCAAAGCATAAAACAAAGCAGGCCCAGGAGCAATTGCTCAGTTTTAAAACTATCTTCAGATTCTGGAGAGAATCTGAATGCATGTTATT
>VZTM01000912.1:6062-28670 GCA_013400555.1 Jacana jacana | reverse complement strand
TGCATCTAAACTGGTAGTGCTGGACACTTCCCCAGTTGAAGGATCTAAGATCTTGAATACAACACATTGCACTAAAAAAACAACCCGGCTTTATGACTGACAGAAAAAGTGCAATTTTCTGTATTTCTTTTTGAAATCAGGCTCATGAAGAAAGTTGACTTTTGTAGCAGTAAAGAAGGCGGCAACAATCCTNNNNAAGGCGGCAACAATCCTCCACAGCAGTTAAATTAAAAAGGAGAAAATGTATAACTGGTTTAGCTATCCAAGTACAGAATACTTTATTTGTATATTTCTGTGGATCTGTATGATTAGACATAATTTATTTATTTTTTAAATGACAATAGAAAGCAACTTTGGATTTCATTCATTTTATTTAATGGACTTATTTTAGAGTTTTGTTTCCATCCCCTTGAACCCTCATTGTCACTAGGTCATATAAATAGGGTAAAATTCTGGAGCAAACATACTAAATGTGGATTTTAGAGTTGTTTTCATGTTTTCAATTAGGTCAGCATTTCATCTGCAGTTAATTATATTAATGTGGGCACTGGGGAAGAGCACTGGAGGGCAAATGTATTTTTCATTCAATCCTAATAAGGACAGACTGCCCTCAGCTACAAAAAGTCCTTGTCTATTTAAATAGCTGCAACAGTCATCAGTCCTTTTGCTTACTGATCGAACTGCAGTTCAATTCATTGCTATCAAAATCTGTGAGCATTTTAATTCTCTGCAGTATGGTGATTTGCTCTTTCCTGTCAGTGTTTGTACTGCTGTGTATACTTCTTTTCACCACACCAGGCAGCAGCCATGCTGTTCTGCTAAGTGTTCATGTGTGTTTAAGGAGGCAGAGAGCTCATGTTTCCTTGCATGTCATAGGCTTTCCCACATCACATTTCTCTCAGATGCATCCTCTAGCTGTCTTCCCATGTTACGAAGAGAAATGTTACTTCCCCTGCCCCAAACTACGTACTTACCTACCTTCTCTCTTTATGTGTTTGCTTTTTAGCATCTGTTTTTAATTCTCTAGTCCCTCATAAAGTTGTTTTTTTTTTTACATCAAACCCCATTAAAGGTAAAGCCCCCAAACCTGCCTATTCCAATATTTGCCATTTTTAAGGTGGTCTTGAGCCACATTTTCCAGGTTAGCTGACTAAAACACCTGAGTCACTGAAAAATCCCTTTCACTGGGTAACAAGGGTGACACCCACCTCTCTTGGCTTGAGCATTACAATAGAGCAAGTTTCATAGACATAAAGGGGTAAACCCATAATATTAACCAGAATGCTTACTTAATAGAATGAGTTTCTCAGAATTATCTTGGTAGTTTGAATTAATGGCAAACATATTGTGGCTTAGCATTCATTCAAGGAGTTACAGCAACACCAAGGCTTCAATGCTTTTGTTGGCAAACCATGCTTTACCAAACCCCAAAATTTCCTCAAATAACAAAAGGGAGAAGTAGGAGTTGTAGGTTAGTGCATGTTGTGGTTTCAGCCAAATTTACCAAAGCCAGACTGACAGACGGTCCTTCCTCACCCCCAAAAAGAAAGGAGAGGAAGATGATAAGGAGATTTATGAGTTTAGAATGAACTAAACTAAAGAAGTATTAATACTAAAATTAAAACAACAAAAAAAAAGGAAGAAAATACTGAAATAGATACAATATATACAAACCCATAACAAGCTCCCAGGATGACGATCACATCACCAGCAGGCATCAGAAAACGTCCCAGACTGGACTTGTTGATTGACAGAAGCTGTATGCCGCATCTGGAGTCAGAAATGCTTGGGTCAACATCAGAGGCAGATGAACAGACAGGGTCCTCCTCAGACATGGGCCATCAAAGAAAGAGAGTTTACTCTTTAATCTCTCAGCTTTTATACTGATCATGATGCAGATGGGATGGAATACCCCAGGTCACCTGCCCTGTCTGCTCTTTTTTACAGGTGTGACCCCTCAACGCTTTTCTGCTTCCAACCCTCCAACGGGGCAAATAACAAAATTACATGACCTTAGCTGTTAATAGCAATAAGTAGAAGCAAGGGCCTTTCTGCACACCATTCCTTGGTATAACCAGCTCTTATCACTGTGAGAGAGAACAGTTTCTGAACAATGTGCTGTTAATTTCAGAGTTTAGTTAGAAGGGGCCCGGCTAAAAAAGTAAACTTGCAGAACAGAAAATTGGTTCTGTTTTTCCTCAGACCAGGACAGCATATCATAGCAAATATGGAGAAATTTTAGTCTTTAATTTTGCAACTTACTGTTTTATAAAAAAAAGAGTTGTATCTTCAGTGGCCGTTTTGTCTTCTCTAAAATGATATATTTGCTCAAAAATACACTTAACAATTTACTATGGGAGTGTCAGCAGCTGGTTTTCTTCTTACATTTAATCAATGTTTCTAGTACGCTATTTCATAAGACTAAATTAAAGACTTGAAAATAAAATATTTATCTTTTCTAGTATGTACAGAGCATAGAGTTACACAATGGTATGTTAGGTGTTAATTTACAAATTTTCTGAAATGGTAACAACATGAAAATATTTGCCTAGGTTCTAAGATGGCAGATTTTATATTTTTCATAACATGAAGCGTCTGAATTCCCATCAGTTCAGATGCTGCCATGATGATAAACATTAATCCTGTAGGATATTGAGAAACCAGCTGGAACAAGCTCTCTTAATGAGGGAAGAAAGAAACTGCCTTGCTGACAGTATAACTCCTATAAACTAGCACTTACATGTATCAGTGATAGTGAGTGTACCAGTTTCCTGAGGTGGATACTGACGTCTTATGAAAAAAATAGAACAAAATGCACTACCAGTTCTATTAAAAAAAAAAAAAAAAACCAGATGAAATAAATTTTGTTCTTTTTTCTGTAATATTAAAGAAATTGTAAGATTACAGTTGTGAGTTCATGTGACGGACATGGTAAGAATGATTTAAAATTACCTTTGCACATTCCATTATAATTCATTGAAACCTGGGTCACTGACACTAAGACATCTGGTGTCGTCCTTTAAATAATAAACAAATATACTAGTATATTTATTTATTTATATTACCTATTATATTAGGTAGTGTTAAAATAGAGCATGAAGTTTGCAGTAAAGATTTCACCTAATAATTGTGCTTGCTGCATACACATTCCAGGTGTTTTGGCCTTTGAGAAATTACCCTTGCATGCTGGGGTCACTCATGTCTGGAGCCACAAGAGCAACCTGTAAGCCTTTAAGCCCAATCCCAAAGAAGCTCTTCTAGAAAAGCCCATGGCAGGTGAACCTTTCTTGCTTTACTCCCCACAGACACTTGCCAACTAAGCTTCTGTTGTTACCTGCTGTCACCTGACAGTGCAAGCAGCCTGAGGGCAGAGATGGAGTACCAGTAAAAGGCAGAGAAAACCTGACCTTTGGTGGTGACCCACCCACAGAGGTGCCCTGGGGAATACGTCTCAGAGACACCTGACGCATTTCTAACATTTACACAAGGATCAAGTGTGGTAGCACATGATCAGGAGCCCAAGGGTCTGCACTCCACCTTCTGCTTGTGCAGTATGGTAGTTTTGCAATTTAAATCAGGAGAGGAGTGAGAGAGAGATGGACAGGAGTCAGCACAAGGCAGGATTCATCTGGCATGATGAGTGGTTTTTGTGGGATTTAAAAAAAAAAATGTGTTTCTCTGCTTGTGTGTTCCAGTACATGAGCTGTCTGGAGCATCGCTGGCTGTTGCAAATTGACTGTGCTAGCATCTTTCAGTGGGTGGAGGATGAAGAGCATGTGCCTGTGTAGTCACATAACCACATAGAGTAGCTGCTGAAAGACAGAACAGATTGGTACACAGATGCACGAGCTGTTGGCTGTCGTGGCAATGCTGCGTTTCACTGTTGCAAGCCCCAAGCCTGCTGTACATAGTTAAAGTGACCTAACAACTCTGGTTCAGAGGATGACTGCCACTTCTGCAGGAGAACTGGAGGGTGACAGCATGAGGTGTGCTGTGCATGAAAGCTGGCAGGAAGTCCTGTGCAGGAAGAGCTGCCATCACGACACTGTGATCTACTTTCCACACAGCATTTTAACGAGGACAAACTTTGCTAGATATGGATTATGGCTGCATTAGTAGACAGAATCTGACACTGTGATAATTACTTGTGAAGAATCCCATTGTTTGTGTGATGGCTTGGAGAAGCTTGTTGTGAGAGTTTTGAGGACACAGACTGAGGGTAAAGATGTGGAGGCACTTATGTGTGGTACAGTAGGCTAATGGGAGAAGACATACTTTTGGATAAAACTTCTGCTTCTTGTTCAAAGCTTGTGTAATATAACAATCTTGATTTATACAAACAATGCCTTGTCTGTAGATGCCTTTCTGTCATGAAACTGTAATGGCAGATAGAAGTGTTTTAAGAAAGGGTAGTGGTGTATTTTTTTTTTTGCTGGTAGGTATTTGCATCCACCAGTATATAGAATGAAGTCCTCAAAGTCACTGGCAATGAAGCATGGTTTATATTTATTACTGCAGCTGTATTATAAATTTATTAGTAACACTGAATATGGTGACAGAACTTATGCTCTTTTTCTGATCCACATAAAACAGACAATTTAATTCTTATTTTTTTCAGATCACTAGTACATGAAAGACAGACTGACATATCCCAATGGTATATAGTACTGCTCCTTGATATGTTGAAAATAACCTTTTAAATAATGTCAGGTTAATATCTGATGTGTCTTCTCTCTTAAAGGTAGGAGGAACAGATTGATCTAGCCAGTATTTAAAATTTAATTTATTATATTTTATAGGTGCATTAAACTGATTAAATCAGTTTATTAGGATGGGGTAGTTGTATTTTCAAATGATATATCTCTGTTCTTAATGCCAACTGTCCTGGCTAGTCACTATTTAGTAACACAGAACAAGAGCATAATAGCTGAGGAATTTTGGAAACAATGTCTTTTAAAGTTGAAAAAATATCTTAATTTTAAATATATGTATACATTTTAGAATAGGACATTCTCATACTTAAGTTTATATTTTCACTCTGCAAGAAAGCACTTCTGAGGAGTCCTGGTGGATAGTAAACTATCCATGACCCAGCAATGTGCCCTTGTTGCCAAGAGGGCCAATGGAATCCCAGGCTGCAGAGGGAAGAGTGTGGCCAGTAGGTTGGGGGAGGTAATTTTCCCCCTCTACTCTGCACTGGTGAGGCCACGACTGGAATATTGCATACAGTTCTGGGCTCCCCAGTTCAAGAGAGACAGGGAACTACTGGAGATGGTCAAGTGTAGGGCAACTAAGATGATTAAGGGATTAGAACACCTCCCTTATGCGGAAAGGCTGAGAGAGCTGGGACTCTTTAGCCTAGAAAAGAGAAGGCTGAGGGGAGACCTTATTAATTCTTACAAGTATCTAAAGGGTAGGTTGAAGGAGGATGGAGCCAGACTCTTCAGTGGTTCCCAGTGACAGGATGAGGGGCAATGGGTACAAGCTGGAACATAGGAAGTTCCATTCAAATATGAGGAAAAACTTCTTCAGATTCAGAGTGACAGAGCCTGCTCAGGGAGGTTGTGGAATCCCCTTCTCTGGAGATCTTCAAGACACATCTGAATGTAGTCCTGAGTAATGTGCTCATTTCCATGATTCTGTGATATAAACTCTGCTTAAGTCAGCTTTCCCTAATTACATATACGTTATCATATTTTGAATTGGTTGTGTATAATATGATATTTTTAAATTCTTCTCTCTGTGTGAAGATTAAAGCATAGGGAGAGGTAAAATAGTGCTTGGTATATATTTGCTAAACTCTTAGAATAGCAACTACCAACCACAAGTCCAACTATTCCAAAGGAAGAGCCAGGCAAAGGAGAACAAAATTTACATTACCAATGAACTGCTGGGAAGATTTAGAAAGCATAATAAACTTGGAGACGAATGACTCACCATGGCATTCTGGAATAATTAATCATGATTAGATATTCATAAGGAAGGTGTCAGAACTAGGTTTAGTTTGTTTTCCACAAGACATTAAACTTGCAAGGGTGAAAAACACTAGCAGGAGAGAAAGGGAAGATAGAGATTTGCATTGCGTCTTCTCGAGAATTGGAAGAAATTATCTCCAACTCAGGTATGACTAGCTCATCAGCAGGAATAACTGTGGGAAACTCTGTGGACTTTTCATGTAGTTTTCTTGGTTTAAAAAATCCACTGAAAAATATTTTAATTAATTGATATAATACTTTTTACACGCCTTTTTATGGAAATAGTAATAGATAAATATTTTTCTCTCATGGCCAAAATTTGTTGCTCCCGGTAGCTTAGGAGCTGAATAGATGAATGATTTTCAAAGCAGTTGCTCTTTTCTTACTAAGTGCAATATTTTAATTAGTTTTAAGATAAAACTATTAAGATAAAACAGTGTGCATCACACAGAGATACCATATATATCTGTAAGTTGCACATATACATATCGAAGTATAATGTCCAAACCCTGAAACGTATCAGTCTGATGTGCCGTTGCTTACAGAAGAGCATACACTGAATTTACAAGTGACAGCTTAAGTTCAAAAAAGTTGGATATGCGGTGTATGAAAGACTCTCTGCCTCAGAGTTTGGATGTGTATTCAGATCCTACCCTTGTTATTAATACTATTTGAGGGTTCCAGTGCAATAGAAATACTGAAGATTATTCAGCATCTGCTACCAAATTTGGAAACAGAAAGGGTTTAATGCTGTAAAGTCAATAGCCTCGGGTAAGTAAAGAGGTGATATATAATGCTATGGTGTTATGGCCCTTTTTTAGATAAGTAAAATAACGATTTAAGTCTAACTAGGGATCTTGCAGCATAAACTACTTCTGAGACAGTCTGAAAGTTTCAAGGCTGGAAAATTAGCCCCAGTCGCTCTGCTGAGCAGACTAAATTGTGTTTGATTGCATCACACCAAATATATTCAGTGTCTGTATTTTTAATCAAGAGTGTACAGCAAGATACCAAGTAGAATTTTACCAAGTAGAATTTTCTTTAATGAAATAAAATATTTCATACTTGTGCTTCATAAGTTTCAGTAGTAGATGGTGATTAAATGTTTATTCTTTGCAATTCTGCTCTGAACAGTGTATTTTTCCCCTATCTCAGTGATAAGGGTCAGTTTGAAGAATATATATACCCTCATAAGACAACAAAGTCATAACCAAGTGTTTTTATACTGAATACATGAGAAAATATTGTTATAAAGAAGTGTTCAATATAATCATGATTTTGGAAATTTTATAAAAAGAAGATGATAGAACAGGAACACAAGCTACAAATAATATGTGGCAGAACAGGTTACTTGCTTGAGGAAAGATTATATGGTCTCAATTCCCTTACCTAAATAATGCAAGTGAGATGCCCTAAGGTATTTCTTCTGCCACTTCAGAAGGTGTTCTTCACTCACAGCAGTGTTCTTCACCCAAGGGTTTTAAGGAAGAAATTTGTTGCAGAATGAAAGAATCCTGTTACGGATAATAATGTATCAAAAAGTTTCAGAAGTAACTGAAATGGAGATAAGTCAATAGTGAGAAAAGTTCAGTGTGCATCAGATTCATGAAAGCTCTGGAAATGGGCTAGAAAGTAAGATGATCAAGCTTTCTGAGAATCAGAAAGGAAAATCTAAATTTGATACTGAAGAACTTACTGTACAGCAGAAGTAAGGAATAACTGTTACCTATTTCACATCCTTCACTCTAACCATCTTCATCTTTTAAGGTGTATCTAAAGCTGACTGAGTACAACGCAGAATATTCACATGATGTAGATCAGTTTAATGACAAATTAGTAGGCAAAAATTGTTGTTGATAAGAAAAGTAATACATGTGAGGAAAAAAACACAGCACCCTAATTACGCACATGCAATGAGGAGAAAAAAACTCCACACCCTAATTATTTACATGTGATGAGCAGCTGTAAATTAGCTGTTTACATTCATATTGTATATAATATGTGGACATAAGATATGAGGGTTGTTTTTAACAGTTATCTGAGAATTTCAGGTCAGAGTTTCATGTCAGACAAATGACATATACTAAAAGATGTGCTGTAGTATTTTTTTTTAATATTTCCCTCTATATTTTACCCCTAAGTGATATTATATCATATTTAATATATAAAATATTAGATAAATATAAATGTATATGAAATTTTATTACATAATAGTTTGTATTATATTTATATTAAAATATTTTAGGGTATTAGAATATTGGGAAAGGAATACTGAATCACAAGGAAAATATCCTGCTATCTAAGTGGTTGGTGCATCCTTGTTTTGCATACTGTGTCAGTCTCTCATTAAATTCCTTAAAAAATATAATACAATAAGGAATGTACAGAGAATGAAAGAGGAAATCACAGAGCCACGGGTTAGTTTCTGCTTGAAGAGAGAATAAAACACAATAAATTAAATAAACTGTGCTGTACCTCCATATAGAAATAAGTAGCAAGTTATTTTAGGTACCATGAATATATGGAGTTGATACCTTATTTTCTTCTGTTCACCTATATACAGCAAGGAAATCTGGAGTTGTAATGTAGCTTTGAAACCTTATTTTTATTTATTCTCTTCAATACAAAATTTTAATAATGTAAGTCTTTAAGGAACAATCATAATATTTTAAAATGAAGAGTTAATAATAGCACCATTGTAAGGAGAACAGTGCTTTTGGTATTTGTTTTGAAGAAATAGCCACTTGAGTTGTACAACAAATTCAATTGAAAATTTAAGTTACTTTGAAATAAAAGTATTTTTTATTTCTGTAAAAGCAAATAATAACTCCAGACACCCTAGATACTTAGGGGACTTCAGATGGCATCTGTCCAAAGAGCTGCCTTCTTTAAGATTATAAATGTTTATCCAAGTAACAGGCAAATGAAGTCAGAAACTGAGCATGTCATGATTTTCTCTTCTTTTGGACAAGTACAAAGGAGAAGATTTTCATGGTCAAACAATTTTTAAACCTGTAAGGACTCTATTATTTTATACCACATGAGGCTAAACTATATGCAGTTTAGATGGGAGGGTGGTGAAATGTGGCTGCCCTAACCATCTTCTGTGAAATGACTATTCTCCACCGTAGTTTTCATTGTACAGAGAGATATTCCACAAGTGCACAAAAGGGACATATGTTCAACTCTGCATAGCTAGTTTTAACATGCATAACTGCTAAACTGATCTGATTGTGACCTTGAAAGTCAGCAATAAACTATTTTCAAAAACATTTTTTCCAACAAACACAAAGAGATTCTTTGAGATTAAAAGTCAAGATTGTGATTTTTTTTTAATTTTTTTTTCTTCTTGTAATGGATTTATAGTTTCAATAACAGTGATACTGAGAGCTAGCACAGAGACAGTGAAGGAAAATGCGATCCCATGACATACTTAAATTCAATCTTTTCTGGTGTTTCAAGTCAGTGAGCTAGATACGTTGTAACAATCCCATTGTAAAGGTTCACTAGAACATTGAGGGTGGACTGACTTGCAGTTCTGTTTTGGTGAAGGGATACGGGGAACTCAAGAAAACTTTTCACAGTGTCATTTTCTACAATCTTGTTATATTCAGTTACTGAACACATGTCAAACAACAAGCCTTAACTTATTTATGTGAGATATCTCTCTGTATTGGAACTTGTTGTTTTTGTTTCAAATCATTCACTGCTTAATATATTCTGAAAGAGATCTCCTAGGAGTGTTAAGTCTATTAGACACATTAGAAAAGTTGGAGAACCAAAAAAAAGGTACTTGAATTGGGAACTGTTGGAATAAGTGATAATAAATCATAAGAAATCTTAAACTTGATTAATAAGGAGACACAGAATGAGATTGGTTTTGGTGGAACAAAAGATAGGTTGTGTGAAAATAGTATGGTACATAAATCTCAAGCTTCAGGTTGAGTTAAAAGTATGAAAGGTAGGCAGGTTGGTAAAAGTCACCTGGAATGTGAATGAAACAGGCAGCAACCGTTAAATGGTTTTACCAGGTTTGGTAGACTAGTCCCCAGAGAGGGATAGCAGATTTATGCAAGATCCCATTACTAAGACTCTAAATAGAGGCAAGTCTAGATTCCATTTAATGCCTTTGATATCTCCACAGGAATTAATTCTGTGCAGTTCCTGCCTTCAGGTGACCGTGAGGACTACTGCTATATGAAGAATGATAGGAGTCAAACCCACAGTTTGCGTAACAGTATTGCCAGGGGCATGACTTTAAATGATACAGGATAATATGTGATCCCCAATTTGTTCACATTTTATGCTCAGCTGATTTCCAATAAAAAAAGGAAATGTTGTACAGGACTTTAACATTCTGTACACACTCTGGGCTCTTAGTGCACACTTATATTTTGTATTTATTCATCTATATATTTATTCTTATCAGAGATTTCTATGTTAGCAGGGTAAG
The DNA here is from genome assembly GCA_013400555.1 of Jacana jacana. Classification (NCBI taxonomy): domain Eukaryota; kingdom Metazoa; phylum Chordata; class Aves; order Charadriiformes; family Jacanidae; genus Jacana; species Jacana jacana. The sequence goes on along the minus strand of VZTM01000912.1, from coordinate 18,242 downwards.
TGCATTAGAAACAAGGTAGAAAGGGGAAAAAAATAATAAACACTCATGCATAAGTCAGCCTGCAAAGTTGTTTGTCTCTGTCCCATGTTACAGGACTAAATAATATAGACTAAACATAATGAATTGCACACGTCTCGAAGTGAGGAGGATAAATTTGCTATGTTGTCTGTTTAGCATGATAGTTTCAACACAGATGTTGAATATCAGTGATAAATAATATCAAATATCTCTAACACTTACTGAAACCACGTACAAAATGCATGTTTGTAGGTCTCAGGAACCATATAAGGAAACTCTCATGCCACATGTGTCTATAAAATCTGTGAGTATGGTTGTAATAGGCCTTCCATAGTTCTGATCATATCTTTATGAAGCTGTAATGTCTTTGTCCAGTCAAAAGTAGCTTTGACAAATTCTCTATGTTTTTTTCAGCATCTCTTGTAAGGAATTAGACATGCATAAATCTATGGGGCTGGATGGGAATTACCCAAGAGTACTCAGAGAGCTGGCAGGAGAGCTCACCAAACCTCTGTCCATCATTTATTAACAATCCTGGTCAACAGGGGAGGTACCAGATAACTTGAGGGTGGCTGACGTCATGCCTATCTACAAGAAGGGCCGGAAGGAGGATACAGAGAACTGCAGGCCTGTCAGCCTGGCCTTGGTACCAGGAAAGATCACAGAGAACATCATCTTGAATGAGGTCATGGCAAGAGAAGGGCAGCCAAGAGATTATGGCCAGCCAGAATGTTTTCATGAAAGGGAGGTCCGCTTAACCAACTTGATTTCTTTCTATGACCATGTGACACACCTTCTGGATGAGGGGAAGGCTGTGGATGCTGTCTACCTGGACTTTGGTAAGGCCTCTGACGTCATCCCCCAAATCATTCTCTTGGAGAAGATGGTGAATCATGGCATAGACAAGTGAACTCTCTGCTGGGTAAAAAAATGGCTGGATGGCCATGCTCAGAGAGTTGTGATTAATGGGATGAAACATGGTGGCAGCTGGTGACCAGTCGTGTCCCTCAGGGCTCAGTTTTGGGGCCAGACTTGTTTAATATCTTTATCGATGACCTGGATGAAGGGATTGAGTGCGTCCTCAGTAAGTTTGCAGACAACACCAAACTAGGTTAGAGTATTCATCTGCCTGAGAGTAGAAAGACTCTACAGAGGGACCTGGACAGATTGGATTGATGGGCCAAGGCTGATTGTATGAAGTTCAATAAAGCCAAGTGCTGGGTCCTGCATTTCAGTTACAACAACCCCAGGTAACACTACAGGCTTGGGGAAGAGTGGCTGGAAAGCTGCCAGCAGAAAAGAAACCAGGGGTGTTGGTGAACAGCCAGCTTAATGTGAGCTAACAGCATGCCCAGGCAGCCAAGAAGGCCAACAGTATCCTGGCTTGTATCAAGAACAGCGTGGCCAGCAGGAGTAGGGAAGTGAGCGTGCCTCTGTACTGTGCACTGGTGAGGCCTTACCTGAAGTAATGTGTTCAGTTCTGTGCCCCTCACTACGAGAAGGACATTGAAGTGATGGAGTGTGAACCAAGGAGAGCTACCAAGCGGGTGACATTCATTAAATGTCATTGATTCTAGTACAAAACTATTTTTGTAGCTTCCTGAAGTGTCCAGTGACCTAGCATTTCTTAAAGATCTCATTCGTTAGTTTGGATTTATTTCTAACAAGTAATAGAATGCTGGTGCATTTACCATGGTAGTCCTTTATCAGTTCAGGTCATATGCACCATGACTTGTGGGATTCTGAAACAAAAAATACCCCAAACCCAAGCTAATCAAAGAAACCTTTTTCAAATAATCCACCCTGAATTTTGCACTTGTTTGCGGTGAATTCTGGAGCAAGATTTGGTGAGTGTATGTAATACACTAAAATACTCTTATAAGGCTTAGCGACTATATATAATTTCAACAACGCAATTCCCTCAAAAAATTGGCAGAAAATACAGTGTTTTTCTTAGGTCTTAGACTTCAGTACTGGTAAGATAAAGATCATAATAGATGTATAGTAGACATTTTATACTTTTAGGTTGTGAACAGTGCATTGCGGGAGACCATGTTTAAAAGAAAATGTTGATGAACTTGTCATTGATGATCAGCTTTTTACTTTCACTTGAGAAAAACAGTGTTGACATTTTTCACCTCTGTTTTTCTATGATTTCCTGTCTTTTCTAAGGCTTTTCCTGGTTGTTTCTTCAGTGAACCTCTCATAGGAGTATTGAATAGTCATAAGAAAATGTTTGGTTCAGCACAACCAAATTAATATTGTGGTCTCAAATACTGCTACTTTTTTTCCCATTCTCCTCCTCCTCCGCCTTCTTTCTCCTTCTCCTTCCTTCTCCTTCTCCCTGTTGTACTAGATGGATTATCCTATTTGTATTATATTTAAGTCCACAAGGGGAATATCACTATTGTAAACTTTTACTATGTGACTTGTGACAAAGTAGTATTGCAGTCTGTCATTGAACTTTTATATTTTGTTTTGACAGGAGCAGACCTGTAAAGATGTTTATGTGGTGGTCAGCTGTTTTACTTCTTGGATGTATTTTGCTGGGAGCAGACGGGTGGCCAGCCAAGGAAGGATATGACTTCAGGCCCTATCAGCCCCTAGTAAGATTACGCCACAAGGTACACATTCTCTAGCACTTTCTGGCTGTAATCAAGAGATAAGTTGTACTCCAGCCTTGTCTTGTTTGTGTTTGTTGGAGTCATGGTCAGAAAATAACTTAGTAACAATGCTTGCAAAAATATGGACTTGGTTTGACAAGTAACGAGCAGATGTTTTGACTAGAAGGCCCAGAAATCTTTCAGCGATAGTGAGTTAAGCTCTGCTCACTGAATTTAGGAGTTTTGAACTATGGCATAATGTAGGTGTTTCCTGAGACACTGGATTTCCCAGCTTCAAGCCCTATATCCCATTCAAATTTTGCACACCTGCCATAATTTGTCATGAATTGCCAACTCCTGAAACAGTTCTCAGCTAACAAATCCTGCTGTTCTTCTGGTAGCTAGAAGGAAAACTGCTGTGGTTGTCCTGTAAAAGAAGGAACAGAGCTTTAATACTTCCATGGACTGCCTGAAGCTAGCATAGGTGTGATGAACTACTTAGTATCCTCTTGGTATGGTAATCATGGCAGCAACATCTGAGGACCCTTAAGGCCTACCATTTGGCCATCCACAATGACAAAAAACTTTTTTTCACTTCTGAATCTGAATGCTTCAACTGGAAAGTCTGAATTCTACCCAGAAACTATAACTGTTAGTTTCTATTAATGTTTCAAGGTCTGGATAGTTTAATTTCTCAATGTTTATTAGCAAATGCCTATTATATACCATAGTATTGTAGTTTAAGCACAGGTCCCAGCTGGGACCACCCAGTCACTCTTCTCCCAAAAAGGGGAGAAAAGGGAGAAGTGGCAGAAAAGGAGGGTAAAAGGAAAGAAAAAAACATCATGAGTTGAGAATAAGGCAGTCTAATAAAACAAAAACAGAAAAGGAAAATAAAAATAATACTCATAAAACCAATAATAATAATGTCACTCTCGGTGTCCAGTGAATTGATTTGTCTCAAACACAAATAATGATCACAATAATCTCTCTTTCCCCAGCCAACCCCATTTATATATTGAGAATGACATCTGTGGTATGGAATACAGTTCAACACAGCATATATGTTATATAACGTATATGCTATTACTAGCATATATCAGCTAGTTTACAGTCATATGTAATAATAATGTTATATAACTTATATGCTATTACATATCTCTTCAACATAGCATATGGTTCAACAAGACCAAGTGCCAGGTCCTGCACTTGTGGTCCTCTTGGGCCACAACAACCCCATGCATTGCTACAGGCTTGGGGAAGTGTGGCTGGAGAGCTGCCTGGCAGAAAAGGACCTTGGGGTTCTAATTGACAAGTGGTTGAATATGAGCCAGCAGTGTGCCCAGGTGACCAAGAAGGCCAATGGCATCCTGGCTCGTATTAGAAATGATGTGAAGAGCAGAAATAGGGAGGTGATTGTCCCCCTGTACTCAGCACCAGTGAGGTCACACCCTAAGTATTGTGTCCAGTTCTGAGCACCTCAACATGAGAGATACCAAGGATATAAATCTTATGAAGAAAGATTGAGGGAGCTAGGACTATTTAGTTTGAGGAAGAGGAGGCTGGGGGGAGACCTCATCACTCTCTACAACTACTTGAAAGGATATTGTAGAGAGGTTGTTTTTGGTCTCCTCTCACAGGGAATTAGCGATAGAATAAGAGGGAATGGCTGCAAGCTGCAGCAGGGTAGGTTTAGACTGGACATTGGAAAGAATTTTTCACAGAAAGAGTGTCACTGGGAGGTGGTTGAGTCACCATCCCTGAATGTGTTTAAGAGTCATTTAGAAGTGGTATTGGGAGCTCAACTCAAACAGGTTGCCCAGAGGACTTGTGGAGTCTTCCTCTTTGGACATATTCAAAAGCCATCTGGACATGGTCCTGGGCAACCCCTAGGTGATCATGCTTCAGCAATGGGGTTGCACAAGGTGACATTCAGAGGTCCTGTTCATCCTCAACCATTCTGTGAGTAGGTGATTCATTGTAATACATAATTAATAATTACATGCAACAACGTAAAATTAATTTATACATTTTTTACAATTGATACAGTCAACCTAATAGTTGAGATGAAACTTAAAAAGATTTAGGGATTTTTATAAATTTTTTTTTAGAAGAACATTTTTTAAAATCTCATACAAAAGATTTTTTAAAAAGGTTTAATAAAAACTTTTTTAAAAGATTTACAAAATCTTATTAGAAAGTCTATGATGATAGTGAAAAAATAATGTCCCTTAATCCACTGCTTTCATAGGTGGATAGTAAAATGAGATGAACTAAATTGAGAAGTTATTTGCTTTTTAATAAAAAATATTTGTAGCACAAATTTGATTCACAGGTTGTTTAAAACCTTTTGAAATAATTTTATTTAAGGAAACATTGATATTATATATCTTTGGACTGTCCCTTCTCCCCCCAGCTACCAAAACCCCTCTACGCCTTCAACAGTTAATGAAGCCACCTCTCTTGAATACTTAATTATCACCTGCAAAAAGTAACTCAACTTGAATAACTTAATTCGGTTGAAATGCTCAGTCTGTTTCAGAAGGCTAATAGTACATATCAGGTTCTATCTGCATTATAAACATCACTTGTCTTCACCCCACCGTTCTCACACAAAGCTAATTAACCTGTAGCTTTTTACTTATTGTCAGACCCAGGAGGTCTGTAGTTTGGTTGTTTGGTAACTTTATGTTGGGATATGATTTAGAGCTGTGTGTTTCCTCAGATACTTTTCTCTGTGGAGGACAGCAAGCCCTGCAGGTAGATCACAAGGAAATCACAGCATGTTTTTGCCAGATAAATCACCTGGGGCTCTTTAGGCAGCTCTAAAAAATTACATAAAGCTCCAGTTTAAAGATTACGGAACCTTCCATTTAAGAGATTACCTTCATGAGTTTTCGAGTTTCTGTGTGTACCTATGTTGAATTCGTACATTTTTCCAGTAACAGACTCTTCAAATATCTTACTATCATAGAATCATTTAGGTTGGAAGAGACCCCTGGGATCATCAAGTCCAACCGTCATCCCTACTCTACAAGTTCTCCCCTACACCAGATCCCCCAACAACACATCTAATCTACTCTTAAACACAGTCAGGGATGGTGACTCCACCACCTCCCTGGGCAGCTGATTCCACTGACTGACCACTCTCTCTGTGAAAGACTTTTTCCTAATGTCCAGCCTAATGTCTATGCTCCTCCACTGATGGCATTGTCTGTGTTCTTGGATTCCATAGATGTTTAGGGCTTTTTTTCAGATTGTTTATGCACACTAAATACAAGAAAAGATACTTAAACAATTCTATGGTAATAGCTCATGATACTTCAGATAGAATAGAACATATGGCTGATTTAATTCTTATGCCACAGTTGTGTGAAACTCATGCAGTTCTTCAGTGGTGGCAATAACTAGGAGAATTGGTATTATTGATAGAAATTTTCAGTGCTGCAATGTGCAAGAATCTACATGTAGTTTTTCCTTAGAAGATAATTGTGCTGCCCTTAAAATCCAGCATTTTCACAAACAGTGGAAACCACTATTTTTCGATCTCCAATATCACTTTATATATATATATATATGTATATCTCATAAGTATATAGAGAACTAACTTCTCAGTCTGGACTTACTCACAGAGCAGTCTGACGGTATGTGAAGTTGCTGTATATTGGCACTAAGCAAAATTTATATCTGGTGATTTGGTTATTGATAATTTCCAAACTGTGCTCTTTAAGCAGTTTCTTACCATGCAGAAGTGTGGTTTTGTGTGTTTAACTTATTTGTAGAAATTAACAGAATATTCTTCAGTAGACTTTCTAATTTATCATATGCTGCATTATGAAAAGTTTCCCCTTTAACAGTTTTCTAATTTTATTATACATTAGTTGGAACTACTCTAGTATTACAGCAGAATTTTTAATATCCAGTCCCTACAATGAGCTGCTGGCTTTCAAGTATTAGGTTTATTTTTCTGGAAATTTTTAATCAGAAAATCTGTGATAATTCATAATGTATAACTCTGAGAATTTGTAGCAGTTCTTGTCTAAATTACAATTATGGCCCAGACTATAATTACGCTCATGTTCATTATCCTGGCCATTATCATGGGCATGAAGACCAAATGTTTGAAATAGTCAAAACCAGGAAGACCTAAGTTGGCTTTAACTAAAAGGGAGAAAGAATATCATAAAGCCCTCCTGAAAATTTTATTTCCAGTCCCCTCCTGGTGTTAAACTGCCACGGCTTACACTTACATGGTTATGGTGAAAAATATTGGGCTATGTCTGAACAGCATGTGAATCTCTTGTTATGCCAGTTAATCCTTGGTTCCTCATTTGTCAAAACACTGGAAAAGTTTGTCAGGGACTTTCCTTTAGGGAGTCTGCTTGCATTGCTGCTGAAGTATTGTAGGCGATTTGTTAATACCTAGGTTCCCACCTGAAATCATTAGGAAGTACTTCTAGCATCCTAATGACTTTTCTTCTTGTAATTTGCATGGCTCTGACAGAGAGCAATGTTTATGCAATGTCTTCAGTGAAAAAGTGTGTGATCTGAGATTTTCAGGTATAGACAGGCAGGCAACAGCCAGCAGAATGATGACTGTTAGTTTCTGATTCTCTGTAGGAGTCTAAGAAATACGAATATAGCTTGTACATTCATACATGTGTTCCAGAGCATGCCAAGTGTGCCTATCCAACATACACATGCACAACCCTCCTTTGCAAGATGGGTGATGGGTAGGGAGTTGCTTGGTTTTAGTCTCAAGGGACAATCAGTTGAGATTACTGATTATATTCAGGGTTGTAATGGCTAAGAGAGCCACTGGCTTGGGAAGAGTGGGCAGTGGGCAGGAGGAACAATAAGCAGGGAAATCTGGGTAGCGGAGAGAGGGAAGAATTGAGGAAAGTCAGAATTCAGCCTGGGCCTTGGCCTCCACAGGAGCAGCTTTTGGTCCAGCTGGGCAGGCAGGTACAGAGGATACAGCAAAAGGGACATGCTTTGTTTTTAATAGCTTTCATTAACTTCTAATGACTGACTTCGGCCACATTTATTCAAACTGTTTCCAGCCCTGTCCTTATTTCCTCTGTTTTACCAAAGGGCTAATGGGGTCTAAGTCAGGTGGGCAGCAGTCACTCTTGTCTGCTATTTCTCCAAATGAAAATATCAAATTCCCTTTGAAAAACCTGCCTTTTTCTCTTTTTCCTCTCTCTCTCCCTTCTTACTGCTGGTGTTTGCTGTTAGGTTAGGCAGTTCAACCCTCATTCTCTTTAATTTAGGCTTCAGGTTTAGGTAAGGTTAGAGATGATTAAGCTAGATTAGAATTTGGTCCAGTTTAGAGGTGTTTAGGAAACAATGACTTTGAATGAAACAAGAGAAAAACATGCAGTGGCATAAGCATGCTCTGCCAGGTTATTAAAGATAAATTTGAATGTATAAACACAAAGCATAGAATACATGTTCTGCATTTAGGTTTTTGCCCAAAGGTTATAAAATGTTCTCCCTGAACTAATAGTACATTCTGTGTTACAATGAAACACTTGTAAAATACAGAAAGACTGAGTGTTCAATGTGTTTATTTTCATTTGGAGTATCATAGCAAGGAGGAAAAGCACAGAAAGTTGTACTTCCTTGTGTGGTCTCGTCTCCAAACAGCCTGAGGTTTATAGTTCAGTGTTTATCTGGAAAGTCTGTTTCCCTGCAGGACCCGAGAAGTCATAAAATTTGATCCTCTAAAATCCTCTGCCCTAGAGAGAGAGGGTAAAAAAAAAAAATTCCATTGCAGTAAGTTGCAACAGTGAATTCTGAGGACTAAGAATAGAGCTTGTCTTGAGCATGTCAATGCTGCTCGCAGCTCTAAGGTAAGAAGGGAATTTTCTTCCTGCTGAGTCTCAGTCTCCCTGAACATTGTATCTATGTCCTATGCAAATACCAGGATTTCATTTCACTTGTTTTCACCTTCTCTTCCCTCCTCCTCTCTGCCCTGCCTCCCTCCCCCCCCAATAATTTGCCTAACTGTAGTCAAGAAGGCTTATGAAACTTTTTAATTTTATTTTGCTTTTCTCTGGGAGAGAGAGTACATTTTGTATTCTCTTTTTCTGTATGTCTGCTTTTTCCTGTGGGCAATAACATCCAAAAGGCATGGTCAATTTTTTTAAGTCCCATTACAATCATAGTATATTAATATGCTGGTATCAATGAAACGTTATGTTTGCTATCTCTCACTACATACTCAAAGCATTTTTTTTAAAAAGTCTTATGAAAGTTGCCTGTAAAATTTCTTCTGTAGTCCTTTTTCCAATTAGTTAGTCATTGTAAGAGGGCAGAAAAGGGATGTTAAAGTCTGGAATTAAGGCAAGTGTGAAGTTCCTCTTTCAAGCTGTCTGCTGATACTTCCATTAGCAACACCTATCTATAAACTTTTAGTCAAACCTATAAGCCTACTAAGGGAGAAACGTGCTTTTTTACTATTGCACTGAACCTCTCACTGTACCTTTCCTTGGTGTTCCTTTTACTGAAAATCACCAGTGTGGAAACGATTAATCACATCCAATTATTTTAAAGGATGATGAGATCCACATGTATTACCTACCTTTTGGTTAACATTGCCTTCTTAGTTTCACATGTCAGCTTGGCAGCAAATAACAAAATCTAAAGTACTGGTATATGGGGGAAGTGTAATTAGCTTCTATGGTACTCAGCTTGGCATTCTCACATTGCTTCCTAGGAAGAGAATTTCCAGTTAGCCTCTAAATAGATAAGAAAATGGGGTTTGTTTCTTTTTGATTTGGGGAACTAATGCAAACAGAATATCATTTATCATCTATCATTTCAGATTCTTGATTAGTGTAGTTTTTTTTGTATTCTATTAAAATGGCAAATCATCATCTTAAATTGCAATCACAGTAGTAGCAAAATAAAGCCAGAAGAAATTTGTTTTATATTACTTGGGGTGCTTCTCTCCTGCTCAAATTTGTGCAGTTTGAATTTCTATGATTCTGAAAGAGGCTAGACACTTGAGGTGCACATAAGTTTATTAGATCCAGCTCTTTCCATGCTTTTCTTGCTGTTTCTTGTTCTTCAGATACTCAAGACTAGTCTGTATATAATTAGGTCACTTTTAAATTATTTTTTCTGTCAGCCAATTGTTTTATTTTATTCCTTTCCACTGCTGCTTTTCCTCAGACATTTTTCCCAAGGATTTAATATGTATTTTGATTACCTAGAAGGTGTAGACTTTTATTATCTTTATTTTACCTTTATTATCTGGGTTTGTTAAAATGAAAGTCCTGTACCATAGTGCTTATAATGTGAAAAATAATATGCAAAAATCATTATGCAAATATTATTAAATAATAAGCGTCATATAATAGCTTTATTGGTGTTAAGGCAAGCTGGAATGCATCTCAGTTTCTTTTTTTATCTAAATAATGATCAACTTGGTTTATGGTTAATTTTTCACTGTTCTGATTCTGATCAGCTATTTAAATTCTGCTTGTAAATTAAATATTTACTATGAACATTTGTTTTAAACATCAGTACACTGTGCATCTATATAGTGATATATTCAATTGCTGACTAAATGCAGCATTATCATATAATAATAATGTTTTGTAAGAAATCTTTTAATTACATTTGGCTTGAGATTAAAGTACAATATTTGTGTATGATTAGACTCCTTTACATTGGCTCCAATTAGATTCACTAAATATTAAGTCTTATATCCATGTCTCTTTTCAATGTCTGTATTTTAAAACATCCTTAAGACCTATACTTCATATGTTAGAAAAATGAGTTCAGAAAAAACTAACTTTTAACACTAGGAAAAAAATCTCACTACTTCTTCATTGGTTACTTTGTCTTAATTATTTTTTCAGTAGTAATTTTGAACTGTGATAATTTCACTGGGAATCTGATGTGCAGTGGGAGGACAAATCTTGTATTTTTTGGATGTTGCTATACCTTTTATTCCACTTTTACAATATCAGCTGACCTGAACTCATGTTACCAAGATGTCAGGTTAAAAACTCATCTGTACTTTATGTGAACCATGCTTTTTGTTATCTTGCAGTAACAGTATTTGCTATCACAATTGTAAGCTATTTCTGTACTGTTTATTTTCCAGACCAATTTTAATTTTTTCATTTGAAAGTTTTGCAAAGGACCCATGGTAAGAAACATAAATATGTGTTTGTGTATGTGAGGTTTAGGTATTCATTTAGTTTTCTTCAACAGGCTTTCCTTTTGAGAGTTTTGTCACTGGAAAACTCCATGACTTTATCTCCATTGCTTACAAAGTAAAATATCAGTAAGAAAGTCTAAGAAACTTTTGTCCTCTTATCTTGTGGACTTTTGTTACTGAATTTGTCTATGCTTACCTTAAAATGCCTCCAGTTCTGGGTAGGGTTACTGCATCGATTACAATAGTTGTCATGACATCTTGTTTACTCTTCCTCTTTTATACTTGTTGGTGGGATCATATAAGTAGTCTGACTCAGGGCATTCTATTTGTTTCTGGTAACTAATTCCATGGTAAATCCAGTCAACAGTATGCCCAAATCCCTTCAACTAGGAGCTAAGGGAATGTCATGTCTTACAGTTTCAGGTTTATTTACCATACATAAATAAATAAAATGTAACGGCAACAACAACAGAACAAAACAAAATAGCACCAACAAACCAGAAAAAAACCCAACCAACAACCTGCGAGAGAACATAACCCCAGACCACTGGTTTTATTTGCCCTTCAAATAATGGGCGTAAACTTTCAGATGCCTGTTGAAAACACTAAAGGTTTTGGTAGCTCTGCTCAGGCCTGACACACAAAGAAAATGGGAAATCTAATGACAGTTTAATTGAAAGGTGCCTTAATTATATCTAAATTTTTATTGTTATATGTTGATACAACTGTGCTTAAATGCTTTTAAGAACATGGAAAGTTAAAGCCTAAAACACAAGTCAAAACAAAGATCTTCTAAATTTTGATCATTAGAAAAAATACTATTTGACCTTTTTGAAAGTTATCAGAGAGATGAGCAAGAGATTGTTTCACTTCACATGAATTAAGTATAGTAGCAATAAATATTTAACATGGCAAGATATGATTAATATCTGCTTAATGTTCATTGTTAATTCTAGCAAATAAGTTTTTTGCAATTGAATTCTTCTATTCAATATTAATTTGAAATAAGAAAAACCTAAGAGATTTATTCCTTCTATGGCCCTTCTTCCCACAAAAACAAACTGAACAAGTCATTTGTTATCAGTCATTTGTTTAATCTATAGCATATAAATCTGGGTATGTAACCTGGAATAAGCAGCCTATATGTCAAATGTAATTTCTAAGAAGTAAGTTCTGTCACTCTCCTGAAGCATTAGTAAAATCCTCCATTTTCCAGAGTCATTAACGGAAATGATTGTAATTTCTATTACTCTTGCCGGAGGATTATATTCATACTTCAATGCAAGTAATACAGAATTAATATTACATTCTTTTAATAGAATTACTCAGCTTCTTGCATAATATTCTTTGGTGCTACCTAAAAAAAAAAAAAAACAAACAAAA
>VZTM01000911.1:0-19876 GCA_013400555.1 Jacana jacana | reverse complement strand
CTGATATTTTATAGCAATTTGGTTTGAGGATAATTTAACCTGTTAAGCTTCAAGTAAAAAACATAGCCAAACACGACCAAAAAAACCCAAACAAACAAAATCTCAACAAACAAACCAAGCCATATAAATATTAAACTGTTTCTGTTCCTTATACCTGATCTCCAGTCCAAACTACAAAAACAGACTGATTATTTTTCCTGCAGCTGAATGCTAGTCTCAAAATAGTAACACTGACCAAAATAATGATAGAGAAGTATTCAGTTTATGCCAGTGTCAACACTAGACCTCACACTACTTCAGACTGTACCAACATTGTTATGAATCTAGTCTACATTGCTTAGCATGATAGTCTTTGAGACTCCCCCTCCATCCTCTGAATGCAGAGCATTACTGACACAAGCAAAGATCAACTTTGCTGGGCACCTTTAACACCCATCAAGACTGAAAACATTCTCAGGACATGATGCAAGGCCTATTGATCATGGGGTGGTTCTTCATGGTGAACCCTTGTCATGGGTGAGACAGAGTGAATGACAACTTGTATGGATTCGATTTATTTAATAACTTCCAAGCTTAGTGCTTTTGATCTTGATTATTTCACACACTCACACACATTCCAAAACCACGTTCACTCAAGTCTTGATTTCCCATTGCTGTGCAAGTAGACAGCATCATGTCACCTGTGTGCTCCGCAGCTGCCCACAGCCGTGGATCTCAGGCATCATAGGTTATTTGTTGATGCATTTCTAGGTTTTCTCCTTCTCCTGAATCTTCTCTCCACTTTCTAGACTGTTTGTTTTTCTCCATTTGAACACTGTTTGCAGAAGCACAACATGGGATCCATCTCCTAACTGGTGGTCCTGCCTCATTTCTCTTGCTCACTAAATGATTCAGTGTGTGCCATTTCTATACAGTACAGGTGTTATAAAAATTCACAACCAGCTGACATCAGTTGTAGGTGGCTGGCAGCAGGCTTATGCTTAGAAGTTCAAACATTTAGTTTCAGCACACGCACTCAACTATCTGCTACCTAGCAGCATTCATAATCTAAAGTACTTTTCACCTACCCCAACCCTCCAGTCTGATTCCCTTCACCTTTTGAGTGCTTGAGGCATTTCAACACCTTGAATTGTGTTTTCTTCGCAGGGAAACTCAGGAGTGGAGTGGGAAGCCTTCTCTCACCCCAGAGTGGAGACCGGGCTCACTCACTGCATCCCTTAGTACAAACACACCACTTCTTCCTAATCACTCTTTGGAGGAGTTTACTTCTCTATTGCCTGTGTGGGCTGGTTGAGGAAATGAACTTTACTAGGATAAAGTTAGCTTTTGTGAATGCTCTTTCACGTTGTCATTTACACTAATGACCTCAATGGAACAATACTGTCAAAAATTTGGTTATGATCCTTCAGGCACCTGTGCATTTTTTCTAAGTCTCACTTAAATCTGTTTTAAAAATGAGGGTCTATACTGTCTAAGCACTTTTGAAAATGTTATGTCGACAAAATTTGTAAAGGCCTCCACAGAAACGGGATTGTTTAAATATGTCCAGACACATTAAAGCTTACAAAACCAATTAAATACTTGGAAAAATAGCTTTAACTATTGAATAGTCCTGCTTCTTCCCCTTTTAAGTGGTATTTCAGTTTCTTCCTTTATGTTCCTCCCCACCAGCAGTAATACTAAGAAATTCTTGATGTAGCTGTACTTCCAAGCTGTCTTGTCTAATTTGGAATTACTATTCATGCCTGAAAAAGATTTATTTTCTACTCTACAAGCTTGCTGGCAGGTATGCATGAAGTTGAACTTATGTAAGAACGTTTGCCTGAAGAGAACAATTAAAGGTATATTCTGGGTGTGATCTGTCCAGGATTTTCTCATGTTTTAATGTGCCTTGACCTGCTCATGTCTTATAATGTCTGCAGGCACCTCTAGGAAACTGCAGAGAGCTCTGGCAGGCTGCTGTCCTCTGATAAAAAGCAGCGAGAGAACATTCAAATTCATAGGGTTATTTCTAAAGGACGGTGCTTGTTTTAAGTTGGCTACAATACAAACTGTAACTATTTTTGATGGACCAAATTTTGCTGTCAGTTACAGTCCTGTAATTTCAAGAATGGCTGAGATTTGCACCTGTGCAACTGATAGGAAAATCAACTTTTTATGTATTAAGGCAGTAGAAGCTATTTTTATTACAGATATTTTTTTCCCTGCCTCTTCTTATGTTTTCCTTTTCAACCTCTTTTCCTCCAGTTTCTTGAAAGAACTTGAAGATGTTACTTTTCAAGCTGGAAATTCCACCATCCATATATGTTCAACATCATACCTCTTGAGCCTGGAGTGTTATCTCTGTGTATCAGAGTGTATCAAGTGTGTATCTCTGTCTTTCTGGTTTGGTAAGATTGATGTTTCCATGTTTCTTCATAGATGGTTTCCCAAGTGTGAGAAAAAGGGAGAATCTGTCCAAGTGGATTTTAAGTATATCATTCATTTATGGGAAAAGTTAACAAAAATGTTTATGAACTATTTGTGAACTGCAATATTTCTATTAAACAATGCTTTAGATAATAATTTAAGGACTTTAACCATTCAGATACTGAAGCCCACTACACTGTATTCTGCTTTTACACATGTCAAAAAATTCAAAACCCACAGAAAACATTGATATAAAAACTATGCTTATTAAAAGTAATGTCTGTGTTGCCAGTGAGCTGTCACTGAGGCTGATGACACAGAGCAGTCCCTCCAGTATCCGCAGCAGTTCCTCTCTGCTTCTTGTATTCACATAATCATAGAATCAGGAATGGTTAGAGTTGGAAGGGACCTTAGAGACCATCTTGTTCCAAACCCCTGTCATGGCAGGGACACCTCCCACTAGATCAGGTGCTCAAAGTTCCATCCAGCATGGTCTTGAACACACCTGTGGATGGGGCATTCACAGCTTCTCTAGGCAATGTGTTCCAGTGTATCACCAGCCTCACAGTAAACAATTGCTTCCTAAAATTCAGCCTAATGTAAATCTCCCCTCTTTCAGCTTAAAAACATTACCCATCATCCTATCACTACACTCCCTGAAAAAGAGTCCCTCCCCATCTCTCCTGTAGGTGCCCTTTAGGTACTGGAAGGTCATTATAAGGTATCCCTGGAGTCTTCTTTTCTTGTTCACTCTTCTCCAGAGTGATCAACCCCAATTTTCTCAACCTGTCTTCATAGGAGAGTTGCTCCAGTCCTTTGATCATCTTTATGGGCCTCCTCTGGACATGCTACAAGAAGTTCATGTTATGTTGGAGTCTCTGAGACAAACGCAGTACTTCAGACGGGGTCTCATGAGAGCAGAGTAGAGGGGCAGAATCACTTCCCTTTGCCTTCTGGCCACACTTCTTTTGATGCAGTCCAGGATATGGTTCACTATCTGGGCTGCCAGCCACATTGCTGCCTTATCAACTAACAACCCCAGATCCTTCTCCTCAGGGCTGCTCTCAATCCATTCTCTGCCCAGCCTGTATGTGTGCTTGAGACTGCTGTGACCCAGGTGCAGAACATTGCACTTTGCCTTGTTGACTTCATGAAATATTCAGGGGGCAACTTCTCAAGACTGTCCAGGTCCCTCATGTTAACTGCAGCCAAGGCTGCCCTTGAGCTTCACATTCCCCACCAGCCCTTCCTTTTTGGTGAGGTCTGTCATTATGCTTCTCCTCATTGGCTCCTCTGTCACATAGAGAAGGAAGTAATCATCAATGCATTCCAGGAACCTCCTGCATTGCTTATGCTCTGCATTATTGTCCTTCCAAAAGATATTGGGGTGGTTGAAATTCCCCATGAGGACCAGGGATTGTGAACTTGAGGCTGCTCCTATCTGTCTATGGAGGTCCTCAATCCACTCAGTCTTCCTGGTAGATGGCCTGTAGGAGACTCCCACTGAAAATTCATCTTTCCCTGCCTTCCCTTTAATCCTGACCCATGAGCTCTTGGTGGGCTCCTCATTCATCCCCAGGTATTTCTTAATACATACAAACTTAATATGCTGATTGGAGCACAACTCAGTAGCCTCAAGACATGCTATAAATGCAAAGAAATGAGATTTTAAAATAACAGCAGTAGTAACCTATCTGACATATGTTTTCCATGTGAGATAAGCATCACAAGACAGTAAGATCCACTGTACTAAGACACTAAACTTGCCTGAACTATGCCTGTTTGTAAAAAGTTTCAGTGCACTGTAAATATACTCAGCATAATTATATAGGTAGTTAATTGCTTCATTCTGGAATTATACCTAGAAGCTATCTGGAAAGCAACTACACTGTACCTGTAGTAGTTCACATTACCAAATCCCCAAACTGAGCACAGCAATTGTAAGTGCTTTTAAATGAATGAAGTGCAATAAAGTTTATTTTTAGAGCATGTATGAAGTGGAATGAGCTTGGAATAGCTCCAGGCATATGCAGTGTAGGACAATCGGAATGTGTTCAAATGAGGCCCCCATATCCAGAGGGACACAATTAGCAGTCTCGGCCAGGTATAGATGTTGTTATTAGTATGTTACACTATTACACCATGAATTCTCCCACTGAGCCTTGCTGCCACTATGGGAACATGCTTTCTAAAGGGCTATAAATATACATGAATTTTAATGCTGGCTAAGGTCATAAGTAGAAGCACAGTTTTCTTTAAGTACATTCATGTGCACAAAGTTGCTTCCAAATCCTTTATTTTTTTCATATTCATATTTGCAGTTTTAGACTGTTCTGCTGAAAGGTTTTTAGGATACTGGTTAAGACCTTTAGAAATCAGTAGCTTCACTAAAACCAACTGGATGTAGTAGAAACTCAATTAAAATTCAAAAGGCATTCTATTGTTTATGTCCTTGATTTTCCTGTATATATCATTCTTATGTTATTTTTGGCATTGGTTTTATGTTATTAGCCAGAAACAGTTTGTCAATTATTGTTAAAATAAAGGCAACATTCGTTGAGAACTTATAACATAAAACTTGTTTTTGGTGAGCATACCAAAATTATAATAAAAGCCTACAGTTGACAAATAAATTTCTAATTTGTTCCAGAGAAGTGCTTAAATGTTACTGATAAATCCAGAATGTTCTCTGCAGAGTAAGGTTGGAAAATGTAGATGTCTATAATTAATTGTTCAGAAATATCCAACCTACTCATCAAAAAGTTCTAGGTGTTGAGTGATTTCATGTACTGCAAGGTCATTTAGGTAGGTCCAGATCTTAGCATAAATGTGTTGAGAACAGTATACAAAAAATAATAATCATAATAAAGCCACCCGACAAAAATGATTGCCTGTGTGTTGTAAATTAGCCTTTCCTGGGAGCAATAGGAAATATATACTGACAGTAAATAGATGTAATTCAGTTTCTTGCCTGGAATCAGCCAGTGCTTATGTTTACACAGAGGAAAAAAAAAAGCAACTTATAGCAGCTAATCAATGTTGAAGCTTATAAAGTGGCCTGTCACTCTTGCAGATGCAGAGGGATATTAGTGAGGTTTTGTCTCCTCCCGAGACTCCAGAAGCAATTGGGCATTTTGCTCCTTTCTCTGACCAGCAATGTAGAAGTAATTAGTTCTGTGCTTGAAACAGGGAGGGTTTTTTTTCAGGGACGACCCTGAGCTGGGTGAAGGAGAGCCGAGCAGATATCACATTGACATTCTGAGATGTTGCGTGGGTGTTGCAAGCACTTTCTGTCCTGCTATCCCAGGCAGCTGGGCTGATACCAGTGAAGGTAGTATCCTCTTCTCTGCAACCTTAAATTTCCTTATGGGTGCAGGCTCTTTCCTGCAGCTTTATCTTTAAAATCATTGTAATCCCTGTCCTTTTAGCTTCAATTGATAGTCTAAAAAAAATTGGGCTGTATCTGCAGTTCTTACCTCCCCTGCTACTACCTTCTCCAAACACCTTTTTCTTTTGGAGAACACCATTTTCTGACAGTGACATTTTCCACCTTGACCTTGATGTGAGTCTTCACACATCCAATTCCCACTATTCACCATTTCTGATTCTTTTTAGATCACATCTCTTTTCCTATACCACTCCAGGGCTAAATTTGAAAATGGGTAAATTCACACCTCTTTGTATGACCAGAAGTAACCAAATCTTTGGGTTGGAGTCCATGCCTCTGTTATAAGCTAGGCAGTGAACAGCCTGAAAAGATGCCCTCTACAACCTCAGTGCAGGGACTGCCAAAAAAATCATCCTTTTGCTTTGTGGCAAGAGTGAGGATTGGCTGGGACATAGAACTTCTGGAGATGCCTCACTGAGGCATATCCTGGTGTGTACAGATGTCTGATAATAACATTTAAGTGTATCTGAGTACCAAAGAACATTTAAATCCATATAAACTGTGGAATTCTCTTCAGCATTTTCTACTTACTTGCACAGGCAGCATTCACAGTGATGTGTGTGGATCTTGTTTTTAAGCATATTTTCTATAGCCTTGGAAAACTTCTCTACCTTAGGACTGAAACTTCCAGGGAAGCTGAAGATTGCTGAATTTAAAGATTTTGCTTATTTTCATGTTTGCTTCTGTACTTAGTACTGAGTTGTGCCAGACAAGCTCTGGAATTGGCAGGGCATGTTATTTGAAGCTGGTATTTAATGAAGAGAATATGCGCAACTCAAGATAGTCTCCTTAATCCTTTTAAATTTATTTCACAAATCAATTCTTCCTTCTACTTTATGGCTACTTTAATTTATATATATATTCTTTTTATACTAAAAATACAGGACGAGAAAGTAAATTTCATGAGCATGCTTTGATGGTGGATAAGCACAAGATTAAATACATTCCTACAGATACAGCAGACAGCTTTTGTATAGGACATGGAAACATGAGGAAGGTTATGTAGCTAATGTTAATTATGTTTTTGAATCCTCTCAAATATTTAAAGTAGTGTGAATTTAATAAGTGATGTGCAATTTGTAGCTTTTGCTTTGTTGAATATTTTCTCCAGGGTAAACTGAGTCATTAATATTAATTAGGAATTGAGTAGCCAATTACAGAGTTGAATAGGAAGTGAGGTAAAAAAAACAAAACAAAACAAACACAAAAAACCCAAACAACTGTTTGGAAGCAAAATATCTGTTCATACACAGTGAGGAAGTTTGAGGTCATTAAAATCTGTGGGCTGGGATTAGTGGGCTCCATAAATGTGTATTATTAATGAATATACCTAGCTCACTCAATTGCAAATTCTGATTAATCATAAATGAAGTAACTGTAAATAGAATAATTCGGCATGAGGTAAACAACTGGATTTTCATTTCCAGTGGATGGAAATTGTAGCAGTAGATGGTAGAAGGATTTAAATTTAAATTATATACAGAATTAGATAAGGATAAATATAAATCAATAGGAAGATTGATTGCATTTTCTTTTTTTAACTCTGCCTGAGACATGCTTCAATCCCTGAGATGCATTTCCCAAAGAGAATGACCTCATGTACTTCACCTTTACCAGATTTTTCTACCTTTACAGATTTCATTATGAAAACTGAACATTTGTAGACTCTCTTCTTTACTTGGCTTGGTAATTTGTGATGTAAAATCAGAACTAAAATAGTGGATTTTTTTCCAGAGAAGTCTTCTCAAGACCATCTTAATTAAAAAAATTACTGCATTTGTAAAGCATTCAGGTACTTTGGAGAATGGCTTAGACCATGAGAAAATTAATAATTCTGCCTTTAGAGCAGATTTAACTTCCCCATAATAAATAAAGCCTGTGGCCACATGAGGGAAACAAAACCTTGAATAGCTACTTGTTAAGTAAACACCATCCATTCTACGTACAAAATAATATGAGAGTGTGGGGGGAAATTGCTTAACTGCAGAGATTTCATATAATACTTCATACATATGCATAAGGGGGCAAATTATGGTAACTTTTGAATGATTCTGTTTCACAACTTTATACATCTCTTGCTATTTCTTAAAACATTATGTCTGTTAGATATTCATGGGTAGAGTTTTCTTCAGGAACTTTGCAGCTGTTTATTTATAAATCACCATATTCTATCCAATTGCCCCATTTGTTAACCTCGATTTCACGTTTGTATACTTTTGCTTAGACAGCTTAGGGCCAAGGAGCCGGCTAAGGCTCAAATGCAATCTGCTTCACTGCTAAACCACTGCGTTTAAATAGAACATATTCTCCAGAAGCTAGGACTGTGGTTAAACCTCTGCTGCTATAGCATGAATCAAGAAGATGCCAACCTATGAGGTCCAATGCAGGAAAATACCCCAAGCTGTCTAGAGAGATCCAATAGTAAATTAACATACCTTGTATAGTGTCTGCAGTAGCTCATTGGATGTGAAAGGTTCTTTCAGCCACAGGAATAATTAGGGATACTTCTTGCTTCTGAACAATCTTTCTTCACCTGCTACAACACCACTGAAGTTCAAATGTCTTCCATGTGCTCTGAGATGAGGAAAAACCTTGGAGTTGTGGAACCTATGGAGCAGATCATCTTCAGTGCCATAACACGGCATATACAGCATAATGAGGTGATCAGGCCCAATCAGCATGGGTTTATGAAACACAAGTCCTTCTTGGCTAACCTTCTATGACAAGGTGACCTGCTTAGTGGATGAAAGAAAGGCTATGGAAGTTGTCTACCTAGACTTTAGTAAGGCCTTTAACACTGCAGCATACCCCTGGAGAAACTTGGTGCTTATGGCTTGGATGGGTGTACAATTGATGGGTAAAAAACTGGCTGGATGCCTGGGCCCAAAGTGTTGTGGTGAATGGAGTTAAATCCAGTTGGAGGCCAGTAACAAGTGGTGCTCCCCAGGGGTCAGTGTTGGGGTCAGTTCTGTTTAATATCTTTACCAATTATCTGGACGTGGGGATCGAGTGCACCCTCAGTAAGTTTGCAGATGACACTCAATGAGGTGGGACTGTTGACCTGCTGTGGGTAGGAAGGTTCTACAGAGGTATCTGAACAGGCTGGATTGATGGACTGAGGCCAATGCTGTGAGGTTCAACAAGGTCAACAAGACCCAGGTCTTGCACTTGGGTCACAACAACCCCATGCAACGCTACAGGCTTGGGGAAGAGTTGATGAAAAGTTGTCTGGCAGAAAGGGACCTGTGGGAGCTGGTCAGTTGCAGGCTGAATATGAACCAGCCATATGCCCAGGTGGCCAAGGCAAACAGCATATCCTGGCTTCTATCAGGAATAGCGTGGCCAACAGATCTAGGGAAGTGATCGTCCCCCTGTACTTGGCACTGGTAAAGTTGCACCTCAAATAATGTGTTCGGTTTTGGTTCCCTCACTACATGACAGATGTTGACACATCCTGGAGCATGTCCAGAGAAGGGCAACAAAGCTGGTGAGTGCTCTAGAGCACAAGTCTTATGGGGTAGGAGAAGCAGAGGGAACTGGGGTTGTTCAGTCCAGAGAAAAGGAGCCTGAGGGGAGACCTTATCACTCTCTACAGCTACCTGTAAGGGTGTTGTAGCTGGGGGGTCACTGGTCTCTTCTCCCAAGTTACAAGCAATAGGATAAGAGGAAACTGCCTCAAGTTGTGTCAGGGAATATTTAGATTGGATACTAGCTAAAATTTTGTTAGTGAAAGGGTTATCAAGCATTGGAAAACCGAATTGGCTGTGTGACCATCCCTGGAGCTATTTAAAACATATGTAGATGTGGCATTTAGGGACATAGCAAAGTGGTGGGCTTGGCAGTGATAGGTTGATGGTTGGACTTGATGGTCTTTTCCATCCTAAATGATTCTATGATTCTATAATTGTCGTCACTGTACCTCATTTCTAAGTGCTTGTTTTTTCTGTTTTACAAATAAACATAAATACAGTATTTAGTAATCTGTCTTAATGATGACATAGATGATGACTGATTTTCTAATGGCAAGAACCCCTCAAGCATAGTTTATCTACACTTGCTTTTTCTGAATTAAAAATAAAAGAAGAATACTATTTGCCAAGTTAAAAGAGAACAATTTCAGCAATGGTAGTTGGCTGCTACTGCCTTTTCCATCCTATAGAATAATCTTCAAGGGAGTTATAAATATTAATTACTAAATTTAAACTAAATCACCACAGTTTTATGAGGCAGAAGACAGACAAGATATTTATCACCTTTCTTCAAATAATACAACTTTTAAAGAACTGTTGTGGTTTCAGCCAAAATTACCAAAACCAGACTGACAGATGGCCCTTCCTCCCCTTGAAAAGAAGGGAGAGGAAGAGGATAATGAGATTTACAAGTTTAGAATGAGCTAAACTACTTCAATTAAGTATTAATACTAAAAACAAAAACAAAAGGAAGAAAGTAATGAAATATATCCAACGTATACAAAACCATATGAAGCTCCCAGGATAGCAATCACGTCACCAGCAGGCATCAGGAAAAGACCCAGACTGGACTTTGTGATCGACAGGAGCTGGATTCCAGATCTGGAGTCAAGAATGCTTGGATCAGGATCAGAGGCAGACAAACACACAGGATCCTCTCCAGATTTTGGCCACTGAAGAAAGAAAGTTGACCCCTTGATCCCTCAGCTTTTATACTGAGAATGATGCAGATGGGATGGAATATCCGAGTTGGTCAATTTTAGGTCACCTGTCCTGTTGTCCTGTGCACTCCTCCCTGCTGGTGTGACCCCTCTACAGTTTTCTACTTCCAACCCTCCAACAGGGCAAATAACTACATTACCTGACCTTGGTTGTTATAGCAATAAGGATAAGCAAGGGCCTCTCTGCACTGTTCTGTGGTATAATCAGGTCTTATGACTGTGAGAGAGAACAGTTTCTGAACAATATGCTGTTAATTTCAGAGTTTAGTTAGTTAGAAGAGGCCCAGCTAAAAAAGTAAAAGCGTAAAACAGAAAATTGGTTCTGTTTTACCTCACACCAGGGCAAGAACTTAGAAGTGTAGGGTTTAGTTTTAATTAGAAACTACAATATGAATTGATGTTCTTAGATAAATGAGATCTACAGTATGTTTTTGTCTAATTTTGGTATTTTGATATGGACCATAAGGTGCCATAGGAGCTTTGAAAGTAATAAAACAAGATCTTGTTTTACATCCCATCTGAAAGAAAGCTTTTTCCTCCATATGACAGCTCAGTCTTCCTAAGTTTGTGTGATCAGAAAGAATAGGCATAAGACTATTTAATGCAGTGATACTACTGCTAGATAGAGCTAGAAATGGTGCACTATAATTTATTAAATTATACACATTTTATTGGAGTGTCAAAACTGGTACTTTGCATTCTCAGAGCTTTTGTATTATAATTTAACTATCGTTTTTTCACTATATTCAGTGTTCCTCAGTCTAGTAACAAACACATATTAAGGCCAGCACAACAAGAACAGTATAGGTAGAATATGGGAAAATGTGTGTAGTACACATGGTTATACGCATAGCTATCTGCACAGTAAATTATAGTTATTTACAGAATTATATGTTATTATATATATAGTGATAATTACAATACCCCAAAAATTACACTATCATTAACTCAAACAGATAAATTATATGTCCATGTATATATAGTAGGAACTTATGGATTAAATCAGAACCATATGTCTCATGCTCCTTGTCAGAGAGGGAAGGTGAGGAGGATTAGACTCGTAGATTTTGCCTATTTTCATGTCCAGAGCACACCATTGAGTACTACGATGAGTATCACACTTCTTCAGAATTACCAAGTATTACAGTTTAGTAGAATTTGTATAACAGCACTGGGTTGTGAAAAATATTGCTTGTAGACTTATAGCCAAGAAAATTTGTGGCAAAGATTCAGGCACAGGACATCACACTGTGCCTTTTACATACAAACTATGGCTTTTTAGATTTCCCTGAGGTCAGATAGTTATACAGCCAAGTGGTTGTACCCTCTTCATCAAAATACAAGGTTAGCAGTATGAAACTGCTTTCTGTTCATGTTCTACACTTGCATAATTTTTGAGGATATGGAAAACTATCCACTACCAGAAGAGTAACAGGTGCTGACATTTGGATTAGGGCAATCCCCATTGTAAAAGTAGGATGGAGGATGAATGGTCTGAAAATAGCCCTGCTGAGAAGGACTTGGGGACACTGGTGGATAAAAAGTTGGACATGAGCTGACATCGTGTGCTTGCAGCCTGAGAAGCCAACTGTATCATGGGGTACATAAAAAGAACCGTGGCCAGCAGGTTAAGCAAGGTGATTTGGCCAATCTACACCACTCTGGTGAGACCCCACTTGGAGTACTATGTCCAGCTCGGGGGTCTCTGGTACAAGACAGATGTGGACCTGTTAAAACAGTGCCAGAGAAGGGCCATGAAAATTATCAGAAGGATGGAACACCTCTCCTACGAAGACAGGCTGAGAGAGAGGAGTTGTTCAGGCTGGAGAAGAGGCTCAGGGAGACCTTACTATGGGCTTTCAATACTTAAAGGGAGCTTATAAAAAAGATGGAGAGAATTTTTACCGCGGCCTTAGTGACAGGACAAGGTGTAATGGTTTTAAACTAAAAGATGGAAGATTTAGATGATGCAAGGTGCAGTTCTTTTCTGGTGTCTTAGTGTCTAACTGACCAGAGGCTGACACTTTCAAAGAGTACACCCTGAATGACAGTGTTCGACTCCAGGGGTTGATTTAAAAGATAAATGGATGGAATAGGAATGCATTTTAATCTAGTTCTTCTTCACCCAAAGAAGACTGTAGGGATTTCTGGGAAAGAATTTTAAAATGGAGTAACTAATCTGCCAAGAAACAGTCATCCAAAGCCAAAAATAACCTAAAAGCCCCCAAAATTATGTCTTTATTTTAAATTCCTTCAGTGAAAGATATTTGAATTTTAAATTTATTTTCTTGCATTTTTAAACTATATTTTATAAATAACAGCTGCTAGCTTGGAATCCAGGTTTCCATTTGAAACTCATCATGATCTCAGTCCCAGGTAGAGGATTTTGTATCAGTACCATCCCTAATTCCAAGTTCAATATTAAAAAAAACCCCAAACCAAAACAACCAAAACCAAAAACCAAAAACAAAGCCCAACAAACCAAACAGAAAAATACCCTCTCTCAAAATACCTAAGTACAACTAAATGTTTCAGTGATTTTCTCCTAATTTTGAAATTCCTGTAAAAAAGAAAAGGGAATAAAACTAAGGGTTGATTATCACTGTTTCACTGGTAGTGTACAATGCTTACATTGAAGGCATTTTAATTGGTATGTGCACTGTAATTGATCTGCAGCCTCATTGACTTTTATTTTTCAAGATGGGACAATAGGTTCTTTTCCAGACCTCTAAGAATGCCATTGGAGTGCAGGTCCTGAGAAGACTCCCTGGCTTCTTCCCAGCGTGCTTGGCTGCATAAGTGAGTCACCCACCTTGCCAGCCTGGCAGCACAAGAGCAGCAAAGCTGAGGAAACCACAGCAACTGTCCCAGTGCCCAATGAAATCCTCCACCTCTAGAAAAACTAGCAATAAATAGAGTAAGTGCCAGGCAGGCAACCATAGCATGATTTTATCAATTCTTACACATCACAAGAGCATCATACACATCTTGGTGAGATTTTCTTTTCAGGGGCAAGACTACTGCTTTTTTCTAATTGCTTTTTGTCTCTGTGTAGTAATATTTCTTAAAATGTTAAATTTTTACATGAGGTACAAATGTATCAACCATGAAAATTAAAAATTAAAAATATCATGTCTTCAGTCAAAATAATTAAGGTCACATTTCATAAATCATTCATTGTCCAAAAGAACCAATATCAGAAATAGGCTTATTTTAAAGAATCTGCTTAAAAGTTTGTCGTTTTTATTCCATGGATTAAGGTTTTATTTAATAAAACCAGCAATAAATTCTGTTCTCTATGTCTGTTTAAATAGCTATATAGATACATGGGCGTGATTGAAAACAAAGGCTTTCTATTAGAGAATAATGAAGATAAATCTCCTCTGACATCATGTTGTTTTTTACATGCCAATAAGCAAGTGAACTATTCTGAAACATAACTGAAGAAGACAATAATTAATTTATATTTACTTATACTATATATCTATTATATAAAGAGGTTTTTATTATATATATCATATATATAGTATAGATATAAATATATATATTTACTTATATTTATTTATATTATATCATTCTATGTAAAACGAAAGATGAATCCAAATTTAAAAAAAATATTACTTATAAAATGTTTTCACTGTTTGTGTTATATTACTCTCTTCTTCAGCAAATTCTCTATTATAATTTTAAAACAAAAAAGTTCCTTCTAAAATGTTATGCCTCCAAGCATTTTTTCACAATGGCAGTATCACCCATATGAGAATTTGCCTCAAGTTGAGCAAGACAGCTTAGATATCTAAACAAAGCTATGTCTCCTCTCAAATCCTCTAAGCTTCATCCAACAGCAGTAAATCACATACAAGTGCATCATTAAAAACAGTTCTCAGAACTTTCTGTGAATAACTTGTGGACAACTTGTAGGGCTAGTATTTGTAAGTGTATTGATGTGTTTTCTCCTTAATTTACTTCAGTCAGGGTTAGGCCTCCATTCTATCACCTCCTGTGACTACTTGTGCAACTGTTTTTTCTGTACTTGACTTATTAGAAACTTGAAGTGTAAAAAGCAGAATGTAGTAATCAATAGTTATCATTTAGACTTTCTAGAGTCCAATACAGTGTACCCTAGTGCTTCATTAAAGAGCTCTAACTTTTTGTTGTCTTTGCTGATATTTTTTATAGGATTTTCAGGCAACATTTGAGAAAGAAAGAAACTACTGAGAAGTCCACAGAGCAAGAGGTTACATTTAGAAGAGGTTACATTTAGAAGAGGTTACATTTAGCTTGTGGATATAGTAAATTTAAAGACATCTTTCAGCCACTTTATGTATTAGTATAATGTAGATACTCGCATGGTGTTGCAAGTTACAGGCTGCCGTACTGAAAGCTAATGAAAAAATATTAAAAAATATAAACAGTAGTAGTTGTTAAAGACGGGATATCTCTGAACATCGGAAGACTTCATTGCTAACTACTAAACATCACAAAAGCAAATCAGTAATAGAATTTTGCTTACTTCAAACGAGTAATTTTTCAAAAACATTACAGTCACTGCAAATTCAAAAGCAACAAGAATGAAAAGTGCTGAAATGCCCTTGTTCGAAAGTAATGCTTTTAACTTCTATTTCTGCTCAGTAACCTTTTACGAAGAGACACATCTCACTGCAGTGTTAGCTAAGGTACCTGCAATGTAAATCCTGTGCTTGGAAAATACACTCTCAGGTGTTTTGAATTTCAGTTACCTTTAGGTAGAAGTTACAATTCCTGGACACTGTGCTCTACAGCAATGAAAACATATGCAAATACACGCCCCCTCCCTCCACCCCCCATTTGATACAAAGTAAACATTGCACTTAGTGATGGAATCAAGAAACCACAAAATGTTGGAAATGTCCTCTGGAGACTGTCTTGTGCACACTTCTGTTCAAAGTAATGTCAGCTCCAGCAGGTTGCTCAGGGTCATGTGTAATTGGGTTTTGAATATGCCTAAGAATGGAGACTGCACAACTCTGTATGTAATCTATTCCGATGTTCAATCACCCTCATAGCAGAAACAAAAATTCTAATGTTTAAATGTATTTTTCCATATTTCAGTTTGTGCCTGTAGCTTCCTGTACTGTCTCTGGGAACTGATAAGAGTCTGGCTCTGTCATCTTTCCTTCCCCGCCCTCAGCCAGGTATTTATACATATTGAGCCCCTGACCCTTCTCTTCTTGTTACTGAGCAATCACAGTTCTCTCAGCGTCTCTTCATACGTCAAATTCTCCAAATCACCTAATCATCAGCACAGGCCTTTCCTGAACTCACTCGATGTCCGTGTCTCTTAACCCCCGGGAGTCACCACTGATTCATCTTCAGTTGGTCTTTGTGCCACTGGTCACAACCTTGACTGCATTAATTACCTTCTCTATAATACACTGTAGAATTCACATATTGGTTTATATATATCTACAATAATTACTAATATTTGTTTTCAACTGAAAATGCCCTTGTTCTATATTGCAACACAGTTAGCTGCTTTCACTCTGTTTCATAAATTAATAACTTAAATCATAGATCTAATTTTTAATTTCCCTTGGATATTTTTCCAAATATATTTTGCTCTTGCTTAACAACTTGGGAATCACCTTTCATAGGGTGTTTTTACGTTAATGTTTATTTCAGACCAGGCTTGCACTTTTGAAGAAAAGTTCCAATTCTCCTCACATCTGCTCATATCACAAAGTGATCTCAGAGTGCACAAAATGAATTCCTTATGCATGAAGCTGGACTGGAAGATGCTGTCCAGGAACACATCGAATGTGCTTCAGCTGCTAAAGACATTGACTTAAAAGAGATTAGATCACAGAGAGTCTGAAATGCAACACTGTAAAACACATAGAGTGTAATCTTAGGGCCCGTATTACAGTGATGCTAAATAACATCACCAGAGGATAACGACTAATCAAGGATAAGGCCTGATGCACACTGGAAAAAAAGGTGCTGCACAATCTCTATACAGAGTTTAAATACACCACAAAGAAATCATTTGGACAAATTATATTGGAGAATTGCATTCTGTATTTCTCAATTTAAATGGGAAATAAACAAAAATATTGGATTTTTTTTATTAAACAAAAATAAAGCAATCAAGTAACTCACCATGAAATTTATTCATATTTGGAATTAGCACAAAACTTGAAATGTGAGAATTGACAAGCCGTATTTAGGAACTAAAATTCAGATTAGGAAGTACACCTGGAAACCAATTTTAAAAAAAGAAAATATTCAGAACAATATTTAAGATGAAGCATTTTGCTAGAGAACACCCCTGGAATTTTCCAAAAGCCTCTGTTGAAGCTTTGGGAACTTTGTGGTTTATTCCTACAAATTACAATTTTGCTAGGAAATGTTTGTACCTACATAAATCCTTTCTGGACTGGCATTAAGGAAATTGCTTTGAATTAACTCAGTACATTCTGAAACTGGCATTATACTGGACTTTGTGTGTCTGTGGATGCGTAAGAATGGAGAGGGAGAACTGCACACATTCTGCATCTTAAATCACAAGGATTACACTGCTTGTGTGACATGTGGGCTTCAAAGACATTTAAGGTAATAAAGTTTCTTTGAAAGTTCCTGGGATATAGTCATTACACTCTCAAACTCATTTTAAGCTCCTAGATTTAAGTCCATCTTTCACTTGTTTCACATTCACTCGTGGTATAAAACTGAAGTGATCTTCAGATAATCATTGAAGGCCAAATGTTCACATTTTGAGTGGGTAGTCCTATACTCTTCAAATTGATACAGTCCAATTGAGCTGCTTGAGATGTAAAGTACTCAAGGAGGCTTAATAAAACCTGAGTGAAGTCTGAATTTTTCCATTGTCTTCAGTAGGTTTCAGATGAAGCTGACTGAAAATAGGTATCAAAACCAGGTTTTGCACAACTGCCCCAATTACCTGCTAGAAAAGTAGGCTGCATACCCCAAAATCAAGAGCATGACCATCTCTTTCACAAATGTGTCTAACTCCATCTTAAAATGGCTGAGAATTTTGACACCATGACTCTACTTGGAAAGGTATGCCAAATGTTAATATATCCTTTTTCTCTTGTATACGTAAATAGGAAACTATTTTCACTTAAGCAATATCAGTGTCTCAAAGCAAAATTTATGTTGCTCTCAAAACATATCTGTTTGAACTACTATCTTTGCATTTTTGTGAGACTTTAAAAGTGATCAATTTCAGCGCTTTACCTGTATGTACCGTTAGAATATTTTTCTTAATTCCTAACCTTAACTTCACTCACTGCTTCTTTAAGTAAAATACTTCTGCACCTTAGTGGACATGAGGAAATACTTATTCCTCTGTGTTTTCCATGCATCTTTCATATATTATCATCTGTTTTCTGTATCATATTTTCTTTAGTCTAAATAGCCCAAGTTTTCTCAAACTTCCCAACAGAAACTCCACATTTTGTATATAGCATCCCTATTGCTTTCATCTTATCTCTTCTCAGCTGGTCACAGATAGTGATGAAAACTAACAATATTATTTTGGCTGAGGTCAAGCCATGAATACAATATAAGATTATTTCTCTTCTTTTACTTCAGATGTTCTGTTCAAACATGCCAATATGATATTATATGATATTTGATTGTTTGCAACAGTAAGATACAATTGACTAAAGTTCAATTTCTGATCACAATATGACCCACAAATTGTTTTGATAGTATCGTAAACTATTTAATCTTTCTCCAGCCTATATATATGAAAATAACTTTCTTGCCTATAGATAGAATTTCACATTTCCTTATTAAATTTCATAATATAGTATCTCAGAGCATTTCAATTTTTCAAGGTAATTTTAATACGATACGTATGGAACAACCAATGACATAATCTGAGCAATTAAACTATTCTCTCTTACATCAGTTGAATTGTAGATGAACATTTGTCATATATACACACAGAAGATGATTTTGGTAGACAAATTCTAAGTGCAGATTTAAAACATGGTTTCACATACATTTGATAAGTTTCATCTGGATTTCTTTTGTCTGAACATGCACATTATTATTATCATATATTAACATGCACATACTGTTGGACAGTTTGAGAGTCTGACTAGTATCATATGTATATGTACTACTTTTCTATTTACCTGTCCTCTTTATTATTTATAAAAGAAAATTAGATCGGCTTTATGTGACTTTTTCTTGACAAATTCATGTTGGCAGGTAATCATCTCCTGTTATGATCTCCATCAAGGGCAACTCTTACCTTGAGGGTAGTGATGTCCATCCCCACCAGAACTGCATAACCCTTGGTAAAATCTTGTTGAGTCTTACTTATCTCTTGCATTTAGACATGGTTGCAAGCAAGCCCAGCTCCAGAACAGACTGGGAGAGGAGGTACACTGAGCTGGTGCTGTAAGCTAACGAGGGATTTCCCTCGCTAGCCTCAAGGTGGCAGAATCAGGCATGTGACACATGAGAATGAACCTAAACTGGTGGACCCTGATGTCCTGTGATTTTTTTTTTTTTTAATTAATGGTGAGAATTTATCATAGAACTGTGTGCCTATGTTCCCCTTGTTACAAGGAGATTAAATGAAGCAGATTTTCTGAGTTGACAAATAAAACCAGCAAATGCACTGTGGAGTTCTTTGCTGTCTTGCTCCTACACAGTGGCGCTCCACGGGCATTTTGTTGGCTTGTCCCCAAACTCAAAAGAGAAAAAATTATGGTAACCTGAGCTGTTAATTAAAATGGTACACTGACAAGGTCTTTTAAAAGGTAATACCTTTTTATTTTTTCTCCTTCTTTATGCAAAATAATGTAATAGTCTTGCCTTGGGGATATTATCTAGATGGAAAGACACACTGTTCTTGTTTTGTTTGCTAGTGTCCTCTTACACTTCTGGTGCCTTATGTGCACATACACAGAACACACATTCACAGAAACTTACACATTTATTACAAAATTTTCTGTAACACTCCCCACCAGCTACAACTATTAGAGCTGCCACTGGTCTAGATGATTTTAGTAGCCTATAATTCTCTAAGAAGTCCTGTATCTAGGGACTGAAAACAAGCCAGCCAAATCCACAGCCTTGAATTTCCAAGTTTTCTTTCTCACTAGCACCCCTACTTTTAAACTATCAAACAAATTAGATTTGGAAGATTGGACGCGTCTCTGCATTCTCAAACAAAACATCCTCACTCTAAGTAGCCCTGGCAAATTTTATCAAGTCCAGCCATTTAAAAAGTAGCTCTCAAACTGTTCTTCCTGTTTTCCAGACATGAATCTTACATCTTTTTCAATGATGTTGTGTGTTAGCCACCTGAT
>VZTM01000910.1:0-19033 GCA_013400555.1 Jacana jacana | reverse complement strand
AAAAAAAAAAAAAAAAAAAAAAGCCATTCTCCATTATAAACTGGTCAACAGACAAAGTAAAATGGAAATCATTGTACAATTTTTAACATAAAAAACACCTTAAATTCTGTCTCTAGAACTATGAGTGCTTTGGTGTGCTGTACACTTTTAATAACAGACAGGGTGATGACAAAAGTTGTCTAATACAAAACTGTTCACCTCTCTGAAACCAGTAAATGGTTGAGCCAATAAAGTTTCAAGTAAACCAACTACAGTTTCAGAAATGGATGGTTTAAAGAACATGTTAGGAGCTGGGCACAGCGGCCTGCCTGGGTTCTGCCTTGTGTGNNCTTGTGTGTAAATTCTCAGTAAAAAAGGCTCCACCTGACCTTTTCAAAGGTGTTGCAGTATTACATGTTAAAAGGACTTCCCAGATATTCTAGGTCAGAGATAGCTAGCAAAAGAAAATCTCCCTTCTGTGTGCAAGTTTACTGTGCAGGCAGAGATGCCACGTATCTGCTGTGATATACACACACCAAAAATTCTTACCCAGGCTTTACAAGTGAGTTTCAGCAATGGGTAGTCTGTTTTGAAATAGAACATTTATTTTTAAATACTGTTATTTCTAAGCTAGTGTTCAGAGCTGTAAAATAATACTTTTATCTAGATTACTGGTCAGAGTCTGAAAAAACACGTGCTGCATAAAGTTATCTAATTTAAAACAGTCTCTAAATTTTGTCAAGTCTTCATATGTGCGGGGGCAAGGGAGATTTCACAATTAAAGAAATTCTCTGATTGCAGCTGTGCTCAGAAAGGGTTAAGAAAAAGGTAGAGGATGGAAGAATTATCTGGAAAAATTTCACGAGCCAGAACAAAGATGATGAGGTAAAAGGATGTATTTTGCAACCAATGTAGGCCAGATATTAATTCTGGCTGTAAGGGGGAATAACAGATGGAAAATGATATAAAATCATGGTAAGATAATGTGGAAAAAGTGGTATGAGAATGCCCAAGAGTTCCAAATTCACAGACCCAATTCAAGCAGTATTGCAGGTGATGACAGTATACAGAAAAAAAAATTGTTTTGGATAAACATTTAAAGCTGTTATTTATGAGACTTCAAACGCTCCCTGCATGTTCATAAAACATTCTCTCTGTTCTCTCTCCACTTACCTGACAGAAACGTACTCAACACAAATGTCTCCAAAAATGTTTCAGTTTTGGTGACACAGGACACTGCTACAAAGTTGCATTTTTTAGAAGACATGTCTGTCAGTTTTGACTTACCCTGGAAACCTGCCCACATTTAGGCAAATAAAGTGTTCTCTAAAAAAAATTACACTTGCCTAGTAGATACTGAGACTAAGTCAAAATTTGGGTTCTTGTAGTGAAAAGCCCTGAAAAAACAAGAAAACATGCATATAAACTCCTTTTAGAGACCAAGAGGGACAGAGGATAAGAGAGAAGACATTGAATAAGGGCTCCTAAAATAACTATCAAATATAAGCAAATAATATCCATACATTCGAGTCATTTGAATATTTGAGGCCCACAGAAAACGGGTGCACATTAATATTCTGTGAGCAAACTTATTTCTGGCATTTTTTAATGCCAGGGTGTTTGATTTTGCAATATTAGTGAAAGCTTTTCTTAATGTTTGGCATGGAATAAACAGGCAAGTGCACATACATGCTTACAAACAAATTATGTTCCTGCTGCAGCTGTCATTTATTGGAGCACGTCTACCAAAAGAAAAATGTTGAGTATTCAGTCCAATAAAGTATAGGATTACGTAGAAATGTCCTTAGGAAAGCCTATTTTGAAAGGTATTATACAAACAAGCACATTTGCAAAAGTCATTTGGATTTTATGCTTTACTAGTAGGGAAGGCTATCACACTGGGTGTTAAAATTCCCATAGCTGGTCTCCCAGTCCAACACAAGTTAATATTAACAGAGACATTGCTTGTACAAATAGCTGCTATGGATAAATTTTAGTGGTGTTGGTGTTTTGTGCGGCTTTTTTTTGTTGTTGTTTTGGACATTTTTTTTACTTTTAATTTCTTTTTGTATACATACTGTTGCACCTTATTAATTATTAATTTAATGCTAAAATTAAGTTCCAGATCAGGGAATTCACTTTAGAATTGTAATAAATTTTCCCTTACGATAAGTACTTTGGAATGACTTTTCAAGAACAACTAGAAGTCAAAATTGTAATATATATTTAACCTATATACTTAATACAGATTATTAAATATAGATTATTATATATTACTAAATATAGATTATTAATAATATAGATTATTTTTAAAATCACATTGGGGATATCTCAGTTGTAAAAGGGCAACAGGTGATGTACATGTGTTTCAGAGCTGACAAAGTCCTAGACTGTGGTCAAAACCACTACAAAAATGAACGAGTAGATGAAAGGCAGATTTCCCATGTTTTGTATCTTGTTTATCATAAATACATGACAAAACTGTTCTTCAAATGCAGAATTTTCATATATAAACTGCCTGAAACATTTCAACATAAAAGCTCTGACCTACAAATAACTAACAAAAGGAACCTTCTTTTCACATACTTAAATAGAATTAAAAATTCAAAAGATATTCTAGCAGTGGAATAAGCCTCCTGAGAAAAACAAAAATGCAACTGAACACCTCTTTCATATAGTTTGTATCATAGGATTCACTTTATTTTTATAGCTACCACCCAGGAGTCCACCAAAGCCCTTTATTAAATGTGTAAAGGCATTCAATCAGCTTGGTCAGCAAAGAAAGCAGACGCTACAGAACAGAGATGTGGGGACTGGTATATTTCCCCATTTACTAGAAATAGTGAGTAGTGAGGACATACTGGGAGGGCTTGAGACAGATATAAGTATTGCAGTAATATACACAGACGGTAACATTGAGTATACTTTCTTTTCACAAGTTAACATGCAGTACCTCTTAAAGGACTTGAAAAGACATCTCTGTTTTGAAAAACTACAGTAAAACACATGATAACATTTTCTGTACTCTTTCCCAGGGAAGCAAAGAAAGAGGATAATTTTCACTCTAGCTCCTGGACCAGTCGCGACTTGGAAGCAGTAGCCTGCAGCGCTTCACCCTCCTGCCAGCCAAGGGACAAAACACATACCATCATTATCTCTTTTCCACTCAGCATCTATTTGTGAGTTGTTAGGCTGGTAACAGAAGCTGCCCCGGTTAATTTAATTATAACAGAGAATGCCTCTATCCTTTCCTTGCTTGGATTTTATTGAAATTTTATCTTCACTTCTCTTTTCAGTTCACTGAGGACAGCTATCACCAGAACATGCCCATGCATGTGCAGCTGGAATTAAAAAGAAAACATCTAAAGATAGTAAGAAATTACTCACTTGATTTTTATCTTTTTTTCCTGGTTGTGCTTGCTCCTATAGAGCTACTAAGGCCTAGAGGCAAAATCCTAAATTGCTTCCTTAGGTAAGGTGCTGCCCTGACACAGGGTAAGCTCAAGAATCACTCACCATTAACCTCTCAATATGGCATTTAAGAGGGATGCGAGCAGTTGTGCTGATCTGTTGACGACAGGCAAATTTCAACAAAAGGAAAGAAGACAGCTCTCTGCTTTCAGCAGCTTCAGATTAATTCCGCTTTTTAAATTTATTATCCTAAAATCTGCTTATTCCTTTTCATTTCACCTCACCTGAGTACCCCAGCATCTTTGAATATCATTAAAATATAGCACAGTAGATCTGGCCCAGAAAGATTTGTTCAGGAGAGGGGAAAAGAGAGCAGGGGAAAGTATTTGGGGAACAATACAAAACTGCACAGGTGATACTCGAGAAAAATATACACACTGGAAAATCTGAGATGAAATAAAATGCAGTTCAGAAGGAAGGAAAAACCAGAGTAGGGATAATTCAGTCTTTCCCCCTGCCCAACTTAGCATGCCTCAGCCGAAATCCATCATAATAAAAGGTCTGCTCTGCCCAACACTTTATTTAACACTAACACAGTGTAACCTAAGAAACATATAATCATCAAGACTCTGATTATGAGACCACACCAGACCATTTCTCTCACATCTGTTCAGGAAACACTGTATTAGATTTTCGGTTTGTCATGAGGACAAACCTTTTCATACTACTTCCATCCTAGGGCTCTGGGGAAATACAGCTTAATAAAAGATAGTCAAACCACCATTCCCACAGCCAGCACTGCCAGCCGTTCAACTCAAAAAGCCGTTAAGTTCCTGATTCCAGTGTATTTGGATTTTCACTAGGGTACTTCCAAGTAATTTTGAAAAACAGCATTCTTCCCTTGAAACTACTAGAAGTCAGTAACTTCAGTCTTAGTTAGAAATTATGCTATTCAATTATCACCCCCAAAGTTTTTCCCCATGTTGTAACGGATGTACATGAATGAATAGATACGAACAAAGACAAGAATAAGCATCACAGTAAGCAGCCACTGTGCTTTTGTCTAGGGTTGTGCCAAAAGTCACACAAGTTTTCACAAAGCAAATGAGCTTTCAGCTACATTTCATGCTATGAGACTATGAGAAAAAGTCTCTATATATTGATCACGTAAATTCTAAATTTTAAAGCTCAGTATCATTATGTTTTTCTAATGTCAATAAACATAACCATGCAAAATGGTTTAATGTGTTGGAAAAGGAAAAAGTCAGCTCTAAGATGACGGGCCCACAGCAAACCTTGAGACGCCACAGCCAGATTGCCAGTACAGCATAGTCTTGGGGCATCCTCAAAGCAAACCCCAAGACTCTCTTCTCCCCCAGTTTCTACAAGTTTTACAGACATTTACTGCTGCATCTGAAGTTATCAGCTAGCAGGCCTGTTCTATCAAAACCAGTTTTGATAGCTGAGGGATTAACTACCATTTCACCCAACTATTTATTAGGACACTGAGTTGAATACGTTTTTAGGGTTTGTTTTTGGTTGTGGCTTTTTGGGGATTTTTTGTTTGTTTGGTTGTTTTTTTTTTACTGTTGTCAAAAAAACGCTATAATAGCCTATTTATCTATATATTAAGGGATTTCACTGAAAAACCTGACAGCACTCTTCTCATCTGCCAGCTGAGTTTTTAAAATGTATCTTCACTTTTAAACTCTTCAAGCTAAAAAACACAAGTGTACTTGAAGCTCAATCATTCTCCCTGGTGCTGCTCATTTTTAATGAGCCTCTTGTCTTTGTCTCCCAGAAGACAGACTCCACAAAGCAATCTCAGGTGATGTGAAACCAATGCTTGATGCTTCTCCGAACCTCTGTCTTTTTGAGCCTGAAATCTTCCAGCCAAACCCATATGGGACTGATGGGCCATTTCAGTCAAACCCAATTTCACTTATTTATCACAAGCCGCTACTTAGTAAATCTACTGTGGATTGCTTGTACACACAATCTGTTTCCAGCTTTGAACTTTAAAAAGGATTTAAGCAGTCAATCTCAATATCATTGTAAATCCAATGTGCATTACTTGCCTATTGATTGTGAGAAAATGAAAGTTTGAAGCTTGATTTCAGGGCTAATCTTTCCATTTGCTTGATGAGTTCTGCAGTTGTTACAGAACACTTAGTGCATCCTGTTTGATAACAGCATATTAAGCTTGGATGAGAAATCCAGACTATTTACAATGCACTTCTAGCTTTAAGTAAAGAACAAAAGCAGAGTTAGCTTTGCTGGTCTCAGAGGCTTTTCAGCTAAATCACAATTTTTAAAAAAACAACCCAACAACAATGACAACAAGACAACAACAACAACAACAACAAACCTCCAAAAACCCAACACAAAGAACAACAAAATAAACCCCAAACCACTAAACATTTCTGTATAAAGGATTCCACTACCTCAAAATATTTTCATAGAACTAATAATGTTAAGATGGATTTTATATTTCTTCTGCCCAATATATCAAACTTCAATATATTCTGTCCAAATCCAGACTTTTATATTCTACTTTATCTATGGTAGAGCAAATGAAAAAATAGACCAAACACATTGGTATTCATTCCATTTGTTATTTGACTATCTTACAAATGGCATTTTTCCCTGTAAATTTTAAGTGAAATAGTTTATCATCTAATTAAATGAACTGTTTATGTTCTGAATTTTAATGTCTGTACTGAGACATTTGAGAACAAATGCATAAAAGAATTTTATACCTAGAAAGAATTCAAATAGATGTTGAAGCCCATGCAGCCCCTTCCCTGCCTGCTAATCAAAGAATCCCCCCATCCTTTTTTTTTTTTCCTTTCCTTTTTTAAATCTCCAGGTTTTCTGCTGCATTTAATCTGAGGGCTTTCCTTCAGATGAGAAAAGCAGTTACTCTTTTTGTTTGGCTTCTTAAAGGTACCGTGTATGCATTTTCCCATGCAGTGACTATGAACTGGTAAAGATGCATCCCAAACCATTTAGTTCTACGATACAGCTTCAGCTACTCAATCAATAATTCAGGAAAATATTCATCTCGATTTAGATACTGCTGTCAGTACGAGTCTTTGTGCCTGGATGAAAAGAGAGCAGGACCACCATCTGGAGGTTTTACCTGTGCTGCTCAATGAATTAACCTGTAGGAGGTGCCACAGTGATGAAGCAGTCAAAAACCTCCAGCAGGCAACTTCATCACACAGGTAATTAGTTCGCTACATCAATAATGCCTCCAGTCGTTAGCAGCGCCAAGGCTGAATCCCAGGCCTGCTTGTTAAATGCAGTCAGCACAACAGGCTTTCACTGTGTTACAGGTATAAATAACTTTCTATTTTTAAATCTACTACCTTTTTTTTTTTTTCCTCATTTTTAGTCATTATCTCTTGCAATAAATTACACTTTCTTTCATTCATCACGTCTGTAACTTCCTCCCAGAAGGAGAAGAAATAATTAATTTTAGAAGTTTCTGACATTTTCACAAGGCCTGATCAACTATAAGAGACCCACATTTGACAGTATTAAAGCCTCCGCTGCTGCAACATTGATGCCCAAGCTTTATACAACCCATGGAGTGAACTCTTGCATCTCCCACGTCGAGTACTATGCCTACACTACCCAGATCAAATAATTACTTCTAATTCTTGCCTATAAGAGGATTAGGTCAGTAGTAAACTCACTTAAATGTTGTACCATAACAAAAAGACAAATCAAGGCTGCACAGAGCTTCACGCTTTCTAGACTTGTAGAAACCATTTCAGCTCTGAGTGAGTGACCACAGCACCACGGTACTCGCAAATACTACCCAAGGCTGCCAGGCTGATTCACATTATTTTTTGCTTTCTAACAATTTTTGCTCCAAGCCTGATGAAAGGGATGTTTTGTCCAGGTCATAACACTGAGATAAGCATCTCTAATCCTTTGTGAAAAGGACCTGATATTCATGGGACCTCAGTAAATTACTAAATTGGGAAGGTCTTGCCCTCTCAGTTGCCAAAATTCACTTCAGGATAGGATAATTTAATAACAGTAGGAATGATTTATGACAAGTTAGACGAGCTCAGAGTTTTTGGCTTAATTACTCAAAATTATCCTATTTTTTTATTCTAGTATTTTATTAATATCGTATAACTTATAATATACAGTGCATATAGATGTATTTTTACATGTATCTTGAAGCATCTTTCATAATCCACCTATAATTACTCACAGAGAAAAGCCCAAACAGTTGAGCTTTGGGGACAATTTTTTGTCATTGCTGAAGATGATACTAATAATGCAAGCACAGTCAAACAACAAGAAAGCAGCAGAGCTTACATTTCTCCTTAGTAAGAGCTCTTTGTCAGCTGTACTACAAGGTAGCAGCAGCAACCGAATCAGATCTCAGAAGACCTCAGCCAAAAAAAATTGAAAGCCATAAGATTGAAATAAACTGAAGAGACAGACCTTCTAACTGCTGCATTATAAAGTGTTAAACCAAGATTTTAAAAAGCAACGAAATGGTCAAAATTTTTTTACTGATAAAAGTGCCTTGGAGATCACTAATGTAGAGCATACTTCTCAGGAGCACCTCCAGATGGTGGTTTACTATCCTCAAGGATGGAGATCATCTGGTACAACCCCGGCTGCTCAAGCAGGGCCACACAGAGTCACTTGCCAAGGACAACGTCCAAATGGTTTCCTGAGTATCTCCAAGGCTCAAGGCTTCACAGCCTACCTTGGCAACTCAGTCACCCTCACATGGAAATCTGTTTCCTGATGTTCAGAGGGAACATCCCATGTTTCAGGTTGTGTCCATCACCTCTAGTCCTGTCACTGAGCACCACTGAAATGAGCCTGCGTCTGTATGCAGGTTACTAAGTTAGTCACTGGCCCTTGGGTAATTTCTGTTGACTGCTCCTGATGACAACCTTGCCCCTTCATATGCCTGGAAATTGCTTCCATAATTAGTGGCTACAACACCTTCCCTGGGGCTGAGGTGAGACTGACCTGCCTGCAGTTTCTTGATCTTCTTTCTTGCCCTTTTTGAAGATAGGAGTGACATTTGCTTTCCTCCAGTTCTCAGTCACCTTTCCCAGTTGCCATGAACTTTCAAAGTTTATGAAAAAGAGCCTTGCAATGACATCAACCAGCACCCTCTCAGAACTCACAGGTACATCCCATAAAGATAACAGGTACCAAAGAAACACCCACTTTAACACTAATTTTTTTCAAAATATTAATTTTTTTCTAAATCTCTGCTTAAATTTGTTTAGACATTCAGACTTGTTTTACTAGGGGCCCACTACTCTGTGGGTCCCCTCAATTATTAAACAGCATTTCTCTACAGCATGCTTATAAATCCAGATGGAATATTGTAAATTAGGTATATTGAATAGATTCTAGTGGCAGATTTAAGGAAATTGAAAGGTATGTTTCCAAACACTTAATGGTTTAACAGACGTCTTCGGAGCTCCCTTGAGTTTGTTATCCTTCACAAGTTGTGATGCCTCATGAGCTAGATCAAATATTCCAATGACATTATAATAATGCCAAGTATTCCTCCTGTTTCTGATATTTCTTATCAGGCATCAAACAGCATGCCTTCCAAATCTTTTTCAATCCCTGTTTCCTTGACAGTGTTTCTTTAGGCTGGAGGCATGTCTTCATTTTTGTGTCAAAACACACAGTGCTTTCTTGCACTCCAGCTTTCAAGATTGCTCAGCTCTCCACACATCACTGCTTACCATGGCACTAGCCCTGTTGTCTTCTGCATGCTTTTATCAGTAATGACTCTTATTTCTTCCTCATCACTAATAAAAAGGTTAAACACTGTCAGATCTAAAATAATCCTCAAAGTACCTCCACATACTCCACATTGATTATGTCTTACAGATATGTTATAGAGATCTATTAGCCTTTTTTAAAAAAACAAAACAAGAAAGCAACCCAAAACCCCACACTTGCTGTATGCTGATGATCCTGTATCTGTCCGGTTTCTAAATCAATGTGTCACATGGCACTGAATCAAACATTTTACACATATTAAGCATCATATATCTTTGAAAAGTCAAACTTGTTATCTCAAAACTTCACATTCTTTTGAAATTCTTTAACAGGTTTATCCACCCTAGAGGAAAAAAAAATTAAAAATAAAAAAAAAAAGGACTTAAAGATACAACCAATAAAGCAGATACTTTTATTTGAAATCTACCAGCCAAACCAAAAATGTTTCATTAAAATAACACACACAGACATACACTCAGAGCAGTGATGTAAAACAAATCACCTGTAACAGAAAACATCCTCACTGTCAATGAAGTCACTGATCTTTTAACTCCACTAAGCTGGACTGAGACTGTTAGGAACTTCCCCCCTACACAAGCACCTTTCACACACTTATACTCGCAAGGGAAAAAAAAAAAAAAATGCAATATAACTCACCTGTGACATGGAATGATTAGCAGTGTTCTGGGAGACACTATATTTGACTTAGAAAGGGACTGATTTGCAAACAATGGGGCTACACAAACAGAGCTCAGCAAAAGTAAATAAAGGACTAAACAAACATTCATGGAGACAGGAAATTCTGTGCATGAGAACCTTCTGGAGGAAAAATTATAATGAGCTTTTGTTTTCTAAAATTGAGACTAGCAGTTGCAAGATGGATAGCCAGTTTCATGGTGTTTAATAGTTTCTATTCCTTAAATGTTGTTTTGTAGTTTTAAAATCTAAACCATAGTTGACAAAACACACCTCTATTTCTCCATAGTTATGAGAGTACTACAAAACCATGGATCTCCTTTCCGCAGAAAATTGCATCATTTATAAGACAAGTGTCCTGCATTTTATACACATATTACATGCAGTCATACTTTACCATATTAGGTAGTTTTTATTTTCTCCTTTTTCCCCTTTTAACCTCAGGTAAGCCTGAGAACAACCAAGAATTAAACAAAAGAAATCACAATGACATACACAATTTGTATTTCTTATTTGTTGGTTAGCCTATTTACCTTCCAATTTTTGAGGAAAGTATTTTAGTCTAGCTTCAAATTCATGCATACTGGAAATTTATTTAAGGTAAATGCAATACTACAATCCTTCCCTTCCTCTGTTGATTTTCAGCAGTAGATATGTTCTTCTGTCCCAAAGGGTTAGTAGCCATTCTTTCATTCATTCCCACCCCTCCCACCTTTCACAGAATAACGTGAGTGGTTTGGAGTGGAAGGGACCTTAAAAATCTTGTTGTTCCAACCACCCTACCATGGCCAGGGACCCTGTCTTTCCTGTAAGCCCCCTGTAGGTACTGGAAGGCTGCTATAAGGTCTCCCCAGAGTCTTCTCTCCTCCACGCTGAACAATCCATATAGCAGAGGTGCTCCAGCCCCTTCATCATCTTCAGGACTTTCCTCTGGACCCACCTGAGCGGATCAAAGTCTGTCTTATGCTGGGGGCTCCAGAGTTGGATGCAGGACTCCAGGTGGAGTCTCATGAGAGCTGAGCAGGGGGGAACAACCATATCTCTCAACCTGCTGGCCACACTTCCTTTACGTGGCCCAGGATGCCATTGGCTTTCTGGGCTGCGAGCACACATTGCTGGCTCATGTCCAGCTTTTCATCCACCAACACCCCCAAGTCCTTCTCCACAGGGCTACTCTCAATCCATTCATTGCACAGCCTGTATCCACATTTGGGATTGCCCCAACCAAGGTGCAGGACTTTACACTTGGCCATGTTGAACCTCATGAGGTTCGCATGGGCCCACCTCCCTAGCCTGTCAGGGTCCCTCTGGATATCTGGTCCCTCTAGAATATCAACCACACGACTTTTTGACTGTTTTTAGTTTTGTTTTCCCAAGATATGTATATTAATACAGATGAAATGGCCTACTTACAGTTCATCCTTTTAACCAACAATGCTTCCAAGCCAGGTAGACACAGGACATGAGGGAATGTTGCACACTCAGCTGCCCTCTGATCTCATCCTTCGTTGCCAAGGAAAGGCACTAGAGGT
This sequence comes from Jacana jacana, assembly GCA_013400555.1. Taxonomy (NCBI): domain Eukaryota; kingdom Metazoa; phylum Chordata; class Aves; order Charadriiformes; family Jacanidae; genus Jacana; species Jacana jacana. Next base: position 7,628 of record VZTM01000910.1, on the reverse strand, counting down.
CCCTTACGTTAGCTTATTGGTGATGTTAGTTTATATATGGCAATGCCCCAACTCTGTCATTCTCTTTGCAAGGAACTAATCCCTGCATTACAATATCCTCAGCACTATGTGCAGTCACTTGACATTCACCAAACCTGACAAGAATGAAATCTTGAGGTTTTTATGCTACAGCAAAGAATAGTCCTTGTCAAGGCCCACCCTAAAGAGATGAATAAAAACAAAAAAAAGTGCAAAAGATAGCTTCATAATTTTTAAAAAGGGAACACCACTATCACACTGAGTACACATGAAGACAGTCAAGATAACATCTCAAATTAACACTACTGTAGCAGTTCTCACAGATGGTAAATCAACAACAGCTTCTGTACCGTAAATCCTTTACTAAAAACTGTAAATCCTTGCCTTTAAGGCCCAACTCTCTGTAATCATCTTTGTTCATCTTTCAGTATGTTGCCAAAAGCCCCTAATTAGTATCATCTTAGGCTGCCTTTCACTGCCCCTCATCCTAATCAGTTCACTAATTACTTTCACATAATCTCAGTGTCAGGTTAGAAAATGTTTTTTGAATGCAGATAAGCATGTGGAAGAATTCTCTTGCCTAAGAGGTATGGAAGATAGCCTGTAGACAGCTACAAGACGACCTCAAGTAGCAGGTAGTTTTGCTTAAGGAAAGGGGAAAGACAGATGCAGTCACAGCCAAAAGCAAACTTTCAGACAGGATAATCCACAAAAGCCAACAGCAGGAGGCGTTTGGTGAAGAAGGCAAGTCAAGGGAAGAGCTCATTCTAGCATGACAGCAGGGAATGCGACCTTGGATTTCAAATGGGCCATACTAAGGAATACAAGCAGATGCTGCGGTAACTGATGCAGGAGGGGAGAAAGGGATACGAAATGGTTTTCTGAAGAGACAAGAAAAGAACACATCCGATTTTAGGAATATATGGAAATATTTGGAGATGGTATGCATGTATGAGAGAAAAAGAAAGCAGTAGAGACATACCTCCAAAAATGTAGCAAGACTAATGAGTCAAGGAGCATGGGCAAGTGTAGGAAGAACTTTGAAGACAACACCACAGGAGGAATTAACTCCCCACTCCCACAAGTTACACAGTATTGATATGACTTCTTCAATAAAATAATGGTGTGTTAATGAGTAAGGATGGTTGGTAAAGATGAAAAGGACCAGATTAGGAATGAAATAATTTTCCAACTCTTCTGCAGAGAACAGACAATTCAACAGACAAAAAAGTTAATTTTTTTTTTTTAAAAAAACAATGCTTTAAAACTATCTAGTTTGTATCATATTACTGCACTTAAAAGAAGAAATGCAATACAATATCTTAAAAAAATGTTCTGATGACTTAATAAAAATTTCATCATGTGTAACATCTTAAGAATTTCTCTGGATATTTTGAAAAGAGTACAGAACTTTTGAAGAATGCAGAAGAGCACTTTACAGACACATATTTATGATGTCTCTAATGAAGTAGTTATTTAACAACATAGCAAGTACTGTAAAGACTTTAAACTGACACTAAAGCAAGTTTGTGGGGATAACCTTTTATTATTGAACTCAAAATAGCATAATTTTGTTTTATCTTATGTGGCTTATGTTAGTACATCAAGGAACACTGGAAGTTCAATAGCCACAAGTTGTAGTTCTGCCCCCCCTTCGTTTTTTTAACTAAAATGCATTGCAGAAGTACTTCTGCTTTGTACCAAAGTGAGAGAATCACCACAGTACTACCTTCAAAATTATGAACCCATTTAAAAACTTAACAGAAACAGCATCTGTGCTCAGCACAGCCTCCCAGCAAAATCCCAGAGGGGAGGTGGGTGGAGGTAGTGTTTTGCCCAACAGTTTGCTTAGTCTAGCATTCCTAGGGGCAGGTCCTAAACTTCTTCAAGCCAGGCAGAATAACTCCACTGAATCAAGCCCATGCCATTACACTGGCCCTACAGTACCATCAGAATCACACAAGCTGCGGACACACGTTACAGTACACACGCTAAGGACGTGGCCCTACAGTACCACTAGAATCGCCAGGCTGATGCCCTGGGTTCAACAGTAGCCACATTCCAACAGTTTAAAGAAGGAAGTCTGACAGTCCTTAAATCTATCATATTTCACATCCTGTGAAATAAGCAGAGGCTGAAGATTTAACTCTGCAATTGACAACAGTGCTGCAACATGTCCACACACAAACTGCAGACCTGGGCTATGTCCAATGGCTGGTGCAGCCAGCCCTGTGGACTCAGTACCAGCAGACCTGTCCCTGGATCCCCTCAATAATTTCTACCCATCTTTGCTAGTCTTCTTCGTAGTGACATGGTCCAGAAGCAAATACTTGCTTGTAAGTTATTACATGCTAAGGCCTGGAATTCAGCATTAACACACCACAACTTCTTCTCTGTGAAAGTCTCCATAGCAGTTTCAGAATTCTGAAAAACAATGTTAGCTTTTTCCCCTCACCTACCACACAACACATGTATTTAATTAAATGGTTAATTGTCACATATGTAGAAAAGAACACAGAAACTACTTGGTTAAACTGGATTACCCTTGGGTTTTTTTTGTTTTATTAATGGGAAGAAAGCTGTGTTTGGTCAAATATCATACAAGCAACACACATTTCAGTTCAATAAGGCAAGAGAGAAACTGAGGCACTTGCCAAACCTAAGGCTTAAAAAGTTTCACAATTGCAATGGGATGTACCTCCCCTCATCTTTGAGCACAACTGCTCCCCCCTCCCCCAATCTAATGCAAGGAATAAGCAGATTCCTCTGAAGGACAATACAGATTTACAGTAGCACTGCTTCCAATTTAGGTTTGGATGCTGCTATTTATGTGCTAGACACATATAACGCTTTATCTATGCAAGTTTGGTTTTCAAACAGCTTTGAAAAATTTCTAGTTCAAATTAAATGTTTTGTAACAAATGTCAAAACTGTAAATCACTGAACAGTAGCAGTAAGCTGACAGCAAAGATCCAACTTGCTCAATAGAATTCTCCAAATCTGTTAAGCCAAAAGTTGTTTAATACAATTTAACTCACCCTGGAGTGCAGTTAAATAATTGTGATGGATGGCAGCTTGTCTTAGTCTTTTCCATTTGTTAAATTATGATAGATGAATTATGCACATTACTGAATTTCAATGCATTCTTTCTGTTCACCACCCCTGCTTCATGAAAAACATCCAGTCAATAAATAGTCTAAATCCATCTCCATCAGAACCGTATGACATTCTACAATTATGATAAAGAAGCTGAAGACCAAAAATGTTACAGAATAAGTCCCTTGACATTAAAAGCAACAATAAATGTATGTGCACTGTAACTACTAACATACTTGCTACTTTCTCTGTTTCAAATAAAGGAACGGAACCTGTATCTGGTAAAAGTGTTTGCTATTAGTGCTTTCTGAAAACTCTGGGGGAGAAAAGACTATAGTGAGTCAAACCCATCAGAAAGACATAGGCTTGGGGTTTTTTTGAGCAATTAGCTAACTTAGTATTGAAGTTACATATTGAAAATTATGTTGAAACAATTCTTTCATAAAAGATAAACATGAAATATGTTGCTAAATATAATGTAATATTTTCTAAGAAAACTTCACTTGAGCAGCCATTTGGTAATTATCTGCTCTTTGACAACACTTGCACAGAGACTCCTAGGACGTACAGTTTGTCATTTTAATGTATTCCACAAAATCCCAGAGCGCTAAGCTTCAAAAAAGAAAATCCATACTATCTACTTTTTTAAAGGGTTTTTATCTTCCAATAATTGTTGCATATGACTGCATCTGACTTCTAGCCATTTCAGCACCCATGTTCAACCAGTGTGGTATTTCAGGAGAACACCTGCTTACTTTGAATCCATCAACTAGGTTGTTCTTAAGTCTTAAAATGTACAGTCTCTTAAGTCTCCCAGTTTGGAGGGAAATATAAAGCAAAAATGACTGATACAAAGGTTTTCTTTAGGAAAAGTCAATGTATGTCTCCATATCTATCTTTATATGTGGTTGTAAACTTAATGTCTGACAGATGTACTGGAAGATTAACAAAATGAAACCACTTCTGGCACACTTCAGATGAGCTGGTGTGTGCCAGGAGAAAGTCTGTGAAACCTATGGATGTACATCATACACCAAGGAAAAACAAGCCTACAAGAAAATCTAGTCAGGCTTTAAATGTATCCCTCAAGACTTATGAAAATGGAAACAAAACCAAGAAAACAAAAGGATTTGATTTGACAAAGTGCCACACGCTTCAAAGATTACAGGGTATTTACTTTAACTGTTGGTGAGGTATAATTTAATACAGCTGAAAAACAGCATTATGTATATGACTCACACTACCAGCCTGAGGTACCTTCCGCAGTAGGTTTTCATCAAACATGGAAGAAGCATTCAAACTCAAATGGCTAGTTTAAAGAATAAACTGAGGGGAAGGAGGAAAGAAAAAGCTAGAGTATTAACTTCAACAGCAAGTTTCTCCATCTTTGATGAACACACTTATGAAAAGTTTATGAAAGTGCAGACGTGAGGCAGTCGCTCTGTCAAATCTCAGTGATCCGCTCTGACTGACAGCTATACAGCTTCACAAACGCATCCTGACAGTTACACGCACTGCAGCACGAGGCATCTTATTTTAAGTAAAGTTTGCAAAAACTAAAATGTGACATTTACAAGATTTCTGAGCATAAAACCTCAGGGACAAATTCAATCTGTATTACCGTCACTTCATCCTAGTTTTCCTTAAATATATTGTTCTGGATTGTTCTGATGTATCCTATCCGGATACATACCTAATGCTTCGGAGCTACATCGACATGGTGAATCTGCCAGGGACTTTCAAAAAGCATTTTTATCTCAAATATAAAGTGTTTTCCTGCTGGTGAAATGGCATTGCATCTTGCACAATTCTTCATTCATCCCCAGTGATACCACCTACTGTGGAAGGTTAGATCTGAATCATCTTCCTAAAAGGACGCTTGACAGTTCATTTCAGAAGTTCTTTTTTGTCTCTGATTTCTAAGCAGAAAGTGGTGTACATTCAGAAATTTCACGCAGCTGTGTCCCACTGCAAGTGCCACCGAACTAAAATAACATTTCTCAGAATTAGTCTGTCATAGTTTAAAGCATCAAAATTCTCAAGTGACATTGTAATTACAGAGTGCAGCCACAGTGATGCTATACTTCAGGTTGAAAGAGCTGTTCCTATCTAACCCCCCATTTTCAGTTTCTTGCAACTTTCTCAGCACCCTCCATTTTAAGGTACACTTTTTTGACATGGACCTCCTTCAGAATTCCAATTTTTATTGGATAAGTAAGCTTCTGTTCCTTGGAGAGGTCAATATTCAAACAGCAGACAGGAGAAATTGCTATACATAAGCCTTACAGAAAAACAATTGAGTAAAACCACACATTGTTGTCCCATCGGGTACTATTTGGGATGACAAGATAAGCTTGTAGTAGAGAGCAGGTTACACTACCAGTGTGGACACTATGAACTGGTAAAAAAAAAAATGCTCAGTTAGTTGTAGTACAACTTAACATGATAAGCAGTTGTTATTTGTTGTCCCTATTTAGCTGTCCCCCAACACCAGACCTAAATTCCATGAGTGACAGAACTTTAACTCTGCATTCCCTAGAGCTAAGATTACAATGAGCCCAAACAGGCTATATGAGATGCCTGCATTTGATTCCTTGCAGCAGCCTTGATTATTTTTGAAAGCTCAGCTGAAGAATCAGGTATGTGCTGAGCCCTGTCACTCTTTCTCCACAAGTCTGACTTTTGTCAGGTGCTATTAGCCCTACTGTGATACAGAAGTGAGGTATTTTTTAACTACAGACTCCTGAGATGCTATTTGTAGCATACACCCCAGGGAAGGACCACTGCAGAACCTTGCAAACCCTGTCCCTATTTTTAAACCAACACATTAGATCTCAGTTTAACGGCCAACATAAACCCTGAATTCTCGAGGGAAGACTCTCTCCAGTGATCTTGTTAAAACATACTACTGCACAGAAAAGGATGCAAGACCCACCAGTCCAAAGACAAGGAGACAGAAGGATGGCTGATGACACTACAATCTCGAGATAAAAGAATTTACCCTGAAGGTGAAAAACTTTAAGCTATTACACAGTAAGAGAGAAGAGAAAACCCATAACCAGAAAAAGAGGAAGCAGACAATTGCATTGAAGAGCCAGTTCCTGATTCTCAGAAATATGCAGAAGCCAGAAGACCTGCTGAAACCTTTTGGGGATATTGTTTTCCCTGCTGGTTAGATTGAAGCAGGCTTGGCAAAGTGAACTAGGGAAGCTGCCTGCCTCCTGTCAACCATCCTGGAATGCCTGGCTTTCTCCTTGTCCCATGGAGAATGCCTCAAATGTGTCAGGGAAACCCTGCACACCCAACAAGAGTCCGGCATTTTACTGCAATATCCATAAAGGCTCCATGGAATGACACCTAAACTCTTAAAGTATGTTTACTGGATTAAGTATGTAGTGGATGAGTACCCAGCACTTCTTACTTCAGGCCCCAAAAATCAGAAAGATCATGGCCCATCAATAAACTGCATTCACTGCTTGTTCTGTCAGTTTCAGGAGATTTGTGGTAACAGTCAAGACAAAGTCTAAACAGTATGTATATACCCTTTTTTGCACTGGCCTGCAGTAGAATACAGAGAGCAACAGTTTTCTCATTTGCTTTATTCTGACTTTTTCAGCACTTCATATTATTTGACAACTTCTCACAGTTTTGTAGCTTCTTCTGGACTTTCTCTGATATTTATTAATTTACAAAGTCTCCCAAATGCAGGAAACTTAGTTTTTACATGAAAGATAGTTTTTTGTCCCCACTAGCAGTCATCTCCAGTAATTACCAGTCAATAAGCAAATGACATCCATTTAGGCATATTAAAGCTCTTCCCAGATTATGCAGTAACAGTTTCCATACCAGGACTGCCTTTTTGATTGCCAAGCTTGATTGAAGAACAGAGAAGCAGAAAAATCATCTGCCATTCTTTCCATCCTACCATATCTACATTGTATTTAATCCAACAGACACTGCAATTTCTTATACCACACACGTGCAAGATCAAGAACACATAGATTTTGTTATCCAGCTTTCCCATTTCGCCAGACTTAGTTACTGAGATCAGTTCTTGAACTGCACATTACAAGTGAACATGCATACAAGAGAAAAACAGTAAATTCTCTGGGATTTATTTATGTATGTATCTATTCAGGGAGTGGACAATATTTTTTTTCCTTGTCCTTAACCAATGCAAAGAGCAACAAGCTTTAATTCCTGTAGCTGACATTCCTAAGTTTCAAGGTATTAGCCTCTATACTCTGAAGAATGGGAGATGGAGAAACCAAAAGATGTTGTATAAAAATAAATAAATAAAAGGTAACTCCTTTGATAACTCTGGCATACTGGAACTGAGAGCCAGTCATCTTAATAAGCAAGTTCATTTCAAGACTGCTAAATAACAGAACTCTTGCTAGAGCTCAGACATCAATACTTATAAAACAATACTGGCTTTAAAAATAATAAAAAAAAAGTTAAGTCCTCAGATCCTTTCTTTCTTAGAAGGAAAATTAAGAATGCAAAGGGAGATC
>VZTM01000907.1:0-19346 GCA_013400555.1 Jacana jacana | reverse complement strand
TCTTCTCTCTGCCCTTTATGTCAAGCATTATTTTGAATACCTCAAGTGAAATCCTCTCCTAGTCAAATTAATGATAAATCTCCTATTGACTTTAATCAGGTCAGAATTTGAGTTATATAAGCTTTCTTATTAGAAATTGGACAGGAAACCCAGTCTCTCTTCCCTGTAAGAGGGGTTTATTTTCAGAGTATTCTTTAAGGGTGCTGATCAGCCTCCAGGAATGCTAACAGTTTTAATAAGAAATGCTCTAATTTATGTCTCAAGGGCAATGTCAAAATATATAGTCTCACAGCTGCAAATATTGAAGGCAAAATACAGCCTTTACTTTGAACACCTACTTTATATTCAAAAGTGTGAAAACATTCTCTTTGTCTTCCTTCGCTCCCTCCTTTGCATCACTTTTGTATTCAAAGCTTCTAAGCATGGCACATGAGAGAAAATGTGAAAACTTTTGGTTCTTTTAAAGAAAAAAAATGGAAACAAAAATGCTAAGACGTCAACTTACATAACCTGAGAAAAAAAAAATTGTCATAGTTATATTCATTTTGACCTATATATCACGAGACTTTATTTCTACAGCTATTTAACATGGGAAGCTTCATTCCCCCTTGTTTCCAACTATAAATAGACTGGAATGACTCTTTTCCACCACTTTTTCCCATTCAAAAATTTCTGTTTCTACAGCACAGTGGTAGTATTAACACAGAGTGCAAGAAACAGGTATTTCTTTATGCACTCAAAATCTTATAAAGAACTACAAAATGTGTATTATATGCAAAACAAAAAGATAATTTTTAGTGTAATATAAATCTAACCAGTCTAACCAAAAATTTATTGTTAGTCTTAATCTAATTATTACAAGGAAAATGAAATATTATTAAAAAAAGAAAAGCTGCAATAATAATTGTTAAAATGGTTATGAACACTCTTTCTAGTATGTATAACCTGTTATGCTCCTCACTTTAATTTTTCCGTGTCCTAATTCTGAACCTCTGTTTTTCCTGAGGAAGAGAGATGACTTAAAGACATTAGTATCCAGAGACCTCACCAGAAGACTGAATGAAATAGAACAAGATTTTCTAAAAAGTATATGTCTAAATATGATATTACTTTCCTTACATTAAACAGAGATAAATTGGTACATTCATAACATGTTTCTTATGAAAAAATACCAAACATGCTGCTTCATCATTCCCTCAGGTAGACATCTATGACATATTGCCATCTGGAGCTGACAATTTCTCTCAACTAAAGAGAGAACCTAAAGTGGTCACATCAGACATGGGTGTCTAAGTCTAAAATTCATTTGCCTACATTCCATTTGAGGCACACTTGGGTATTAGAGATTCCTGTAGGGGCTCACGGTTGCGTTATGTGACTTGTGGAGTATTATTCTGGTGGGGAGAAAGGATTCCTCAGTGCCACTCAAGCAGAGTTCTGTTTGACATCCTAAAGAAAAGTGCAATCAAATCTCACCAAGTAAGGCAGATATATTAAAAAATACCTGAGTTCCTTTAAGTAAGATCTTACCCTTTTAAATTTTATTGTGGTGCTTACTGATGCAGAATCTGACATTCATAGAATAACTAAGATTGGAAGGAACCTCAGAAGGTGTCAAAACAGGTTGAATTTTGAACAGGTTGCAGAGGGCTTTTCCAATCAGGTCTTCAAAGACTCCAAAACCAGACACAAGCAATTTCTCTGGATAATCTGTTCCACTGCGTGGTTTTTCGCCTCCTTATACCCAGTCTGAACCTCTCTTCTTTCAATTTATACCTAATATCTCTCATTCTCCTGTGATGCATACACTATCTCCATCTTCTTGCTAACCACGCCAGGGCTGCTGTTAGATACTTTTGCAAACCGTCTCTTCCCCAGTCTCAACAAAGCTCTAGTTCCTCAGTTTCTCTTCACAGACTAAGTGTTCCAGCCCTGACCACTCTGGTGGCTCTGCCCTGTACTAGCCTATGTCATTGCCAGATCTGGGGAGAATGTGTGTGTCTTTGTTCTTAAAAGCAGGACTCCACAGCGAGTACAGAGGAGGGCAACAAAGCTGGTGAGAGGCCTGGAAAACAAGGCTTATGAGGATCGATTGAGGGAGTTGGGATTGTTTAGTCTGAGGAAGAGGAGGCTGAGGGGAGACCTCATCACTCTCTACAACTGCTTGAAAGGGCACTGTAGAGATATTGGTGCTGGTCTCTTCTCACGGGCAATGAGCGACAGGACAAGAGGGAATGGCTGCAAGCTGCAGCAGGGTAGGGTTAGGCTAGACATTAGGAAAAAATTTTTCACGGAGAGAGTGGTCAGCCAGTGGAATCAGCTGCCCAGGGAGGTGGTGGAGTCACCCTCCCTGACTGTGTTTAAGAGCAGATTAGATGTGGTGTTGAGAGATCTAGTGTAGGGGGAAACTTGTAGAGTAGGGCTGATGGTTGGACTTGATGATCCCAGGGGTCTCTTCCAACCTAAATGATTCTATGATTCTATGATTTATTCCTGCTGCATTTAATGAGGATCCAGCTAGTACACTTCTTCAGACAGTCAGAGTACCTGTGAATGTTATCACTGCCATCGTATCAACTTGACACTCAGATTTGTGTCATCTGAGAACGTGATGTGAGTAAACTGTATTATTTCCTCCAACTCATTCATAAAGATATTAAACAGGACCTGAAAGAAATCCAGTATGTGTGTGTGCATTATACATATGCATTTTTAGGAACCATCTATTAAATAAATTATACTCACACCCATTAGAAACTGGAAATATGGTTATGCTATTTTGACTTTTTTATTAACTTGCACCTCAGCTGCATTTCCATCATCCAAGCTTGCCATAGTTAATGCTTTGCTAGGTAGTTTAGTTCCTAGTTTCATTAGCATAAAGAAATCCCAGAGGCATACAATTGCTATTAACCTCTTTTGCATATATCTATTTCTCTGATTATCTCACTGACTTATATAATAGAAAACTCTCAATGGAGGAAGTTTAAGAGGATACCTTTCATGAAGTAGGGTGGTGCTCATGTTTCCAAGTTACAGCAAGCCACTGCCTTACTGCACTGGCACAGCAGAAGTCTTGCTTTTTTCATCTTCTAAACAGGATTTCACTGCATTAAATATAGAAAAATTAAGCTATATTAGACTGAAAACATTTCAATTATTTTTTTCCCAGCAGAAAATTAATTAAAGTAAGTCTTTAATGTGTAATAAAAAGGAAGAATGGTCTAGATATTAATTCCAATCACTGTATTCTCCTCAATGCTGAACGGGGATTAATTTGAAAATATTGTAATACCACCAAAATAAAATTGTGTCATTTTCATTATTTCCAATGCACTTTTGCAAAGTTTATACAATTGAACTGTGTTTTATTTTGCATTGTACTGTTAAAATAAAATAAAATTAAATTAAAAAAAGAAACAAAATAACGGAAAATCCCCAGAACATTACATGTATCTTGGACAACAAAGTTTATATGCAAAAGACAATAAATTTATATGTATTTCTACTCTTTTTGCTTCAGCTAATTCAGCTATGCATTCTATTTGTGTCTAACTACATTCAAGCACACATTCATTTATTTGGTTAGCTAAGAAGTGAATAATTATATAGAGGGGGAAGTCATTGGGATCAGTTGCAGTTCAGATGCAGCTATCTAAGTTTGCAGTCCTTTCCATTTCCCTCTGTCCATTTTCTATTTTCGAAACCTATGATATCTTTTGAGGGGCACAGAGGTTGTTTGATATGGTTGTCCTCCATTGATATCAAGGCTTTACAGCATGAAGTTTAAAAAATGCAGATAATGTCACACTGGGAAGGAAAAATGAAAGAGACAGAAGAGATAGAAAAAGAATATATATTTCCATGAGATTGCCTTGGAAAGAGAACAACTTCCTCCTAGAAATCTTTTACAGAATAAAATTCCATTTTAAGGTACGTTTGAAGAAATCATACAAGATGTAGACAGGTCTGCAGCTACAATGCAATAATAGTTTCCTAGGTCCAGAAGACAGGGAGGTTTCTCAGCAAATTATTTTTTACAGGAATGAAAAGTTGTCACCACCCAATTCTTCAGGATCTAAAGATCTGCTATTTAAAATGTGAAAGTATTTTAAAGCTGAGAGATCAAGATGTTCATTATGCCCTGTGATGCATTCAGCATCAATTCTTACTTAAACAACATGCCCTAAAATATAGTGTGACTTTTGGAACTGAGCTCAGAGACCTGATATTACAACAGTAGTACCGAAAAGAAACCCCAAATACTTCATAACCATGGATTCTATTCTCTTGACTTCTCAATATCTTTATCCATGTGTGTTACATGTTTAAATTAACAGTCTCCACACTAGAGTCAGTTCAGATTGTTAGTGGCAATAAATCATTTCCAAAATTAGAGATACACTTGTTCTAAAGTATGTTCCCGTGAGTCAATTTGTAATTAATATAGTCTGCCAGTGAAAATAAGAAACCAGCATCTCCTCTGGAAGAAGTTTGACAAAATTAAAAATGCTATTTTACAGAACCACAACATTTGAGATTGGAAGGAGTCTTTTGTGATCATATAGTCCAACCTCCATGTTAAAACAGCATCAGCTGCAACAGGTTACCCAGGACAGTGTCCAGTCAGGGTTTGTCTCTCTGCATGGGGACTCCACAACCTTTGGTCAGCCTGTTCCTGTATATGACAACCATCATTGTAAGAGCTCTTTTTAAGTCAGATGAAATCTCATATTCTTTAATTTGTACCCATTGCCTCTTATTCTGTCAGTGAGTGGTACTGAGAAGAATCTGGTTCCCTCATCTTTATTATCTTCCATTTTGTCATAGATATTTACAAAATCCCTCCCCACCCCTCACCCCTAGGATTTCTCTGCTCCAGGCTGAATAGGCTCTCTCAGCCTTTCCTCAAAATGAAAGATGTTCCAGTCTCTTTATCACCTTTGCTGTCCTTTGCTGGTCTCACTCCATTAAGTTTTCTTTTGTATTGGGGAACCCAGAACTCACAGTACTCCAGACACAGCCTTACCAATGTGAAGTAACTGAAGTATCACCTCCTTCAATCTGATGGAAACATTCTTCCTAACACAGACCAGAAAGCCATTGGCTTTCTTTGCAATGAGGGGCACATCACTGGCTCACAGTCAGCTTGTCCACAAGGATCCTCAGACCCTCCTCTGCAGAGTGGCTTTCCAAACAGTCAGCACCTGGGACTAGTGCCTGGGATTATTTTCCCCAAAATGCAGTACTTAGAATTTCCTCTTGCTAAAAACCCAGAGACTTCTGTCAGTCTGTCCAGGTCCCTCTGGTTGGTGGTGCAGTTACTTGGCATGTCTTCCTGGTATTTTATCATATGCAAACCCACTGACAATGCACTCTGCCCTATTGTTCAGGTCAATAACAAGGATGTTAAACAATACAGGTCCCATCATTGATCCCTGGGATACAAGAGTAGCAACTTGTCTCTAAGCAGACTTTGTGCCACTATTTGCAACTCCCTTGGCCCAGCTTCAGCCACTTTTCAATCTACGTCATGGTCCATTTATGCAATCCATACTTTGTCAGCTTGCCAACGAGGATCTTATGGGAAAACAGATCAAAGGCTTTACTAAGGTAAAAGTAAAAAAACTTTTTTACCCTAACGTCAGGATAAAACCTACTCTCTCCTCATCCACTAGTTACCTCTTCATAAGGCTATCAAGGTAGTTAAGTGTGATTTTTCCCTTTGTAAATCCACACTTAGTGCTCCCTACCACATTCCTGTCTTTCAGACAGTTAGAAATGGCTTCCAAGATTATTTGCTCCTTCACAGTGGTTGAAGTGTAGCTGACTGGCCTGCAGTTCCCCAGATCACACTTCTTGAAGATAGGAATGACATTTGTTCTCTTCAGGAACCTCTCTCAGCCACCATAACCTTTCAAAGATAATCAAGAGTGGCCTCACAATTACATCAGTACTCATGGGTGTACCACATCAGGCTCCATGGAATTATGTATGCCCAGTTTACATGTTCTCCAATGTAGTTTTCCTCTACTGAGGGTTGAGTCTTCCTTGCTCCAGACTTACTGTCCAGTTGCAGAGGCATTATGAAGGCCCATCTTAACAGTAAAGATTGGGGCAAGGACGCTCTAAGTACCTTAGTCTTCTCTATGTAATTTGTCACCAGGTCACCCTGTTCAGAAGCAGACCCACTTTTTCCCCAGAACCCCCTTATCTGTTTATACTTTAATAATCCTTTCATGTTACCATTCACATACCTTACCAGATTCAACTCTAGGTCACCCATGTCTTTCCTAACCTCATATTCATATGATCATAGAGCAACTCAATATTTCTCTCAGTTCATGTGCTGTTTCCTCATCTTGTACATTTCCTTTTTTCCTGAGCTCAGTCGGGACCTTCTTCTCTCTCTGTGCAGCCTCCTGCCACATTTGCTTGATTTCCTGATTTTCTTTATAGATCTTCCGTGAGCTTACAAAAAGTTATGCTTAAACATAAGGGAGGAGGGAGGTGTTGCTACTCGTGGCAGGGACATTGGAACTAGATGATCTTTAGGGTCCCTTCCAACTTAAATCATTCTATGAAATATCAGCCAGTTAACCTGGACCTTTCTTCTCTTTGGGATCATACTCCATGGGATATCTCCAAATAGATCTATGAAGAGGTTAAAATCTGGTCTCCTGAAATTTATGTCTGTGTTCCTGCTTTTTGCCCTGCTCCCTCCACTTGGAATTCTGGAAACCACAGTCTCATGGTACACTGCCCCCATGTTCACGTCACTGAGTAGTTTTTCCTTGTCCTTTGGTATGAAGTCTGGCAGGGCATCTTCCTGACACAGGTGGTCAGGGAGCCTGAGAAAGCTGTTGTCAGTGCCCCCCAGGAAATTAACGTGATTTCATGTACCCTGCTGTGCTGTCTTCTAGCATTTATAAGGATGTTTCAAGCCCCCATAAGGACCCCAGAGCCTGGTACTCACCCCAGCAGTATATTGCTGTTGAAATGGAAGAATAGCAGGGAATAACAGGAAAGAGGGCTGGATAAGCCTTAATAGCCTCTCCATAATATTCCAGATCCAAGGTCCTGGCAAGCAGTAAACATTTCTAGATTAGAAGGCAAGTTGAAAGATGGGGACCTCAGTTCCTCACAGTAGGGAGTCTCCTACTACCATCACTGCTTCCTTCTACTGGTCCCAAATCACTTAGGTTGAATTACCAGAAACACTCCATTTCACAACTTTCCTAGTTCCTCATCAGTTATGAGTGCAGTGAAGTTATTCTGTAACTGGAAGTCATCAGGGAGCCTTCCTTCTGGCATGAGGAGTCACTAGCTTCCTATTTCATCATAATGGGAGTTTCAGCTCTCAGGCTTCACAAACACAGGCTTTTCATAACTCTCAACTATGGTTAGAGATTTTAGCTCTTGAAGCTTTCAGGAAAGTTCTGGACAGTCTGTGATGCTGCAGTCTGCTGATTTCCTCCAGTAGTTCTTTTGCATTGCAATAAGCTCCAACCACTTCCCCATAGTGGGGAGAGGAAGAGGAAGAGAGGGCTGCCTCTTATATAGGCCTCTCTGTAGCATGGGTAAAAGGGTCTTTGATCCTCCCTGATAAGGGGTCAGCTAGACCAAATGCTGACCTTTAACTGAGGGGAGCTGACAGAATTCCTTAGAAGCTTCTAGACATCCTTAGACTTGTCTTAACTGACAGTAGCAGGAATATTTAATAACTATATTTTAATAGTTAGGTCCTATGTGGATTTGCAAAAGAAAAACTATAGGTAGTGGATAATTTGATGACTAATTAACTAATTTTGTTGCTGAGTAAGATATGTGTTCAGGTGGGGATTTTTTGGGTAACAGGAAAGAAATTATGAATAAGGAAAAGATACTACTTCCTTTTATGGATTAAGGCTTTTTATTAAACAATATTCTAATCCTAGCATTAAATAAATACATAAATAAAAAGTAAACAACCACTGTACTGAGTAAATAAAGAATGTGCTTAGCTGGATAATTATTTCAATCACTTCCGTGACTTTTAAAATACACAAGTTACACTACAGCTACTGCAGTTACTGAGCAGGTTTTCACCAACGCTTCAACTGTACAAACAGAAACAGAATATGGAACCTACTTCATAGTGGCTTTCACTTATTTGTCTTTGAGAAAGGCAGATCCTGTACACACATTCTCCATTCATATGATTCCGATAAAGGAACCACTAATCTCATGAAGAATTTATTTCAAATTCAGTTGTCCAAGTTTAGGGTCCCTCTTAAGTTTAAGAAATATTTCAGTGACTGATCCTTATTGGAATGGTTAATGTTTGATCATCATAAATTTATTTCATCCTGNNATCAAAAATTTTTTTTCTTCTTTTTTTTCTTTTTTTTTTTTTTTTTTTTTTTCTTATATACTTCAGATCTCCACTGTTTGCATAAGATCTCCACTGTTTGCATAGGTACTTCCGGGACATGGTTCATCCGACATGGATAAACATGAGATGAATCACTGAAGGGAGTCTGAGCCACCCCAAATTTTTGCATTTCCCTGTAAAAAGCTATATTTGGTTATATAAATCTACACCATATGGCATGCTTAGTTTTGTTACATTTTCCATTGGGATCATTTTATAGTACAGTAGCTGTTTAAACAGTTGAAATGCATTGGCTTAATGGGCACTTTGGGAAAAATACTGGAAGTAGATAAATGTGTTAGACAGCAGGAGTTTAAACACAGACAACAAAAAGCCTAAGACAGGGAGCAGAGAGGGTTAGAAAACAGAGAGAGGGGAATCAGAAATAGAAAGCAGTCTCATATTGAAGAACATAGAATCATATAATCATTTTGGTTGGAAGAGAACCTTGGGATCATTGAGTCCAACCATCAGCCCTACTCTACACGTTATATATTGTCAGCTTACTTGGACTAAGTAGCCAGACCAGGCTCATGAAATACTACCTTATATTTTAAAGTAGATGACTTAAAATACTGAGAAGACCTCTTCTGGGACAGGACATTCCTGCAATATGCCCATTACAGATGTCATCATATCTAGTCATTAGTTATGTTGTCAACCTATGTGTAGGCTACTGTCTTCCTCCGAAAAACAGTCAGGCTCTTAAGTGCTATTAATCTAATTGTTAGAGATCTGGGTGAAAACATAGATTTGGAAGACATAGAAAGCAAGATGACGCCAAACTAGTAACTTCCTAACATACATAAAAGTTTAAGACTGAATCATGTCAGAATTCTGCAGATTTGCATTCTTATATTGCTGAGAAAAAAAACCTGGGGAATGACAAACATAAAGCAGTTCTCAACAATACCAACTGAGTGAGTGATGCAATCTACCACAGAACCTGCACTATTAGCATGCTGGTAGTCTCCAGTTCCATTTTAGGTTTACTAACATTCCCTGGACCCAGAAATTACTTTGATATTTTGCCCCAATTTGCCCTTTGCTTCCAATTCTATCTAGACACTACTGGATGTTCCTGACTTCTCAAGAAGTGTGTCTAATTCATCTTGCTGCCTTTATAAGTAATAATAATAAAAAAAAGTTTTATATCTGTAGCCACAGAAACATAAAACCCTAATAGGTTGAAGCATCTTATTTCTAGACAGATGAGAGACAGTACTTACATACTAGAAGAAGATATCAACTGAACTATGTGCTGCAGCTAACTGGCTTTAATGCATGATTATATTTTGCTTCATAGTCTTACCACATAGCTCCAACTATTTAACATGACACTTGACAGATATGCAAAACCCTTGAGAAATATATCGATATTGGGGAAAAGAAATAACCTTTCTGTAAGACCATCTATGGTAGATTAATTATTTTGAACATTAGACATGCAAGAGTTAATAATCCGAAACTAAGGGAACCATTTTAGGCTTTCTTGATGCCCTGTGTTTGAAAAGAAGCACTTTTGAAAACTGATTTTTTAAACAAATGTTATGAACAGGGCCACCTCCTGCAGCCAGTCTGGTCCAGGACCCATCCTGCAAGGCCACTGGAACCCAGTCTGGTGACTAAGGACCTGGGTCTCTGCCCAGGCTGAGGGAGGTGGCTGCTGCTTTACTGTTTGCAGGCTCAACAAGCAACAAACCTGAGTACATATCCCAGAGAAATACAGACAGTTGCATGCACACACACAGAGAACATAGACATGGCTAGTCCATGGGGATTGGACTAGATGATCTTTCAAGGTCCGTTCCAATCCCTGATATTCTGTGATTCACAGAGATGGCCTTGAACAAGAAGGAAAAGGTGGAGTTACTGAATGCCCTCTTTGCTTTGGTCTTATCTGCTAAATCTGTCCTTCATGACTCCCAGACTCTGGAGACAAGGGGGAAGGTCTGGGGAAAGGAAGATTTTCCCTCAGCAGAGGAGGACTGGGTTAGAGACAACTTGGCCAAACTGGACATCCATAGGCACCTGCAAATTCTGAGAGAACTGGCAGATGATTTTGCTGGGCCACTCTCCATCATATTTGAAAGGTCACGGTGAACAGGAGAGGTGCCTGGGGACTGGAGGAAAGCTAATATCACTCTAGTTTTCAAAAAGAGCAAGAAGGAGAACCCAGGGAACTACAGGCTGGATAGTCTTACCTCCATCCTTGGGACAGTAATGGAGTGACTCATTCTGGAGGTCATCTCCAAAAATGTTGAAGAACGGGAAGTTCTTGGAAGTGGCAAACATGGATTTATGAAGGGTAAATCATACTTGACCAATCTGATAGCCTCCTATGATGTTATAACTGGATGGCTGGATCAGTGGAGAGCAGCAGATGTCACCTACCTTGACTTCAGCAAGGCTTTTGACACTGTCTACCATAACATTCTCATTAGGAAATTAAGGAAGTGTGGGCTAGATGAGAGGGCAATGAGGCAGATTGAGAACTGACCGTGTGTCAGGACTCAGAGGACTGTAATTAATGGAGCAGGGTCAAGTTGGAAGCCGTAACCACTGGTGTCCCCTAAGGGTCAATAATCAGTCCAGTCTTGTTCAACATATTCATCAATGACCTGGACGAGGGGACTGAGTTTATCCTCAGCAAGTTCACTGATGATACCAAACTGTGAGGGCTGGCTGACACTCCAGAGGGCCGTGCTGCCATCCAGCGTGACCTGGATAGGCTGGAGAGCTGAGCAGGAAAGAACCTAATGAGGTTCAACAGGGGCAAGTGTAGGATCCTGCACCCAGGGAGGAAGAATGCCAGGTACCAATACAGGTTAGGGGTAGATCTGCAGGAAAGCAGTTCTGAGAAGGATCTGGGGGTCCTGGTGGATAGTAAACTATCCAAGAGCCAGCAATGGACTCTGTAAGGAAGAGTGTAGCAAGTAGATCAAGGGAGGTCATTCTCCCCCTCTACTCTGCACTGGTGAGGCCACAACTGGATACTACATCCAATTCTGGGCTTCCCAGTTCAAGAGAGACAGGGAACTACTGGAGAGAGTCCAGTGTAGGGCAACAAAGATGATTAACGGATTGGAGCATCTCCTTTATGAGGAAAGGCTCAGAGAGCTGGGACTCTTTAGCCTGGAGAACAGAAGGCTGAGGGGAAACCTTATCTATGTTTACAAGTACCTAAAGGATAGGTTGAAGGAGGATGGAGCTGGACTCTTTTCAGTGGTTCCCAGTGACAGAACGAGGGGTAGGGGACACAAGCTGGAACATAGGAAGTTCCATTTCATTTTTCCATGAAAAAAGCTTATTTTATGGTGAGGTTGACACAGCACTGGGAGATTGTGAAGTCCCCTTCTCTGGAGATTGTCAAGCCTTGCCTGGATGCTGTCCTGGCAGAGGTAGAAGGTCAGTAGTGTGACTGGACACACAAAGCATCCTCCAGGTTAACAAGCCCATGTATATTTGTGGATCTCCCCAACATCCTCAATGTCTTTCGCTCCCCGCCTCTCCATTACCCCTGTCCAGACCCCACCCCCTCCAACCCACTCCATGGGTCTCCTACTTGCTGGCTGGTCCAGCTGTGTGCTTACTGCAAACAAGCAACAATCACACACTTGTCCCATGGGTACCCTACACTCATGGGCCCCCCCTAGATGCCAGCACAGATCCTCTGCCTGACTGACACTCCTACCCAAACCCAACCCCCTTATTCACTGACTGGTCCAGCTTAGAGTTTGCCATTGAATACACACACCATCCCCATGCACACCCATGTCTGGAGAAGACAGACACTTGCCCCCATCAGGGGGCACATGGACTGTGATCTCTGGTCCTGCTCAAGCCACCAGTGCTGAGTCTCTCATTGGCCTCACTCACCCTGGTCTTTCAGTAGCTGGTTTGCCGGTTTTGAGATCACACACTGTTCCTGTTCCAGTGGATGACACCCAAGACTCCCGTGGGCTCTGGTAGCTGATGCTGAGCCTCCACTGGCTCCAGTAGCTGGCACAATAGGCCCAGGGGTGTTCACAACCCTATTCTGACTTCAGGAGCTGGCACCAAGTCCACTCACACTGGTCCCCCCAGTAGCTGGCACTAAGTGCCTGCAGCAAACACACACAGAGGCTATATAGACATAAAAAAAAAAAAAAAAAAAAAAAAAAGTAGAAGATATGAGAACACAGGGCAGGTGTAGGTGCAGGGCTCAGCCAAACAAGCGTACTGACCAGCTCTGCTTACCATGCCATCATCCCTGTTTTATATTGTTTCTGTTTATTCTGCCTTTGTTCCTCGCTTCTCCCACTTCCTCTGCACATTGCTTCATCAATTTACACACTCCCACCAACAGCCCTCAGCATGCTGAACACTCAGCTTTGCATCCTTATCAGTTGCAAAATCCCAGTCCACCTGCAGTTTCTTAATAGTCCATCAACTAGTGTGACTGACCATGTTTGTTTCTGGTTACTGTCTTTACTAATGTTAATTGGACATGTTTATCTGGTCTCTCACTCCCTTTCTTTATCCTCCCAACTGAAAAAAACCAAACATTTTCACACCCCACATACTCTTTGTGCCATTGATGAGGTTTGCTCTTATTATGACCTTCCTTATATTTCTTGGTCAGGTCTGTCTCTGCATGGTTTGGTTTATGGCTCTTTTGATCAGGCACAAGTAAAGAAGTAGCAGATCAGGAACCTCTCTCTTTCTATGCAACTTAAAGATTAATTTGATTTAAGATATCTTACACAGAATATGATATATTGCTCTTTAATCATATCTATTCTTTGAGAGGGCTATCTAAAGTAATAGCTGAATGCTCGAAGGACCTTAGTGGACGTGGAGTGTGCTGCAGATCTTCCCTAGATCGGTAGGAACAATGATATAAGGAGTGCCTGCATCCTGGTGTTACGTAC
The DNA here is from genome assembly GCA_013400555.1 of Jacana jacana. Classification (NCBI taxonomy): domain Eukaryota; kingdom Metazoa; phylum Chordata; class Aves; order Charadriiformes; family Jacanidae; genus Jacana; species Jacana jacana. The sequence continues at coordinate 6,020 of VZTM01000907.1, read as the reverse complement.
ATCAATGAAAGAGAGTGAAAAGCCAGTTCAAGCACTGAAGCCCTATGCCATTAGCTTCATTTGCTGCCTCTGTTCTGCACTGCTCCAAATATCTCTCTCTAAGACAAATTTATTATAGAAGGGGATAGCTGTAAATAGTGTGATTATGAGCCAGTCTGTTCTGTTTGGTCTTGGAGACAGGCATAGGCCTTTGTCTATCATTTAGCACAAGAGCTGCAATTACTATGTCCAGCTAAATAATGTGGGGTTTTTTTCGTTTTTTTTTCTGGATTAAAACCATCTGTGGGAGGTGAAAAGTGATATGTAGAGAAGGTCAGTGCAGTTGCCTACTGAAAATTATGAGATGTGAGAGTAGAGAACTAAAGAAAGAGAGGGGGTTTACCCTGCAAGGACAGGACAATTGGAGTTCTTCAGATTCAGGAATATGCCAGGATGTCAAAATAGCTCTTGAAATAGTTCTGTTAAGACTGAGAGGGCCTGTACCAGGGCATTTTTGCAAAGAAAGAAAAGACTGTAATTCTGTAAATTTTAAGGAAATCTGAGCCAGATCTTATTGAAATAAGAGGTCTATATCAGATATCTTTCTCCAATGACCACATTTCATTCTCACAGTGACACTACTTGTGTGTTTTGCTCACGATTTAAGCGGAAGAACATTCCCAGTACCTGTTATTAATGATGTCAAATATTGAGTTGTCTGTATGCTGGAGTGTCAACCCTGGAAAAATTATTATGGGATGTTGCTTGAAATACATATAATCTACCTTATCATGATAACCTTATGAGGTTTTGCTAGAGATACTAAAATTTATCCATACTACGTACTATTATTTCATGAGCTTCATTTCTTTGTGAGTGATGAGATGTGTGTAATAAATCAATGTCTTAGGACTTTAAGTCAAATGATGTTTCAACAGGTACAATGATTGCATTGTTTTTAGACTATTGGGTGTAAACTTGTGTGAAAGATAAAAAGACAAGTCATCTTACTTTATGATCTTAACACAGCACATATTTATATCTGTGATTATTATACTAAACCGCCTTCCTAGACAAATAAGACACTTTCTGGATGTGATTCATTAGAGCATTTTTAGAAAACCTTCCACATTTTTTTCAAAAACCTTTTCAAAAAATTTCTATCTAGAATTAAAGTACATTTTTTTTAATCTTCTTGAATAAAAGGGGGCACTAGAGTGCTAATTTAGGTGTAAACAAGGGAGTCTCCTTCATGGTTATTAAATATGTAAAACAGTACAAAGAATATGGAAAAAAACCAACCAAACAAACAAAAAAAACCAATAAGCCAAACAACAACAATAATGAGATACTTCTTGAGAATTTATATTTGTATAAAAAATTGTTCTTCATTCAACCTATACATCACCTTCTTCATATCATAAACACTTACCATATTTCTATGAGTCAAAATGCTTTTGGTGTGTTCATATAAAACGGCTACTTTATCCTCACGATTATTTTGACTGCCTTTGCATTTTTCCTAACTCCTTTGTTTTTTTCTGGAAATGCAAAATTCAGAAGGTATGGGCACACCAGATTTTTATACCAAGGCAAAATTACTTTCTCTGTCTGATACAAATCCATACACCTTATGTGAGATCTTAATTTTGTTCAGGTTTCTAATAAGTTCTAGTAGGAGGTGTCCCTGCCAATGGCAGAGGCATTGGAACATAATCTTTAAGGTCTTTTCCAATTCTAACCGTTCTATGATTCTATGAAGTCATCAGAGAATAAGAGGTTCATCTGAATGGCTCTTCGGGATATATTAAAATGAAGACTTGAAGTTAAACAGTATCAATGGCCCACTATTCCTGTAATGAGAAATATCATCATTTTATTACAAAATAATAGAGTATACATTGCAGAGATCATACTAGGTATAAATTTAAATTAAGTGCCCAGCCTAATTATTTATGACATCAACATAAACAATATTCACACTAATAATTCACAAGGAGCAGTGATTCAGTTTACCTGATTGGAAACAATTATGTTTCTAGAAACATCGGATTATTTATTGTTCATAGAATAAACTTTCATAATGATAAATGATACCTTAATACAAAATTTTTCAGTTGTTTGAATATTTAGGTTCTTAAAACATTATCTCTCAATAAAGTAAGGAAAAAATTTCAAGCATTTGGACTTTTCTACTGGCAATGTCAAAGTATTTCCTTAAATATATTTTCTAATTTTCACAGTATGTGAAACTATTCTACTTAAGTACAAGATAGAACTATGATGGATATAAGTAACGAGTGTCAAGTTTTAGCAGAATCATATGAGTTTTAACTAAAGAGTTGCATTTTATGTGCTTATTTGTTGTTGGACCTTGCACAACTGAAATGAATTATGCATGCTATAGGCAGCTCACTTAAATAACCCAACAAAAAACAAACGAGTTTTCCTAAAAGAAATAAAACTCTAGACCTTACATACATACAAAATCATTTAAGTTATGGTGATACAAGTCCTTCTAAATAAAGAAGGTTGGCTACTATACTCTGCGCTCTATCAGAAAAGAAAGTGTATTGAGACTTAGAAAATGTTTTCTGTATTCAATATATCTGAACAGTTATAAAGTTATATAAGAGGTATAAGTTATAAATTAAACATTTTCTTAGTATCGCTTGATTCAAAGGGTCAATAAAACTTTGAAACATGCTGCCATCCTAGCAACAGACTTCAAACAGTTTAAAACCATGTTCACAGAAATGTGGGGGATATCGAGCAATGGAATTTATTCTTTAAGATTTCCATGTAATACCATATGTAATTAAAGATCACATGAGTAGCCTGCTTTCTGTGTGTGGCCATTGATAGTTTCTCAGTGAAGGAACTGTGGTTCCTATTTATTCCATTGAATTTTTAACATTTAATAAGGTTGCCTAAGCTGCATGGGAATATGCCCTAAGTTTCCCTTTTTTTGATAGTAAAGACATCCCAAAGGGTAAATGAGCTAGCTGAATATCCCAGTAGTCCACTCAAAATGCCTGTTTTTTTTTTTTTCCAGTGGATATCCCAAGATTCTACCACGTATATGTATATATCCTTAATAAATAAATAAATGAAATCAAATATTTATTAGATTTAGGGCATCCTTGAAGTGATTATCAGGTTTGCTCTATAAAGAGTGTAGCCCAAAAAGCAAGTAAGGTCACAACTGAATTGCATGGATGGTGAGATGTACCTAGAAATTGCATCTATACTAGCAAATGAAATAAAATTGCTCATGGTCATTTTTCCAGTGTTGGTGAAAAATGAGGTGATGTAGCTTGTGCTCATAGCCCTGAATTTTCTTCTCCCCCCAAACAAGATGGCATTTTTCCTACTTGCTGCTGTCATCTGCCCTTTGCCCATGCCTTCTGTAGCAGTGCTCAGATCTTGGACAGCAGAAGCCTATCTGTTACAGAACAAAAAGAAGCTGGCAACCATGTGGACAGTGAAACTGCCTGGATGACTGCAGAAAAGTATCTGGCTTCACATCCTGGTCCTGTTTAAGTTACTAAGATTAGTAAGTAGGTAGTCTAAGATTAAAGTATTAGTAGAAAACTCCAAATTGTATGCATTTAAGTTTAAAGAACCACACATTAATGAGGCATTTAAGCTCCCATTTGTGGTCTCCGTGGAGTCTGGGGAGCTGATCAGTTGTCTATACTGGGGCAAGCTGAATAGCTCCATAGGCTGCAGTGATAATACTTATTTGTTCTCCACTGACTGCAGCTGGAGCTTAGATGCCTCTCTAATTTGTTGACATGCCTAATTCTGTGTCTCCAAAGATGGTTAATCTGCTTTGGGAAACAAACAGGCCAGAGGGCCAGTTCCAGGCCAATTGGAATGGACTGGCTTGTGTCTTTTCCAGTTGGACTAAATCACTAGAAGAGTGCTTGATGTATCTATGTTACATACTAGTCAGTTCAAGTATTGATTTTGTTTTTGTATGTAATGATATAGAGTCCTTATTATTATCATAGAATCATAGAATGGTTAGAGTTGGAAGGGACTTTAAAGATCACTGAGTTACAACCCCATCCCTTGCCTTTGACAGGGACATGTCCTACTAAACCAGTTAGGGGAGAACTGTAGAGCAGGGCTGATGGCTGGACTCAATGATCCCAAGGGTCTCCCAACCTGAATGAGTCTATGACCCGGTTGATCAAAGCCCCATCCAGCCTGGACTAAAACACTTCCAGGGATGGGCCATCCACAACTTCCCTGGGCAACCTATTCCACTGCATCACCACCCTCAGAATAAAGAGGGTATTACTGATTACTTTAGGTTAAAAGTGTATAAAGTATTTTGAAGACCATGTTGAAAACTGCCAGGGAGGTATTTTCATAACACTACCAGCTCCTCCAAGAAGTATTTTGGAGGCTTGATGGGATAATTTTGGCATATATACTAGATAATGAGAGTAAAAATTGTTCCGGTGCATTTAAACATTAAAATGGACACTGAAACAAATAATCTTTGCAATTCTTCCCCCAACTCTCAGTGACAGAAGTCAGTTGGCAAGTTTCCAAACAGGTTAACTGGCATTTGTTCAGTGAAATTAAGCAGGTATCTCAAACAAAATAGAGACCGAGATAAATGGACAGTGTAACCACACACTGATCTTCAGTTGCGGACCCAAAGTTACTTACACAGGATGAAACTGGAACAAAGTGTCTGAGCACAATGCATATATTTTATGCTTATATGTATATGTAATAAAAAAAATTATAAACACTTGATTAAATAAGGCATGCCATATAGATATCTTTCTGTTCTTCATTTCTAGGGACAGGAAAAACTAAGGCAAGTGATAAGCAAATTAAAGGAGCTTGAGTTGCTTGTTTCTGCCTCCAAATGGAGACATTAGGAGAAATTATTGTAAATCATGAGCTTTTCTTTTGGGTTTTCCAAATGTAAACAGAAAGAAAACAGAATGATTGACCATGGGACTCTTAATAGATTATTTTTTTTTTTCTGGTACAGAAGGAAGCTTAATTGCATTTTCTGACTTTCCCAATGCATTAGAAAATTATTTATAATACTGTTATGTAAAGAAAATCTTACTCATCTGTGCTGTAACGTGATTTCTTTATTCTTCCATGTCTGAAAATGAAAAATTTGCCCTGTATTTATGTCTTCAATAAGCCTTTAAAAAAAACCTGCACACTGGTATCACTAAGTTATAATTTCAATACTTGACACATGTACATATTACTATTTTCTGAAGTCCAAAATATTTACAGAGAGCATCTTACTCTTTAGTTTTTTTCAAGAGTTACATAAGTACATTTCCTTTTTGTTAGCTATTGAGGCCTACAATATTGCTATTAAAAGCATAAATCAAAAATTCTCTCACAATAATTTTCAAACAGCATATTCCCTTTCAAAATTGCATGAAGACATTATCTTAATGAAAATTTTAGCCAGGATTTTTTAAGTCAAGGTGTTAATTTCAATACTTATATTGAAAATCTAATGATGTATAAGAAGAATTTTTAAAGTAAACGTAATGTAAGTGCTAAGACCATTGCCAGGGCAGAATGTAGATACCTGAAACACAGTCTAAAGTGTTGTCAAAGTAAGCTTGATTTGATACTTACAGCTGAGAGCTGGGATATTTTTTTTTCTTCTATAGCTATAATACTTCCTATACTTCCTATGGAAGTATTATTTCTCCTGTGCAAATATGAAAAATAAAAGCTGAGAAAAAGACAATGAAAAGAACCTAGATAATAGTGGAACAACCACAGCATCATAAAGCTTGATAAAATATAGCAGCTGACCAGCTCAGGGTATGGAAAAAATAGCAGGGGTGGGGGGGAAAGGAAAGAGTATGGTAAATGGATGATCTTTGTGGGTCCTTTCTATTCTATTCTATTCTATTCTATTCTATTCTATTCTATTCTGATTTATCTCTGATTCCCCCTTTTTTTTTTTGACTACTATAGATCCACAGTTTCTGAGCATAGAGATTTTTTTTTATTGTTTCTTACTATTTCTTTAT
>VZTM01000906.1:0-11127 GCA_013400555.1 Jacana jacana | reverse complement strand
CAACTAACTGCTTTACTCTGCTTAAAATATCTGTGGTTCTAACTAGAGAGACAGGACAAAACAGTTCTTTCCTAAATCATTTTCAAGCAAAATCATATTTGGTCCTTGAAAGGATATTAAATGTGGCTTATGGGCAAACCACCAAATGCAATTAAGTTTAACTGCTAAAGAGAGCCTCTCCAGAACATGGAGAAACAGCATTCATTCAAGCCCATGTAAAAATGACAGAGCTTGAAACTGCGAGGGCAGTGTTTGAGACTGGATAGCCCACGTTAAACTTGTGTGTGTATTTCCATGATAGTTAATGTATAAAACGGCTTGCTTTTGAATGTAATTCTCCATAGGAAGCTACCTGACAAGCAGTCACAAGGGTTTTTATATTGACATACTCGTTCTGGAAGCCACACACTTAAACCTGCACTCATTCTCTCCTGCTTACCAGACAGAGCACACTCTGGTATAACCTGAAGACCTAGTATTGTCAGACTGGAGAGAACTGAAGAGTTTGACTGTAAATAAATGCAGACGTAGATTTATCACTGAAAAGGAAAAAAAATCATAAAAGTTCAAGTTACTAGTAACTAGACAACACTGTATTGCTTGATTTGCACAGTGCTTCCTGTTTTCTAAAGCAGTGATTAGGCTTTATCTTTCAAGGAAAATAGGATGTTTTCACATGCCCAGGAACTTTGACCAAGATAACTCTTTATATAATAAATGGCCTACTGGGTCTGGATAGTATTCCAACCCTGACCATGTCACCATGAAGTAACTGAGTGGCACACATGAGTTTAGCAGCATTCTGCTATTTCCTCCATACTCACCCAGTATCAACCATTACTACAAGTAACAGCAATATAAACTAATATTCGTTTCCTGATACTGCTATTAACTGTTCACTTCTGTCCATTTATTTATATAATCTTTTTTTAAGAGGCTGCAATTTAAAAACTGTTTGTTGTATTAGACACCATGTTTCTTCCAAGTGTGTTTCAAGAAGTTGGTGACTGCTTCTCACAATATTTGAAGTGAAGATGTTTAAAGTTCAGTTCAGAGCAGCCTGAGTTATGACTTTCGGTCCAGTAGTTAGAGAGAAAACTTATGCAACAGACCTGTAAATAAGGAGTTCAAAAGGGTTACGATTAAAAAAGTAAATCCACAAATCCCTGATCATCACGCTTAAGGATTTAGATAAGAATCAATTGTCACCGTGAATGAGCTAGTACATTTTGCACTGCTGCAGCCACATCTTTTAACAGGGAGGGAGTACAGGCTTTAACAGTCAACAAATGGATGTTATGTTAAAAAAATGTGACTACCAATACTCCACAAGCAATATTTAACAGGCTAGAGCATAAATTCAAACCCAGAGCCTACAAGAAAGCAAGATGGCATACAGCTTACACCTAAACTTCCCAGGTACTTAGATCACAATATCATATTCATTATTTTATGACCCTCTTTCTACAGAAAGTTCTCCAATAAGTTTTGTATACCATGACAAGTGAACTTAGGCAATTTGAGAAGACTCTTGAAAACCAGTGAAAGAGCTACTTCCACATATCAAACCAACCTAGAAATATTTAACAAGTTGACATTATGACATGAAATCACTCTGCAATAGGGACATTGCATGTATGTAAAGAAAGTATAGGTCTAGTTGGTTGTAGCACCTTGTGAGAAAGGCCAGCTTCAGAACTTTCTCCAAAGAAATTAGTCCTCAAACAGCTATTTTAATGTTCCAGAGCCTGTCTGGAATGTAAAGACCACGTATGGAATAATACTTGTCTGAGGCTTCTGAAAGAGGGGAAGCATCCACTGTGTCTGTTTCTGCACTATATATAGGATACAGAAGTCAAGTTTTGTTCGGCATCAAAACAGGATGGTGTTCTGATAATGATTATCCTCATACTATAGCACTCGAGCCCCTGTAAGCACCCTTTTTATGGGAAGTATGTAGTCCCTATGTTTTGAATTTCATGAATGAGCTGACTCTAAGTGTAGGCTACCACAAGATAAGCACTGGTAGCAGCAGGTCTCCACTAATCAGTTTATCTAGTTGGACATCATTCTATGAGACACTACAACCATAGATAAGATATCCCAGTACTGTCAGAAATTGGGCTGCATAATGAAGACTTAACTCTTAAGATGTTCTAAGAGTGAACCAGGGAGCGAAGTTATTCAAACTAGTCTGAAGGAGAGTGGTATCTTCCTGAGGTGACAAACGAACACCATATAACAGTAAAAATATTCCTACGGACCTGGTGACAAGTACAAGCAAAGTCTTCCAAGGATTCTCAAACACCAGTTTCAGCATCATGTTAAATTCACACAGCATCATCTTGAATTCACAACTCCTCTCCACTTTATTATTCACAAGTTATTCAACCTTTAAAACGCTAGCCCTTTCATAATCAGAAGCATTGATTCAGAGTTGCTTTAGCTACTGCTAAACTTACTGAAAACGCACTAAACTCTGGTTCTCAACACGCTCAGCCACCCTCCTCTGAACGCAACGGTGTGTTCTTCAGCGTCACGTTTTCTCACGTGCAGTGCAAAGGTTACCAAGGAACAAAGGCTAGAGGATTAGTAAAATTAAACATTAGCTCAACTGCTAGCGTACTCTAAGACTAAGATCACTGCCTCTGAAAAGAGAAACACAAGGGGCAGAACACAGCATATCGCCTTATCCTGTCTCCAGCGGATCTTCATTTCAGGCAAGCTCCTGGATTAGAAGGGAAGAGAGTTACTCCGCAGCGCATTCTCAACAGAGGCTACCCCGGGGCAAGCCCAGGCACCCCAGCCTCTTTAAGAGATACAAGCTAGGAACACCGACGCGTCAGAGGGAGCGGGGAGCTAACTTACACATAGCAGAGCACGCACGGGACGACCGAGATGGCATGCCTGCACACCCCAGCCGTAATCCCGGCTTCACCCCCCGACAGTCAGGCCCCGCTAACCGGTGGCATGTGCTCGGAGAAGAAAGCCGAGTCGAGGGCCCTGCCGGCACCGCCCTTTCCCGGCCACGGGAAGCTGCAAAGCCCTGCCAGGCTAGGATCCCTTGCCCTCCTCTCTCCGTCCCAGCCGGCGGGCATCGCGCCTCGCTCCGCAGGGATCCCGCTACGGGATCGGCAGTGGAACGGAGACACCGTCCCTCCGTGCGTACCCAAGTCGAGGTCCTTCGGCACCTCACCATCCTCTAGGATGTCGTAGCCCTCGTCGTTCTCGATGCCCGCGATCTCGTTCTCCTGCTGCGCCAGGAAAGCGGCGGCAGGGTCCTCGTCGGCCTCGTCCAGCACGCCGTTATCACCGGTGGCGGCTGCCGGCTGAGCACCGAAAAGCTCCAGATCGGCCATGGGCGCGAGAAACGACACGACAGAGGAACTAAAGCGAGAGCAGCGACTGCTTCTGCGCCTGCACCAGGAATCAGCGCGGAAGGTAAGGGCGCCCCGACTATTCCAATGAGAGTCGAGCGCCGCCCCTCAACCAAACCAATCGGCGCGCCGAGGAGGCGGGGCTAACGGAACTCTCCGCGTAACGGATTGGGCTTGAGCCAATCAGCGCCAAGAGCGTTGCAGGGCGCGGGGAGGAGCAGCGTTTCAGGGGGCGGGCAGCAGGCGGCCGGGCCGCCCAACGGCTGCGGATCCGCGGGAACTGCTGCCTGCGCGCGAACGGGTCCCGGCCGNCGTAAAGTGGAGCTATGCGGGCTTCTCGCGAAAGGGCGGGCGCGTCTTTTGAATCTGGTGCGGACCCAGTGTAAACGCCAGCGCCAACACAACATCCAGACATCGCCGTCTTGGAGAAAAAGCTGCACCAGCAGAATAAGTCAATTAAAATGTCAGTGGTTTTCTGTTGCCATTTTGTGTGTTTTTTGCCTCACACTGGGAAGGTTAAATTCGTGTAACTTCAAACACCACGTGTTCTGTAGACAAAAGTGAAAAGCAATGATTTCTGATACACATGATTTTTTGACAAAGTAATTTTTATCAGTTTCTGTATCTGCAAATAGTTTGTTGGCACAGCAAAGACTACAGGGACAGAAAAGCAATGCAGAAAGGATAAAATTATGCTTGGCAGCTTTTAAGATAGTACAGTTGCTGCAAGAGGTACTTGTTAAACTATTCTTACCCTTTGCCTGTAAGTCTATGGATATTTCAAGGCATACTAGACGTATGCCATTCAGGCTTGTGTTATAATGCCGTTCAAACGTGTTTCAGAAGGTGGCCAAACTCAGAGAAAAGTGTACCCAAGTCAGTTTTTTTCTGATGTGAATTTAAGAATGTGTCACAAACTGCATGTTGAGCTACACCTTCTTCCCCACTCTCAACAGCATTTGCTACGAAAAAAAACCTCAACCACCTCCCTGAGAAACCTGTTCCAGTGTTCCACCATGCTCATAGTAAAGAACCTATTCCTAATATCCAATCTAAATCTGCTCTTCTCCAGCTTGAAGCCATTGTCCCTCATCCCGTCACTACAGACCTTTGTAAACAGACCCTCCCCAGCCTTCCCGTAGGCCCCCTTCAGGTACTGGAAGGCTGCTATTAGATCTCCACGGAGCCTCTTCTCCAGGCTGAACAACCCCAGCTCCCTCAGCCTGTCCTCATAGCAAAGGTGCTCCAACCCCCTGATCATTTTCGTGGGCCTCATCTGGACGTGCTCCATCAGGTGTGTGTCCTTCCTATATTGAGGGCTCCAGCCCTGCACACAGTACTCCAGGTGAGGTCTCACCAGAGCAAAGTGGCAGAATCATCTCTCTGAATCTGCTGGCAACACAACTTTCGGTGCAGCCTAGGATGGGATTTGCGTTCTGTGCTGCAAGTGCACGCTGCCTGCTCATGTCCAGCTTCTCATTCATCAGCACCCCCAAGTCCCTTTCCTCAGTGCTGCTTTCTAATACCTCATCTCCCAGTCTGTATTGATAGTGAGGACTGTTCTGGCCCAGGTGTAAAACCCTGCACTTGCTCTTGTTGATCCTCATGAGGTTCACCTCGGCACATCTCTCCAGCCTGTTCAGGTCCCTTTGGATGGCATCCCATCCTTCTCGTGTATCAACAACACCACACAGCTTGGTGTCATCTGCAAACTTGCTGATGGTGGACTCAATCCCTCTATCTATATTGTTGATTAAAATGTTGAACAGTACCGGTCCCAGCATGGATCCTTGAGGGACACCACTTGTCACTGCTCCCCATCTGGACCTCAAGCCATTGAGTACCACCTCTGGCTGCAAACATCCAGCCAGTTCCTTATCCACTGAACAGTCCACCCATCGAATCTGGATTCCTCAAATTTGGTGAGCAGGATGTTGTGGGGGACCATGTAAAAAGCCTTACAGATGTCTAGATAGATCACATCTATAGGTCATCCCTTATCTACTGACCTAGTCACCCTATCATAGAAGGCCACTAGGTTAGTCAGGCAGGACTGGCCCCTAGTAAAGCCATGCTGGCCATCCTGAATCAGCTCCCTGTCCTCCATGTGACAAAGCATGGCATCCAGAAGGATCTGTTCCATGATCTTCCCAGGCATGGAGGTGAGGCTGACAGGTTGGTAGTTCCCAGGGTCCTGCTTTTTGCCCTTTTTAAAAAAGGGCGTGATATTTTCTTTCTTCCAGTCCAAGGGACTTCACCTGACTGCCGTGACTTTTCAAATATCATGACACATCAATGACAAAAACACAAATAGAATATTGTGATTTAAAATGAAATGGAAATTTGGTTACCTCCTTGTCTTAAATTTGCAGAATAGGGATGAAAGCATATTAAATAAAAGCAGAATTACAAGTTGCAAATGTCCTGAGAAAATTCTTATCTGTCTTCCATCAGAATGGGTAACAATGTTATTTGTTTTAGATGCAAAGGAAAATACTGTGAGTCATTAGATGTGTCTTGATGATGAACTCCAAAATTGGTATGCTATCTATAATTCAGGTGCACTGTGAAATACTATTACACTGCCAAAGCTACTATAGTCTTCCTTCTTTGTTCTTACTCTGCAAAATAAATCAAAGGCAGATGTCAGTGCTTAGAAACCACTATGGAACATGAGTAGTAGCCTTCATAATTTATCCATAGTTCATTCAAACACATAATTTGATGATGCATTATACTGAGAAGAGTTTATTACAGGAGTGTTACATGAATTAGCCTTCAGGTAAAGACTAAAAGCCAATTAGACTACAAAATACTTTCAGGATAGTTCTCTTTATCTCCGCTCCTTGAAAGAGGATGCCATATAATTCAAAATTCAAATTCACCTTTGTCTTGCCCCCACTGGAAGAGCAGAGAGCAATTCACACACTCGGATATCAAACTGGAGTTTATTGCTACAACACTCAAGAGAGGCTATATTCTAAATAGACCTAGTTCTTATCTCCAGAAAGAAGGCAGTTGTTTCATGAGAGAGACTCCTTGGGATGCATTGACTCACCAGCTAGGTGAGAGGGCTTGAAGGGTCTCACCCTTACCTATTGACAAATATGTGTCTTCTGCTACAAGGTCTCCAGTTACCACAGAAAGTCAACACCTCTTTCAGTTTACCAAGCTGATTTCTTGTGATGAGAATTTAACTGGATGGAGTAAAGAGGAGATTTTGCTGGCAGAGTCTGCTATCTCGAAGACAAAACATCCCAAGATAAGAGGTGCAGCCGCTTTTCAAAGAACACGCAGAAGTAGGAGTCAGAGTAAGAAAGAAATGTACCCAGTATGAATCAACATGTGGTGCAGTCACAGCAGTGCTTGGTATTTTAGTAGAATCTGAATAAGCAAAGGACAGAGATTGTTCCATGCCTAAGGGAAATATAGAGCTGCACAAAAATGAACAAAGCAGAGGGGCAGGCTGTCAGAGCACAACAGTAGGAAGAAATATGTCAAGAGATCAGGGAGGAGTGGTATACAGAGACAGGTTTACAAATATGGGGACAAGATACTTGAAAGAGTAGCAATAATAGAAGAAGCAATATGAAGGTAGAGCCTTAGGAACATGACATTGTGAAACTGCATTTTCAATGGACTGAGTAAGGCTAAAGAATTCAGAGAATAGAATTAAATATAGAGTTTTTTTAAGGAATTACACATTAAGTATGGCCCTTTTTTTATCAAAAGTGTCAGGTGAGTGACAGAATTGCTTAGTCTGGTTAGTCCAACCTGATTGCTCAAGCAGGGTCAGCAAGAGAAGGCTTTCCCAGCACTGTCTCCAGTCTGCTTTTGAGTAGTCTCTACAGATGAAGAATGCATGCTCCTACTGACTTGTAGTGCAAGAATTCAACAATCCTGTGAATTAAATCATAATGTCTTGAATAAGCCTTAAGATAAAAAATACAATTTGGAAATTTGATGTGAAAAGTCTGGTTTAGTGATTTGCCAGGTATTATCCAGCAGCTCTGCAGCAGGGTGCATCAGAACTGATGCAATTTCAACTCAGCTTTTCTCCTCTCTAAAGCTTTGATCACTGTCAGCCTGCTATCTTCTAAAACACAGACTATACAGACTTTAGGACACCGTGGAGTGTGTAGTAGAGATGCCACTACACTTGGTACAGCCTGGGGCAAGATTCCTTTCAGGACAGATATTTTGCTGACTGCTCTATAACTATGCTAAAAAAAGTCAAAAATGATGACTGAAAACCAATCTTAAAAGTAGCAACCCTTATCTTCTGAGGTTTTTATAGCCCTAAATATGGGATTTGTGTCATAGCTTTAGTCATGTTAATTATCAAATCAAAAAGCAGTATGTCCCAGTGAGACATACAGGGTTGGAACCCATATCTCTGCTCCTTCAGCACAGGAAATAACTGAAGGAAAGGAGACAGTTGTGCTGCAGAAGGGAGAAAATATGCTGATGGCAGCCTCTGATTAAATTCAAGATATTTACCAATGTTGAATGTTTTCTAATGCATCACATCCCTTCACCTGTGACTTTTTAGGAAAAAAGATGTTGAACAACCTGTTCTGTATCCTTCACTGTCTCTCTCCTGCCTTTTTCTCATGCAAACTCATTATTCCTAGTCCTATTTGTCTCATATTATTCATCTGAATAGGGAAATTATCTTTGAGTTTCATTACTCCATTCCCTCAGCTTTTGTTTCTAGCAGCATTTCTCATTAAACTGGCCTCCTTCAAGTTCCCCTGCCCCACACATTTCAGTCAAGCTGTTGGGATCCACCCCAATCTCTCCAATTTACTGACACAGTGTCAGCCAGTGCCACTCTATTCTCTCCTTATTCTCTAGTTTCTCCTTATATCTTTTCCTTTCTGAATCTCTTCCAACCTCTGTAACACTAATCACTAGGTGTCAGTCACAGTTGTTTTGCTCACACTACCCAGGCCATCCTTTCCAGATACTTTATCCAGACTTAGTCTCCCACTTCTTCCCTGTGGAAGTAATTTAAACAGTTGTTTAAAATCTGCAAGATCTAGTGGCAGGATAAGTCCATTCATTACTGCAATTTCCCAAACTGCTAGCACCTAGGACGACATTTGGCTTCCTAGGTCATGGGACTCACTTTGAGGAACCTTTTCTACTGGGGCTGAATGGGGTCCACTTGTCAGAAAATGGACAAAAACATATTTGGTCAGAGGCTTTCCAAGCTGGTGAAGAGGGATTTAAACTAAAGTTCCTTGAGGAGGGGAACTGCAGTCCATCCCACTCCTACCAATATTATACCAGTGCCAGCAATACAAGCCCAGAACCTGGAGAAGGATTACTCCTGGTTGAAGGGAAGGGGTTTGAAAGGTCCAGTCAGATCTGGCAAATCAACAAATGGTTACAGGACTGGTGCCACAGCCAGTGGGCTGGCTAGTTAGACCACAGGTTTGCTGGGGGCTGATGGGATCCACTTATGAGAGAAGAAGAGCATCTTTGGCCTAAGGCTTGCCAAGAAGGTGAAGAGAGCTTTAAACTAAATCTGCTGGGGGAGGGGAACATCAATCCATGCCACCCTACCAGTGGGATGCCAGTGTCAGCAATAGATGCCTGGAGCCTGAAGGAGGAACACAGGTCAGCAGGAGAGCACCTGGAGTGCAGCACAAAGGAACTCCAGCCACTCCAGCCAGTAAGTCATCTTTGTCAAAGGCCCAACTTAATGCATTTATAGAAACACATGTAGCATGGGGAATAAACAAGCAGAGCTAGAGAAGTGTGCACACCTGCAGGGCTCTGCTCTTATGGCTTCATGGAGACATTGTGGGATGGCTGCTATGACTAGAGTGTTAGAATAGAAGGACACAGGCCCTTTAGGAAGGACAGGCAGGGAACATGAAGAGGGGGTGTCACCCTGAACTTAAATGGCCAGCTGGAATGCCTGGGGATGGATGAGGTGCCAACCAAGACCTTACAGGGCAGGATCAAAGGGAAGGCAGGGACAGGTTGATGTTATAGTGAGCTCTGCTACAGGCCACTGGGCAAAGAACACTTAGCAGACAAGTTTATGATTCTTAGGGCAGCAAGGAGGGTACACAGCAAGCTTGGAGTTGGACTTCAGGAGAGCAGACTTTGGCCTCTTCAGGGATCTGCTTGGCAGAGTACCATGGGATAAAGTCCTGGGGGGAAGAGGAGTCCAAGAAAGCTGATTAATATTCAAGGACCACCTCCTCCAAGCTTAAGAGTGATGCATCCTGATTAAAATGCCAGGAGGTGCATGGATGATCAAGGAGCCCCTGTACGCACTCAAAAGCAATAGAGAAACCTACAGGGGGTGGAAGCAAGGACAGGTAGCCTGGGAAGAATACAGAGAAATTGTCTGACCAGCCAGGGATCAGGTTAAGGATGCTAAAGCCCAGACGGAGTTAAATCTCACCAGGGACAAGAACAGTTTCTACTGGTATGACAGTGACAAAAGAAATACTATAGGCAAAATGTGGGCCCACTCAGGAAGGAAATGGACCTGTCCACCTGGGACATGGACAAGGCTGAGGCACTCAATGACTTTTTTTCCTCATTTCTCAATGGCAAGTGTTCTGCCCATGCCACCCAAGCCACAGAAGGCAAAGGCAGGGACTAGGAAAATTAGAATCCTGCAGGAGAAGACCAGGTTCATGACCAGCTGAGAAACATAAAGGTGCACAAGTCCAATGGAACCTGTTGAGATACATCAGGTCCTAAGGGAACTAGTAAATAAAACTTGCCAAGCCTGTAGATACCCAAGTCTTCCTTTTTTTCACTTAATAAAAATGGGGATTGTTTCCCCTTTTTCAGTCAGTATAACTTGACCAGACTGACATGACTTCTCAAATATGCTGCATAGAGGCTTAACAAGTTCATTCACTGGTATCTTTCAGTCAGATGCTGGGATGAGAGAAAGAAAATCTGCAGAAACAAATTCTGCTGTCAGCACAAGGAAGTATACTGCCTGTGACTGTCGTCTGGGTGTCCCAGTAAAAATGATGCTGTCATTGCTAGTAAGAAACCTAATGCTAGACTTCCAAGGCCACAGAACTGGTGGGCCGTTAGCTTGTGGAACTTTGCACTGCAAAACGAAACCTGGTATCAGGTGTCTTTTGTTACAACGTGCAGCTTAAGTGTGAGATAGTACCACAGACCCTGAAACTATGTGCAGAGAATGAAAACAGAGGCTACAAGAACCTAAACAACTTCTGGTTGGCAGAAGGCAGGCAGCCTCTGGTTATTGAAGAAGTATAGCTTTAAGAACACTGGGAACACTGCTTTAGACATAACAAAGAGAACAAAGAAGCAGCCAAACAACAAGATAAGGCAAATGTTGTGGCCAGGGAAGTTAACATCCACCAGCCTTGCACAGCATGTATTCCAATGAAAGGAGACCAAAGCCTTGAGATTGACTGAGAAATTAAAACATTTTATAAACGTTTGGACATTTATAAATGTTTTATAAATGGACTAGATCTTGGTATTTTAAAGGAATTGCTCCTGGTAAATGGTCATTAGCACTGGATCATCATGGAATTCTCTTTCTACAAATAACATCAAAGTTGCAAACACATTACCAACTAAAATGACTGCGATTCTTCTTACCAACCAGGCTCCAGGACAGTATAAAATACTGTTTGTGTCTGAGTGCATAAACTACATGCACTTGTCTCAAGCTCTGTAATTCCCAAATAAAGCATTACTGCACCTAAATTCAGTTTGGCTACTGTGATAACTC
>VZTM01000905.1:18264-32573 GCA_013400555.1 Jacana jacana | reverse complement strand
TTGCTTTCTCCAAAAAGTGGGAAGGAATAACTCAAAAATTATGTACAGTTTCTGCCATCCATAGGAGGCCAAAAACTTTCATGGAGAAATGGAGATGAAGGCAGTAGAGAAGGCAGAGGTTTAGGACTGAAGAGGAGGAAATAAGCAGGAGTTCACATTTCACAATTCTAAAAAATCATTAAATTTGCACAGGGATAACNTTTTTGTGTGTCACTGACTAAAGGAATCTGGAGAAAAAAATATCAAGACTGTTTTTGGGTGGGGAAAGATAAAGAACAGAGAGAGAATAACAAGCTTTTCCTTCAAATGGTTGGGCAAGGTGCAACTTGAACTCCCTTATCTTGAGTTATAACCTCCAGTGTGTTTAGGATGGACCAGAGAACCTCCATGGAAATAGTGGAGCCAGAACCTGCACCCTCCAAAGTTCCCCAAAGCTGCACCTGGGACAGAATGCACACTGGATTTTCTTACACTTATTCACCTCAGTTCTGCAAGCATCCTCTGAAATGTTCAGAGCAGTCCAAAACAGCTGATTTAATATTTCTGAGTACAATGCGCTTAGCTAAGGCCATGAGATTTTCTCTGATCTAGTCTCCTTATTGCTGAAACAGTGTTGAGTCTCCTACCTTTACTCACCAAATAGGAGAATCAAACAACAGACCGTAACATAAGATTTATGCATATCTTCTGTTTTTCTAAATATTTTTAGTAAATGATAACATATACTTGTTCAATCCTGGAATGCCTGACATTGAATGTTACCTTTGGGAACTGATCCTGCAGGCTGTACCAGCAGGAACTACAACTACTGGGCTTCAGCATAAGTGTAACCTATAATAAATCTGTTAAAAGTAATTAACACGATATCACCTGTATTCCAGTTTCAAGACATTTATGAAAGGTATACAGAAAGGACAAGATTACGCAAAAAGTCTCTGTATCTTTGTGCTTAAAGTATGTGGAGACCCAGTATGGGCTGGAGACATTTGCATACAAACCTCTTCAATTAGCTTCACTTATTCAGAAGGGTAAGACTTCCCTGGGGTATGCAACATCCTTCAGTAAATACAGTACTCAATCCTAAATATCACTTGGACCCCTGCATTCTTCCTTTTCTTCATGTGGAATCAAGATATTTAAGGAATGGAACAGAATGCTTACATTTTAATTGAAAGGCTGGCTTTACATAATTGCTATGAATAGAAATAGTTAATTAAATAAGCTTATGTCTGTGCAATACTTCGTCATAAATAAAATAGTGGCAGAGCAGTTATGTTCTTCTGTACATACTACTTTTCATATGCTTTTTCATTATATATGAAACTAGTTGAAGGAGAATAAAGAAAACATATAAGGAGTAATAATGTTCTCATAAGTTAGAAAAAAAAAAGATTTTTTTTCTTTGTAACAAAAATGATCTCTCGTTTCAGTTTTTGATTGCTAGCAACCATATCTAATGCCATAATTCCACATAGCATTTTCACTTCAGTTTGAGATTGGTTCAAGTTGAAGTGACTGTAAATTATCTTTAATCTTGTGAAAGTGGTACATATAAAATAATAGTAATGAAAATAATAACTTAAAGTTAAAAAATATCTCCATAGATCTTCATTACATATAAATGAAGTATGGAGTTGAAGTGTTAAATGCAGTCCTTAAACAAGCCTGTCTTAATTTTTAATTCTAGAGACTTACATGATATGGAAAAATGAGATAAAATGTGCATTTACTAGCAAGCAGCCTTCTTAATCATCATAGTAGTTACTATTGGCCAGACAAGTACTTATGAAGTATGGCATTGCTGTCGGCAAAACTATTTATCTGTATGACACTATATGTCACTTTTGAACTTCGGCTTGACATCCATAAAATTACATTTTCATCAAACTGAAAGATCAAGCTTTCTGTGCTGACTCACTTGGGTCAACATTTTGCAAATGACTGGATTTACCACTTGAACCATAAACCCTTTGTGAATAATTTTGTGCATTGATGTTTGATAGCCTAAGGCACAGATCATAATTTCTGAGCTAAAGAAGAGGTGTCAAAGCAAAACGAATCTCTTTTCTGCATACCAGATTACTTATTCCAACGTGCTTTCTTGTATGGTGGTTGTTAAATGTCTTACAAACTGTCAAATTAATTGAATTCCCAGACACTATAAACAAGCTAATTCCCCAAAGAGTTATTTTTAGTACCTTTACAGTAGTTCAAAAGGTCAACTGCCCCAATAGACTAAAAGCTTTTAATTGATAATAGATTTTTTTTTTCCTGGTGGGAAGCCTTTGGCTTGATTTCCAGGTAACGTTTACAAACTCAGCAGAGATATGAATTTAAGATGAGCGTGCAAAATAGAAAAGCTGCTGTTTGTTTCAATTGACTGGAGTGATTAGTGGTATTTCATCTGTCTCAGTACCTGCAGCTTAGAGATGGATGAGATGTAACACACAGCTGGATAGCTGATCTCACAAGAGTGATTGCCCATCGTGCCTTACATGCCTTGGTTACATATCTGAATTGCTGGCTGGAAGTTTGCACAAAACTTATCTGTTAAGAAGTTGTATCTAAGCAACTGCAGGTTTTATCCTTTTGGGATGTCAAAAGTTTTTCAGTAGAACAACATTTCACTGAAAAATGTCAGTTATCCAGGCCTTCTGAAATGTCTCACTCAAAACAAAATGGGCTACACATGCCTTACCACAGCTCAGGGGAGGATATCAGCTGACTGCCCGGGATTCCTTTAAAGTCCACACCAATTGGATATCAGTAGAAGTTTTAGGATCCCCTGGGATCTAGTTTAGTCCAGATCATCTTCATCCCCCCAGACAAACATGCCTTGTTTTTATCTGCAGATGCTCTGTGAAACCAATATTCTAAGACTACCTCCATTAATGTCTTTTAGGAGAGCTTCAGGTGCTCTTGTCACCTGAAGCAGGCAGCGTTTTATCCAAGAAACAACAAGGACTTCCAATGATATCTCACCTAGAGCTTTTTAACAAAGAGCAGGTGTGGATGCTGTTCTAACCACTAGCCCACTTTGTTGGAATATCATCACATATGGTGTGGTTTCTACACAGCATGCCAAGTAAATATTAAGCTCTTGAAGCTTAACAGTGCTGCATTGACTTTCAGATGCACAGTCTCCGAGTCTACCTCACAGTTCATCCATCCTTTATAGTGCTGTACTTCGTATCTGTAGCTAAAAGACAAGTTGATAACACACCAATGTTTTGGCTGGTACTGAGGAGTGCTTGCATAGCATCAAGGCTGTCTCTCTACCCCTGTCTCCAAAGACGAGTAGGGCTGGGGGTGAGCAAGAGGCTGTGAAATGGCACAGCCAGGACAGCTGACCCAACCTGACCAAAGCAATATCCCATACCATGTGACATCACACTTAGCAACATGGGATTTGTCTTCCAAAGCAACCACTGCATATACAGAGGTCTTCCTTTCCAGGGAGTGGCTGAACAGTACCTGCTAATGGGTAGGAGAGCATAAATCTTTTTGTTTCCTTTGCTTCCATGCACTGCCTTTGTTTTTTCTTTATTAAACTGCCTTTATCTCAATCCGCAAGTTTTTCATCTGATTTTCTCCCCTCCTGAGGAAGAGAGTGAGAGAGCGACTTGGTGGGCATCTAGTGGCCAGCCAAGGTCAAACCACTAGAGATACATGTAAAATAATTCTTTATTTTGCTCTTGAAGATCACTGGCAACACATAAGAGAACATGCTATGTCTTCAGCAGGCTTCTTGAACAGTCTAAGAAGGCATAAAACTCCCATTTCCCTTGTGATTTTTACATGTCCGTGCAATGAAAATGAAAAATGAGATTCACCCGTGAAAAGACACTTTGGAAAACTTAGTTCCACCTTATATAAGTGTATGAAGAAAAAATAATTGTCCATAGATGTAAAACTAGGGACAAGATGACTGAAAAAAACCCAACAAAACAAAAACCAACCAAACAAACAAACCCAACAACCAAATAATAATAAAAAAAAAACACAACAAAAACCCCAAACAAACAAACAACAACAACAACAAAAAAAAAACCAACATCAACAACAAAACCAACCGGGAAAAAAAAAAAGAATAGACCTCTTAAAATTAGAGCTAGACATTTGTTTGGATTATAAGACTGGGCATGATGAGCGAGGAGGAAATCTGATGAAATAGATTATGTACAAAAATTTGTCTTTTGTGACTTAGTACCATGTCAGGACAGGTGATTTGGAGACACTGTTACTCAGGATGTGGGCTCTGGTTCCCTTTTTCCCTCTGCACAAATGTTGCTCGATGTCAAATACTCCCAGAGGGCAGAACTCAAGCTCTATAATCCAAGGTTTCAATCAGTGATGGATTTGTTTTACAGGTGAATACAGGACATACTACTGCTGTTTATAGACTTCAAAGTGGGTTGAAGTGCTCTTGCAGAATCCTTTTCCCACCTAGTCATAAAGCAAATATGGACGCCTTCCTCGGCAAAGGTGGTTTATAGATCTAAGAGACCTATTATTCTGATGACTTGTATAGGATGCTTTCTTCGTTACTGACATGCCTGTATTTTTGTCCTTCAAAGGTACCCACATTCCCTAATACACTTGTATTGTCAAGGGTGTAGCCATCAGGTATGTCAGTGTTTTTGTCACTTTGGAGACTGTATTGGGAGTGTTCTGAGCAGTTTTGTGTTTACGTTAATCACAATTATATTGTAAATAACATTAATGTTATAATTTCAACCAGTAGGTACTTTGTATTTTGCTATTCCTTCTGAATCTCTCTCTTTCTCAGATAATACAGGATCCCTCTGTTTTGTCATGCAGAAGTTTAGCATGTGCCGTTTGCTAATGTCTTCCCATTTAATCATATTCAAAGCTGAGGATTGCATTACTCATATCAGTGAAGCTTTTTGGAATCTCCCTCTTCATTTTTAGTAGTTATATCAGGAACAGCAGAACCCAGATCATGACGTTACTCAAAGCCTTTTTTTTTTCCCACACTTACTTGGAAATTCAGTTTTAACACTCAATTTGTTGCCTGGTCAATTAAAAATTTATAGATTCTTAGCCAACTCTATGCTTTAATCTACAACTTGAACCCAGATCGTCATTCATTCACTGCGGTTTTTGCACTCATTTTCACTTCCCTCTTCCCCCAGTTTGCTGCAGCTTCTTAAAAGATTGATCTTCAAGCCAGCTACCTTTGCATGAAAGATTGTTTCTCATGATGAAAGCACACAGGCATTGTTGACTGCTGTGCTCGATTGAGGTTAATCTGTTACCCAGGTTATGACATATATCATCTGTACGTTTTTTATATATGTAGTTTAGGCTATAAGAGGGTGATGGTTCCACCTGGTATTACCAACAGCAGTCATCATCATTAAAATAATAGAGTCTGTTCAGTCTGTTGGCAGTAGTCTTTAAATTACTTTGTTTTGCAAATAAAGTATACTTAGTCTTTTAATACATAACTCATTTAAGCATTCTGTAAACTAACAATGTTTTGATTTCTTTATTTTAGCTGCATCCTCAGAATGAGTTTCATGTTTTCATTTCAAAAAAACTGTAATCACCATTTGCTTTGGGAGCAAGTTATTCTTCCACATCAGTTATTCCTTTCTCTAGGTCCCTAATAAGGAGTATGAAATTACCAAACCAAGTGTGAGTTTTATCTCTTCTTGAATGTCATAAAATTGCAGCTTTTGCTCACTAGTTACATTAATAACAGTTACATACTGTTGTAGGATCCAATCATGGAAAATCCTGTCCTTTACTGAGCTATCAAAGATTTATTTTCACTTGTAGCGTTCAGCCTGGAGCTTGAGGATTCATACATTTTGCCCAGTATTTCTAAATTAAAATCTCATCACAGTTGCTGCTGCCTTCTCCTCCGCAGTAAATAAGATATGAAGGAATCATATGTTGTCAGTGGCATTTAAGAAACTGCAGAAACCTTCACAGCGGTAAGCTGAGGTGTGAACACAAAGTGCACTTGCTATTGTGCTTTACGGAACCACACAGCACCATTCCTTGTACCTACCAATGAAAGTCATTATTGCATTGTAAATTCACCCTCAAGCTCACTGCATCCTTACTTTCCTATCTAGGTGCTCTCTAAACAGCCACATTTACTGACTGGTAGAGTTACCCCATTCATAGCCACCTATCTGAGACCTTGACTGAAAGACAATTTCCTTTTGTTAGATGAAAATTGTTAAAATATGTATGGGGGACAAAATCATTGATATTCAGGACATGAAAAATACCAGAGGATATTTTTGCAGTTTCATTGCAAAGCAAACAAACTGGGATTTTGGCTGTTTATTTTATTTTGAGCTTTTTTTTTCTTTCAGTGTGCAAAGAGTGTTCCTGTCATCCCATCAGCGTGAATCATCAAATTCCCTAGTCTGAACCTACCAGAAGTTGCCTTGCCAGTGTCACAGCCTCTGCTCAGCCTAGATGGGTACTGTGAGGTGACAGTTCCAGCTGGGGGTGACAAGGCCGGGAGAAGGACTCAGGGACTCACACCTCAGGGTTATGTACATGATTTACAGGGGTGTATTCGCACTACTTGGAAGTCGCTGGAAGCACTGGGCACACTCAGAACCTGAAGCACCCACCTCTCCCATGCTCCTGGAAGGCGATGTGCTTGTAACCTACATGACTGTGAGGGGTAACTGTGACTATTCATCGGGATTAGAACATTCTGGGATGATTTACAGAAGGGTATTTAGAAAATCATAGATGCATATTAACTTTGTAATGCATCTAGTATTGTGGCTTACCTCTTGTATTGCAGTCTATCTGTTTATCTGCAAATGTTGATCTTGCTTACATGGTTCACTGATTGCTGGTTAATTACATGTTTTTAATAAATCGATAAACCACTTCAATTCTGGTTTGGTTCAGCTATGTGAACTGAGCAGTTTTTGCCTGAGACAGCCATCTGGTGTTTGTGATTAGCAGGCCAGCTGCATCCTGCTGCTTACTTGTGTTAAAGAAACAAGTGGTTCCCAGCTAGGGCAGGAGCTGGACTCTCCAATACAGCTTTCTGCTCAGTTCTCATTTACACTATTCGTTACAGTAAGAGTTCGTAAAACTTCTGACTCGTTAGTAATCACTGGGAGTTCATTATTGCACTTCTACACCAGAAATGAGTTAAGCAAAAGTGCAGGCTATGAAGCTGAATAAACATAATTGTGAGGTCATTGCATGCTTTTATATGAAAGGAAGACGCTTTCAGAAACAACATTAGGTCAAGTCAGGTCATTCAGGTCATATCCTGATATCCCGTGAAATACATATATGTGTATTTAATCTCAATAAAACATTTCTTTGTTAATTCAGACAGAGATTTTTCTTTCTTTTACAGTGTGCTTGTCTGTTGTACAAAAAATAAGATTTTTAAGATATATATAATATATATGCATAGAATTCTAGGCTCTATTGTTGTCTGCTGAATGTGATGAATGACAGTGTTTTCTGGCATATTGAAATAAAGCAGTATTCAATAAGCATGGACCTTAGATAGGTCTTTAGCATTTTCAACCTCTCTCTGGTCCCTCCTGTCTCTCTAATCCTTTGCCTCCTCTCTGCTGTCAGCTTGGCAGCTTCATTGCCAGCACTGCCTGGGTACCCAGCAGGGACTTGCATAGCTGCAGGTTTGGGACCTTGTCCTGACCTGGGGTTTCTCAGCAAGCACTCCTCTGAAAGTTATGAATAAATGAAAATCTTTCATGCTGTAGGGGAATACTGAAAATAACAGGTGAATGTTGGTTAATATATTAATGTACTTACAACTGCCATTCAGGAGGGACACCACCCAGAAGAATTAAAAAAGGAACACTTGGCTATGGCATCATTTTATTTTGTTAAAGTCAGGATGATCTAGACAGGGAATCAGAGTGAAAAGATGTACATGGCTACCTAAGGAGTCCCCCTGTTGAAAATACTAAAGACCTATCAGAGGTCCATGCTTATTAAATACTGCTTTCTTTCAATATGCCAAAGAATTAGAGAAGGGAGGGAAATGGGATCTGGGCCTGGGATGGGAACTAAGCAGGAGATAGGAACTGGGAACTGAACATGGGGCAAAAATGTAATGAGCACAAGGGATATGGGGAATAAGTCACTGAGTAATCGAAAGTCTGACATGGCAGAAAGTTATGATCATTAACTACATGTAAATGAAGATACTAATCTCAAATCAGAAACCCAGAAAATAAAGCAAAATAACAGAGTATTTAAGCTGGTCCTGAATTAATTTGTTTCATAGCATACAGGAACCCTGTAGCTGCCAGTGGAAAAACATCCAGGTCTTCAAGGCAGTATTCATCTGCCCTCCTCTGGCTACTCTTTCCGAAATGCTTGCTTTACTTTGTCCGTGCCTTCCAACTTTTGCTAAAGACAAAACAAGAATATTTTAGAGAATAACTACATAATCCTCAGAGCTACAGCCCTCCAGTGCACCGGTTAAAGGAGCAACTGTGCAAAAAATTATTTGTGATCATGTAATAAAAAGCTGCATCCTGATGTGTATAATCTGCTGAGAAAATGAAGCAAATGGAGGATTTTCATACCTTTTGAATTCTTCGCTTTGCAACCTTAATAATTAATTTTCTTGTTGGGAGGTTTCTTGTCTGAAGTTAAAAGTATGTGTTACCCAGAAGCTCTAATGTGTTTACAACATAAAAGGACAACTGCTGGTACAAGAATGTAGTTGTGTACTTTATCACAAAACTAGAAGTTAAGCATATGCTGATAATTCTTTCCTTCCCCACTTTTTAAGTATTGGCCAGCTGTCAGCTGTCAGGGCAGCTTTACAGGGCAATGGATGTCTTACCAGGGTTACTGCTGACAATGCAAAAAGGAGGCAGCAGAGGATACCTCAGAGGCACAAGTAACTAAATTGGGAGGGGCAAGGCAGGCAAACCAGGTTAACTCATAAAAAATAAAAGGAACAAAATCCTAAAACAGTTGCAACAGTCCTTGAGGGTGAGGACAAGGGCTTTGACCTTGATGTGGTGGAGCAGGAAAAGCAAGCGCTTAATCAACCACGCAGAATCATAAGCAGCTGTTCTGGTCTTCACGCAGATACTCATACAGTCTGACAATTTGCTTAGCATTTCAATTAATAAAACATTTTATGAAGAAGCAGTTGTACCTCCAAATTCTCATCTTTTATGTAGGTTTTAATTACTTATTAAACACTTGCAGATCTGCTTGGGCTACACAGGCTGAAAAAATAATTTGGCCTTTCTAAAATGAATCATTAAAAAATACCTTTGCACAAAATTTCCTGTCAGGTAGAAGCACAGGAACCATCCATTACTTCAATACAGAATGAGCATCATAAGGTAGGTTGAATTTCATTTTTAAAAAGTATAGTATTCCCAATTGAAACATGCATTTCCTTAAACTTTCCTTCAAAAATTGCTTGTGGCATAAAATAAGAAAAATTTCTTGAAAAATTATCCCACCATACTATTTCCTAGAACTAGAAAGAGTTCCTTATCTACTGTTGGTACCATGCTGTTATGCAGAAGATAGATACAGTGACAAGTCTCAGCTCTGGGATAAGGAGATGGGCATGGTAGTCTTCCTACTAATCTCCAAAAAGTCTCCACCCAGATTCTGCCTATAACTGATGCACAAAGGCTGAGCGTCTGTTATCAGCCAAAGCAAGTCTCATAAATGTACCCAACACAACAGGATCTGCCTCCTGACCACTGTTATGCCAGGGAGTAGTAGGTAGCCCTTTGCTCCCGGGGATACTTTACACTGTGAAACAAACACAAAGGTTTATTGAACAGAAAACTCACCAAGAGGGATAGTGGCTACAGGACTCAATACAGCTCTGAACTTGAACAGTCAAGCAATTGTATCAACCTTGTGTTTCTGCAGCCAACTAGATTCTGACAATGTTATATATATATTTAATAAAGTATTTGTCAACAACAACATTGTACGGGTCTTACAGTTAAAATCAGAACTTCAGGGAACATCACTACCATTTTATAGAAGCCTGCATGTCAGGTAAAATACTCTGATAATTGCCATTATCAGCAGCTGAGACCTTTGAACACCTTCAGGGTTTGACTTCCAATTGCTACTGGGATAAAACACAACACAAACACCTGTTTAAACAGACTATGTATTTTTCTGTTAGCTGATACAAAAACGGTTGACAAGTTTTATACTTAACTGCGGGTTCTTTTCTTTTATTGAAGAAATTGATTGGAAGAGCCTAATGCTAGAGCTGGCAAGGTCAGAGGTCCCCAGTAATGATGAAGTACATGACTGGCATCATCCTCAGTGTCCCTGGGCGCACAGCAGCACATACGATGTGCCAGTCACCTGGCACACGTATATTAGCTTATTTTCATTGGGCACATTAAGTAAAGTGCTGAGCTTGCATAGTGACTAGAGCTTGTGTATACAAGAAGATTAGTACAAGCTTTTACAAATTAACAATTGGATATCCATGTGTGCACCGAAATAAATAAATAGCTAGGCTCAGCCAAAAAAAAACACAACAAAACAAAACAAGAAGGGATCTGGGGAACAGATTTCTAAGGATAAAATAAAAACTGTGCATGTTACAAATGTCTGCTTCTGGTCTACACATAACTGCAGTGATTTTCCATTTTATGTGTGAATTAATTTTAAACATTCAAGCATTGATGCCTAACAATTAAACATAAAGGCAAAAATGACATTCAGAAAAGGCAATATGGAAGAGACCGTTGGGTCTTCCATCTTTTTTGTTAAATGAATGAAACACTTCATGAAATTTAGGCCAAGATTTCATCAAAAATGTATTCATCCATTTGCCTAATGTTTTTTAATTCACATGTTGCTTTTGTGCCTAGAATATGTAAGTGAATATGTAGCTGATGCTGAATGGAACTGTAATAAAAGATCATTTTAGATTTTTCATTGCTTGGATTCAGGACCCATATTTGTCAATAAACACCATTCAATTCAGAGAGAACAGACATTTGAGAAAACTCTCTCTGTAAAAATATGAATCTTCTGATTTTTCTAGTACTTGGTGCTCAGAAAAAAATATTCACAAACTATGTAAGGCTGTGCTATTCAGATATTGTTTCAGGCTTCACTTACAACAACTACTAATAACATTGCAATAAAATCTCTAGTTTTGGAATTTAAGTCTCTTTAATAGGTTCAGAACAAGTACACCATTAGTCTGGAAATGAAAAATTATTCAGAAAAGCACCATCTTTGATGCTAAACTAATAGTGGAAAGGGTTGAGGAAATGAGGAACAGTAATACAGTTTTAATATTTTAGCATGCTGTCATCTCATTTAGTAAGAATATATATAAGCATTTTGTACCTTCTTTATTGTGAAAATCCAGCTTTTACAGTGATTCCATTATGGTCATCAACATTCTATTCCTCTCCACAGCAAAAATGCAGAACATACTTTATTTCTTTTATAAATATTAACGGACACAATATAATTTTTCAAGAAATAATCAGATCCCGTTTGTTTGCTGTAAATCACAGTAGTAACCTCAGGGGTATATTTTCTTAGTGACAAACACAGAGAAATTCAAGAACAGCTTATTATTTTGTAGAATATATTGAGAAAAACCTTCCTTCCAGCTCAATAAAAATGATGTATACTAATATCTTACCTTGTAATTAAACCAAAGAAACAAATATAATTGTACAAATCTTATAAACCCACATTACTGTTTTTCTCAGATGCTTTATCTTCTCTTTGTTTCTCTGTTCAGTTGTTTCCTTAATGATTAGATTTTTATTAACTATCATTTCTCATTAATGCATTATGCAAAATTATGTTTTGAGTACATCAGGGTTTTTTCCTTTGATGTTTTTATTACGCTCGTTTCTTCTTGTATAGATGGATTATTTTTTTTTACATGAAGTTAACTCCAAATTCAAATGACTGCCAAAACCGATGAAGAATGTTCAATAGCTATATTAATTAAAGTTTGCCTCTCAGTTCATACATTATCTGTAGCAGGCTGCAAAATGTATGTAAATGCGTTAAAGCATGCATTTATTTTAAACTATATAGCCAGTTTCTCTTAGTTATTTTTGCAGGTGATTCATTTGTAAATAGCTTGTTAAAAATATTATTTAACCAGGGAATTTTTATTGGTACCACTCACATGGTGTATCTCTGTTATTTGATTTGATTAATTTTACTTCTGGATTTGGTTTTCCAATACAAATGCACTCTTTTTCATTCAAAAATTATTTTTTATAAATAATTTCCACTAAATTGCAGATAAAAATTATTGAACTGTATATATATGTACGTAATACATTTACCATTATTTTGTTGTAGAATAGCAATGAACAGATTACATTTCCTAAATCTTTTTCATTACTGAAAAATAAATATATAATTTTGATGGCTTATAAATCTATGGGTTTATTGACCAGCAAAGTAGATGTGCTTTTAGACCTGGAGCTTATTTTAATTTTCACCTGGTTTGTCCACACAAATACCCTTCCCATTAAAACCAGGGTACAGAAGAGAAAGAACAGTGCATGCCCCAGCATGGACTCAGGTCTGGACTGTGCATGAGAATTCAAGAAAAGACTACTGGGTTAGACATGATCTACACTGCTTAGTTGTAATTGCTTAACGTAACACTTGTTATTTTTTTCTTTTCTTGCATAAGCATGCAATACTTCTGGGGCTGCCCAGGGAGGTTGCAGTGTCTCCTTCCCTGGAGATATTCAAAACCCGCCTGGATGCATTCCTGTGTGACCTGATCTAGGTGTTCCTGCTCCGGCAGGGGGATTGGACTAGATGATCTTTCAAGGTCCCTTCCAGTCCCTGATATTCTGTGATTCTGTGATTTTGAAAACCGTGTGCACTTTGTAAATGTAAAGTAAAATTTACACAATGATTTGTAGGAAAAAATTCAAACAGTTAAATAGTTGGGGCAAGTGAGTAAGGAGAGAGGTGAGTACAGATGAAACAAATCGATTTTAAAAGTCTATTACCAATATTTGCTGAGTTTTGTTCATGATAATGCCTGTGAATCTCAGGAAATCCTGTAATATCAAGGGAGGATTTTCATCTCATTTGGGAAAGACAACTCCCCACAGACCCTTGGCAAAGCTTGTTTCTTTATAACTATGTCAGTGTGCTTGGGACACATTGCAGTTTAAAGAATGTAATCACCTGTCTTGTTGCTGTCTAACTGACTTTAATAAACAAACCCCTAAATCTCCAGAAAAATCAAAAACCTGTGGTTTTTTTTTTTATTTGCATTGTGAAGCTCTTGTGATCAGACACGTTTTTTGTCCCCTTTGATTTAATGCTGGAACTCATTTGCTCCTGTGAGCATACTGAGAAATACTGATAGTGTGTGGTATAAGCACCGCCTTGTTTTACCCAGACACAGAGAGGCCAAGTTGAGTCCTTCTCCTTTCAACCAGGAATCACCACAAGGGCCTGTGGAAACACAGCAACATGATGGAAATGGTAGCAGGAGTTTCTGGCAGGAGGAAGCATTTGTCTATCAGCCTGTTTGTGGGATTCACCTTCTTAATGGCTTGCAATGGGTAGCGAGCTTGGTGATGTGATGCTGCTATCCAGATATGCTGCTGCAAATTTATAATCCTGTTTAAGTGTCTTCCCCCCCCTCCTTTATTGGCTGAAGTTCTGAATTAAAATTAATAACTTAGCTGGAAGCGGTTCCTTTGTCATCTTTGATGAGGAGGGCTATGTATTTGTAATCCTGGCTAATTGTATCAGTTCATGCACTGCACGGAGAACTCTGCAGAAAGGTACCCATGGGAAGGAGGAATGCCATGACCCTCTAACAAGAGCATATTCAGATTATTTAATCAGATATGCAGCTTTTCCATTTCTTTGACAGTCTGATTATTAACATTCCTGTCGGTATTGCCAGACAGCCCTCAGAAACACCCTCCTGTACTCTGAAAGTGTTGTTCTGCCAGTTCTTGCAAGGGGTATTCCCCTGTAGAGAGTAGCTTCCTGGTTTAATCAACAGAAGTGGTAAAAATGTAATATCATCCTTGGTCTTGAGAGCTCTCGGATGTTAGTTCTACTCCTGTTAGATAGCTGGGGAATCTTCTTTTGAGGATCAAAAATACAAAGCTTAATTTCAGAGTAGAGTTTATGTTCCCTTTAAAGAATGTTTAACTTTTGTACTATCAAAAATGAGAGATCTACTTGCTGTTGTCTTTTTTTCTTTTTGCCATTTTGTTGCAATATACCACCCAAGTTCCAGCCACTATGTCTTCATCTATTTTATCTGACAAGCCATATATAAA
>VZTM01000903.1:4894-18079 GCA_013400555.1 Jacana jacana | reverse complement strand
GCCGGTGATTCCACCCCCTCTCATGGCAGCCGATTCCAGTGCCTGACCATTCTTTCTGTGAAGAATTCTTTCCTAATATTCAGCCTAAACCTACCCTTCTCCAGCTTGAAGCCATTCCCTCTCATTCTATCGCTAATTACCTGTGAGAAGAGACGAGCT
The DNA here is from genome assembly GCA_013400555.1 of Jacana jacana. Classification (NCBI taxonomy): domain Eukaryota; kingdom Metazoa; phylum Chordata; class Aves; order Charadriiformes; family Jacanidae; genus Jacana; species Jacana jacana. The sequence continues at coordinate 17,920 of VZTM01000903.1, read as the reverse complement.
CCAGACTCTTTATAATGTCCTTTCAACTAGTTGTAGAGAGTGATGAGGTCTCCCCCAGCCTCCTCTTCCTCAAACTTAACAGTCCCAGCTCCCTCAATCACTCTTCATAAGATACATGTATGCGCTTATATATATATAATGTGTATACATATGTGTGATATGTATATGTATATATATGTATATGTGTGTGTGTGTGTATATATAATGTAAACTGAAGTTCATAATATGTCATTGAGATAGACTAATTCTTTTGTCAGCAGGACACATATGGCATGTTGACTTAGGCAAAGGTTTAGACGGGGCATAGAAATCTCCACTGTGGCCGTGTGTACACACTTGGCATATGACTGTGTGCAAAAGGTGAAGAGAAAACATACAAAGCTGTCCAAGCTCAAATGAATAGCCTGGCTGGGCCATGATCCGTGACCTTCAGTAGCTGCCACAGGCCTTCATGGATGATTTCTGATGAACACAGCCCAGAGTAATTACGTACTTGTAGATTACTGTTCCTGTAATCATAATTAAAGGTACTCTGGCATTCAGGGATTAATTACTGTGTAACTTGCAGGATATTTTTTTTTTTGCTTTTATAATTGTTGTGGTTTAACCCCAGCTGGTAACTAAGCACCACGCAACCACTCGCTCACTTCCCCTTGGTGAGACAGGGGAGAGAATTGGAAGAGTAAGTGAGAAAACTCCTGGGTTAAGATAAGACAGTTTGATAAGCAAAACAAAAGCAGCACACACAAGCAAAGCAAAACAAGGAGTTCATTCACTCTTTCCCATCATCAGGCGTGTGTTCAGCCATCCCTAGTAGAGCAGAGCTCCATTACACAGAACGGTTACTTAGGAAGACAAATGCCATCACTCCAAACATCTCCCTGTTCCTTTTTGTTCCTCCAGCTTCATATGCTAAGCCTGACATCACATGGTATGGAATATAATTTTGAGGAGCTGGGGTCAGCTGTCCCAACTGTGTCCCTTCCCAACTTTTTGTGCAGCCTCAGTCCACTGGCTGGTGGGGTGGTGTGAGGAGCAGAAAATGCTGTCATTCTCTGTAAGCACTGCTCAGCAGTACCTAAAACATCCCTGGGTTATCAGCACTGTTTCCAGCACAAATCCAAAACATAGCCCCACCCTAGCTACTCTAAAGAAAATTAACTCTATCCCAGCAAAAAGCAACAGGACAATATAGTCAGCTTGGAAGCAAATACAAATAGCAACATTGTGTTCATGGGGACATTGAATAACCATGTTGTTATATGTCCAAAAGTAGGCAGAATTTACACAGAAAATACTCTCCTTGAGGAAGACATTTGTATCTAATTATAATGTTCCATATTTGGCCTGCAAAGGTAGAGGACTGCGGCTGCTCTTAATAACCGGCTAATTTGTTTCAAGTTAATTGCAAAAGAAAATATCACAATAGCAGCAAATTGAAAATGTAGCTAATCTATAAGAAGCAAAGAATAAAAATGAAACTCTCAGATCCTATTGGGCATTTTCATCAGCCTCTCACTGCCACCTCAGATGAGCTATTCACTTTTCCTCCATCTCATTTTAAAGATAGAATTAGAATTCCCTTGGAACAGAGAACAATTTTCTTACATTTCCTCAGTGCCTAAAAAAAAGTTATCTAAACATTGTGACTAAGATCCTTGGCAAACTGGCTGTTTTTTTAATATTAAAAAGCAAAGCTTTTAGAAACCAGGCTAGATGTCAGAAATCCCACTTGGTGTAAATCCAGATGCTGGATTTACACACCACAGCCTTACTGCTGTAGGCTAAAAGAAAACATTTTTGGTTCCATTAACTCGAATATGTGTAAACCAGTTAATATCTAATTCCATGGTACATTTTCATTTCACCACAGGATCATAGAATCATAGAATCATAGAATCATTTAGGTTGGAAGAGACCCCTGGGATCATCAAGTCCAACCATCAAGTCCAACCTGGGATCATCAAGTCCAATCAAGCAACAATTGTTTCCCTGTATGACCCTAATTCTGTACCACACGGCAGTATTGACTGCAGTGGAGTTACTCTTAATTCACGGAGATCTCTAGAGAGAAAGAGCATAATCAGGTGCCTTAAAAATTACTAGAAATGGGAGAAAAGTGTGAGTTTTAATGTTGCTGATTTGCTGCATTGAAATGTTTTAGTAGTAGTAGGTTGCAGAGAAGTCTACTGTCATGTGCTGTTTAAGTTTTAGGCACCATTCTGCCTAAAGGAGATGTTTGCTGAGGATTTGGTTAGTACTGAATTAGAAGTTACACTAAAAAAGTGTATGTCTTTCCTCTTCTTTCACAAAATTCCTATCCTGTAATTGTAATTTGTTTTACTGAATCAATCACAATAATTTGGCTAATAGAAGCAAAGGAAAAAAATTGTCATTAAAGACTGAATCTTTTTATATCTTTCAGAAATTTCCTACTATTGAAGAGTAACCTAAAACCTAGGTTCCTTAACCCATATCTGAAACCCAGCTATCCCATCAAATGTCATTTACATAGGAAATATAAAACGTATAGAGACACATTATATAGCATAGAGAGTCAAAAGGAAGGTAAAATAAGTTGTTTGCCTAGAAGGTGTTAAAGATAGTAAACGTTAAAAGTTTCGTTTACTCACTAAACACAGAAGTGATTGCCAATTTGTTATTTATCCAGAGATTTAAATAATTTAAAAGTAGATAAGAAGTAAAATATAATTATCATAAAATTGATGAGATATAATGCTATACTTTTTTCTTTATTATTCAATATACTTTTACACAAAAATATTTTTTCTCCCCTAATCTAACCTATCCTTTTCTTTTCATGTTCTCAAATAAGATATTTTGGCTTGAACTAGATGTGCTTTTTGGCAGTGACTGCCATATAGTACTATAATGTTATTATTCTTCCTGAATTATTTTCACATAGGAAAAGCAGATGGTATTATAGCCAGGGCTCCACTATCTGATTATCACATCCCATGATCTGTCTCAGGTATGAACTGTTTCGGAAGGATTTCAACACTGTATACGTGCTTAGATTCATAAATTGACAAAGTTTCCCAAACCTCACAGTTGTCCACTTTCTTGTGGGGTAAAAAAAGATATGTAATTTTTTTGATTAAGCAGGTATGTTTTACTAACTGCCATTAATTGCCTTGTCTGAAATTCACCCAAGAAAGTGTGTACATTCAAGCAGCAGCAGTGGCTGCAAGCCTATCAACATTATTATAAATCAGAACATTGATAATTCCTGTTTTTCTTTTTCTTTTTGTCTTCTTTTTCCCTTCCAGGGGTTCCTTCTGGCAGTAGAATGTTCACTAGAAGACCAGCAGCAGAAAGCATAATAGACAAAACACAGTCCTGAAATTAATTCAGGTCTAAAGTAAGTAACACAAATGAGGCACTCATCTCAGAAGGTGCTGGATGACAGAAGCTGGATCTTAAGCTCATTCATGAGTACTGGTGCAAATAAATTGTTCCCTTATGACTATTTAGTCTTTTAAATATGGCTATTCCAATTCAAATTATGAGGTGCACACTTTGGCTATCACTTGTCCACACACCCATCTCCTGAGCATCGGCTGCTGCACCCACCTTCACTGCCTGTCACAGAATCAGAACTAGAACTAAGTTAGTTTGTTGTCCTTTGTCAGAATTCATCAAAAGCAGCTCTGTAATTTTTAAACTGTAAGATGCAGGAAGGCAAATTAGAACTATAGAAGGCAGACAGTGCTCAACTGTTCCAGGTAATAAGATCTGCCTAACACTTGCCATCTGCACGGTGATTCTACTACTCCCTATCAAATTACATTTGATATAACAGAATTAAACCAAAATTAAATCAAATTCCTTGTGTCTTTATCTCTATAGCAGTTATTCAAATTACCCTGCTCACATGACTACTGGAAAGGAAAATATGTCAGTGCTGAGGACAAAGAAACCCAATAAAAAGAAAGAGGGAAACCTGATAACCAAGAAATGATGCCACAAACTTTCACCTGTCAGAAGGATAGCAAAGTTCCTGTGTTATGCTAGCACAAGGGAGTTATGGAAGAAGTAAAAGTCTTATCCCTAAATGTAAGGAAAGAGTTATACAATGGGAAATACTTTATGGCGAATTAACAAATAATAATGTAAAACATCTAAGTCTCATTAGCGGAAAACAGCACCGATACAAAGGAGCTCTGAGAGCCAGGAGAAATGAGGCTTCTGTCCGGATAGTTAAGTACAAAGGCTGTGGGTTTATATTTAATGCTTAGTCTGAAAAGGTTTCAGATATCACAGACAAGTATCCTGCTAGTATACATGTGTATGACAGCCCTTTAAAATATGAATCAATAATGTATCACTTGTGGAACATTGCAAGCATCAAGAATTATATTCATACCATTGATAACTTCAGTTACTGGTAGAAATGGATCCATGTGCTTCAGAGAGCCATACAAGGCCAACACAGATATTATAGGCAGTAAGCACAAGTAGCACAATTTATACCTCATTTGCACATTCTATATAATCAGAAACCAGGTCTCAGTATACCTAAAACTATCAAACATGCCATCATAGGATTACATGGTAATACAGTTGTGAGTGAACTCAGGAGGCACCTAGTACAAATTCTTGCCCAAAGAAGTATCAGTGATAATATGTGAGACCAGGTTGTTTAGGGCTTGATCCACTTTGGTTTTGAGAACTTCTAATGAAGGGGACTGCAGCGTTACTCTGGGCAAGCATTGTGTCTCTGTGGAATTGGCAGAGAAAGACTATTGCAGCACTAAATGGGATTGTATTTTTGTCCTAAAATGAAGATGTGTTTTGCACCCCCTAACCTTAAGGATGTATATATCTAGACTGGGAACTTTGATATGGTCTGAAAATTCATATTTACTTTCAAGTGAATCACAGCAGTCTTGAGTGTTCAGGAATGAGTACAATGAAGACACTATTTGAGATGATCACAATTTCTCCCGCAGAGCAGCCCTCCGATTTTTAATGCCCACTTCCCAAAATGTCAGTATTCCCCAGAAAATAAATAAATAAATCAGGTTTACTGAGACACAATCAAAATGCCACTGGGAAATATTTCCTATCAATATTCAATATAACTTCATGGGTTTGTTTTTTTCATGTTATATTGGGACTGTAGGTGAAAACAAGGCCTATGTTTTGAGCAGTAGAATTTTGCATCTGAATTTGCCCCTGGATCTACCAGGATGTGGAAGTTCTGGAAGTCTATGACCAGTCTGGATAGGCAGTCACCAGAGTTGCAAATTACTATCCTAACTTAACACAAGAACATCGTAGGGTTTTAAATCCCAGATGTGAGTTCTCTCCAGCTATTGACCCAGCACATGAAGAAAATGGATAAATTAATATTTATCTAGCTCAAATGGCATAAAAATTAATTAGGGCATGTTTGCACTGATTTATTTTTTTTTTTCCAGGAGTTGTGAAACTAGGCTTTCAAAAACAACTGATTTCCAAGGTGCAGTATAGTCTGAGTGACTGCTTTGAGTGCTACAGAATAGAGAGAAGACCTCCTCTTTCAAAAGCACACCAGAATATATTGGCAATTATTCTGTGAAAACAAGTAGTATGTAAATAGTAAAAATGATCATAATCATCAACAGAATTAATATCTCTACTGTGATGTAATACACACCTGTCTTAACAAAGAATAATAAATAGAAAAGATGCAAAATAAATGAATGTGTATGATAAGAAATCTCCCTGTTTCTGAATACATGTTTGGGTATAGCAGTGCTTTTATTACTCTTTACAGGCAGAAAAGTTGACTTTAATCTGAAATTATTATTCATCCTGCCAAGTACCTTGCACTGGATGTTAAGACAAGTGCTGGGAAGGCTAGAAGGGGGACACTGACAATGTATATCTTGCTCGTATTGCAATGAAACAGACATAATGGCAGAGATAGACAACCCAGGAGAGATTATTTAAATTAATTCCATTTTAGGCAGCAAAAGACCCTTTCACAAAACAACATATGCCGTTTGAGTAGCTCTTTCTGTCATCATAGATTATGAGCAAAACTCTCACTTGCCAAGTACCTGCAGTTCATATTGGCTTCAGCAGGGTTATTGAATACACTCCTTAGTGCTGATGAAAAATTTCGCCATTCATTTGCAGCTGCATCAACTGCATCAATTCTGGAGATGTTAGCTTCAGACAGGCACCTGGGTTTGAAAATATGCTTTATATCACATGTACTTTATCTGCAGAGACAGCAGATCAGCTCACACAGTACCTTTGTGGCAGAAAATGACGTTTCAGGATATGGGTATCTCTTCAAATGAATTAGACAAACACCAATTTTTGTAATATAGCTGGCCGTGATCTCATGCTGTGATATTATGAAAGAAAAAGGGTAATATTGAAAGAGAAATATGTGACCTGGATATCTGCAGATTGTTGCTGACAGCAATGTGAACAACAACAGTGGTAAGTAGAGTGTCAGGAAAAATGATTCTATACGATTCTGGACTCTACACAGTTACATAGAAATATTATTACTGCAAGAATAATGTGGAAAAATACAGTTGTAGGGAGAAAATATACATGCCAGGTGGAGAAAGCTTCGCCTACAGAACTGAGTGTTAGAATATGCTAATAATAAAATTGTTAATGACTAAGTGAGTGCAGTGTAGGAACTGCAGTTACCTTATTTAGATGAAGTGACTGTGTAAAGTGTGTTAACAGAATGCAGAAAGTGCAAAGAAGGTATAGAACACTAAAAATGAAAAAGCATTCTCTGCTTGTCAGGCTTTCTGAGTAACATAGAAACAAAATGTACTACTACTAAGATATTTGATATTTAGGAAAAAAAAGTATCACCTTCCTCATGACTGTATGGAGCCATTGGCACTAAAAGCGTGTGCTTTTGGTGGGTTTTTTTTCTGAGTGAAATAGGGATTTATTTGCTATTCTGCGTTCTGGGGTACAATATAGAAATTTATCAAGGTTACTGCTCTCTGATTGAGGCCTACAAGTTCTTTTGGGATATATAAAAATCATTCTGAGGAATAGCGGAAACATCGTTCTCAGGAAACACTTAAGCTGAGCTAAACATCTGAAACTGTACTTAGAGTTGGTGGAAGTAAAATATTTTTTCCCCCTAAGTTGTTTGAATTTATATTTAATTTTGATTACTAAAGTTTACTGTAAGTTATATTTTCTGGCCTGTTTCAGTCTCTTCTCTTGTACCCTTTGATCCTGCCTTTTTTTTTCCTATTAGACAGTTAATTTCTGGTCCATTTATACTTCCATTTACCTGTTCTCTTTCTCCCTGTGTCTCTGAGGCTGAAAACCACAATTAACTAGCTGTAACCAGTAGATAAGAGTCACACAGGAAAGACAGCAAGCTGAAATCATTGGGAAACATGGCACAAGGGGCTCTAGGTGGAAGGGAATTACCTTTATCCAAAATTATAACAGATCAGTCCAAGTTAAGGAAGGAAAACAAAACCTGTGTTTATATAGTACAAAAAAAAAAAATCTGCTAAAATAATTTTTATTGCCAGGTCATCGGTGCCCAAAGGAACCACTTTATATGTTTCAAAACTGCATTTTATTGATCTTAAAGTTAACCTATGGTGGGAAGAAACTTTTGTATTATTTCTTATTGAAAACACATCCAATCTGATATTGTCCATAGGAGATAAAAGGTCTCACTGCCTTTTGGTCACTCTCAAGAGAAATGTCTGACATGAACTAGGATCCTTCCAAGCAGCTGCTGTCCCTTTCAGCCCAGCAGCTGCTCAGCAATGCTTCACTGTCAGTAGCTGCTGGGCAGAGGAAAGAAGAAGAGGAGCTCTGGCTACCTACTGCTTGCTGTGCCAGCAGCATATGGAAACGCTATCAGAGCAGGAATTCAGCTGCTATATCCTGATCTGAGTTAAAAACGCTGAGGAATGGAAATAACCGTCTTCATCTTGTGACCTCTCTAAGTTAACTCCACCAGCAGAGAGGTACCATGTCTACTGAGGTACTCAGGAACAGTGTTTCCATCTAATGAAAGATTTTGGTATGGCACATTCTTTTTTGTTTTTTTTTCTATTGCTTAGAAATGAAACAATTTGAAATTTTCTGTGAAAGGAACATTTGCCTGCAGAGAATGTGCTGGATCTACACACCCTAGTTCAGGCCAGCTTGCCTCCTGGTTTTCTCAGGGGACACAGATCCTTGAACCCTACTGCAGTTGGACTCAGAGGAACATCAGCAAACACCTTGCAACCTCAGGAAGCTCTGCACCGCTGCTCTGCCTTTCATTGGCATCGGGGTGAGAGACAGGAACCACCATAAACCTGCTCCAAATCCAAGGTGCACTTTTTCATCATTAGTGATACAAGCACATGCAGAATGTGCAGACATAGAAGAAGAAAGCCTAAGTACACAGTTTACTCAAGGGAGAAGCTAAGAAAAGGAATGAATTTCACCTGACAGATGGCAGTCCTTTCACTTAATGTTTGAATACGCTGTGGAGAAGGCAGTGGGAACTCGGGTACAAAGAGAATTCGTTTTAGAAATATATGGATCTAGTTGAATGAATAATTTACAGACAATAATATATTTTTTTTTCATGCTCTAGCAATGAATACACACAGAATATAATTTGCTACTATTTCCAGCTCACTCCATATTTGCTACGCATACACTTGTTAAAAGACCAAAATTAAGATATGTGACCTAGTCATAATAGTTCTTGCATGAACTATTATGCTAAAATATCATCCCTGAATTTCTGCTATGATGGAGAATAGATTACAGAGAAAGCACCTAGTTATCTTCAATTGCATTTCCCCTGGTACAGAATTACTCACAAATATATGGAACAGGGTACTGCTTTTGTATATTATTAAAATTCCTCTATATATACTATGAGGAAAAGAATACATTAATAGATGTTTCATGTCTTGCCTAATTATAATCAGCATTCTTCCTGGAATGATGTCTTCCAGAGCGACCGACATAGCATTGTAGTCTAGCTGGGAAAATCAAGAGGCACAGCACACACTGGGGTCACTTCTGTCGCTCTTAATTGGCCTGAGTGGGTCAGCACAGAGCAGTCTGAAGCACCCATTACTGGCCAAGAACCCAGAGAAACAGGATGAGTATCTAAATAATGTAAACCCCCAAAGCAAGAGCCCACACCAAAACTGTGGTTTAATATGAGGGAACAAAACCCTGTGGTGAGACAGAGATACTGAAAGAGTCTCTCAGAGGAAGAAGAGGAAGCCTCATTGCTTGAATAATTTAAATCCTAAATGAATAATACAAACACAAATATACTGAAGGGAATGATCCACTGGCAGGGCATTGAGTCGATGGATATATTGATGCTTTTTGTAACTCTGTTTTCATGACCCGTACATGCTAATTCCAAAAATGATCCTAAGTCATGAGATTTTGAATCCCTAGTCATTCTACCGTAGCACATATAAACAGCAATGTATACTGTAGAATAACAAACAACTTTTTATGAATCCTTCCAGAAAAAGTTCCCTGCTGTCTTACTGTTTTGCCATGTGATGTTACCTGCTATTAATGTTCTGCTATTATAGACTTTGCATTTATAATTCATATTCTTGCCATCAAATTACAGTCCCTCAAACAGAATTACATGTAAAACATACACTGAATAATATACAAAATATGCATAATGTAACTTTTTTGTGTGTGCTACTGAGGGATTAAAATAGCTGTAAAATTAACTACAAATTCGAAATCACTTTTCATAGCATAATTTGGTGTGGGCAATTCTTTTGTTCTTTTGTGATACTAAAATCTTGATATCCTTTCTCCAGTTGAGATATCTGAAGACCTGAATACTAATAAGAGTCATATGTAGACACAATGAAATAAACCTTAAAGCCAAATACAATAATCACATCTGTGCAATCTCATTGACATCAGTGGTCTTGCCAGAAATATGAGCCTTTTCTTAGAGAGCTAAAGTGAAACACAAAATATCCATAACCAGACCTAATTCAGGGGGAATTTTGTAACAACAATAATGAAGTAATCCCATTTTGCTGTGTAGGTGACTGTGTGACTGTAGGATTAGGAAAGATTTACTAGACCTGGGACATCAGTGTGGTGCAAGCAAACACAAGTTACTGTTAGAAGGAGGCAGCTCTGGCAGTAGCTGCCACCACATGCATCCTATGTCTCTCTTGGTAGCATCAGCAGAGATTTGCTGTTTGGCTGCCCATGGTGTTCAAGCAGCTGATTTCTATCTCCTCCAAAAGAGGTAATTTGGCAGTCTGTTGTCACCGGCAACTGCATACTTTGCCTGTGCCTAAAGCCCAGCCAGTCATAATTTCATTGATGATAATTATTATTGTGAAGGATTAAAACAAAATCTAGAGCTATAACTGGAAATATAGGAAAGATATTAAACAGAAAAAAAAGACAAGGAAGCACAAGCGATAAAAACTAAAAGGTGATGATTAAGAGTAAAAGGCACAGTCAAATATGATAAGAATGCTGGACTAAAACTGCCTATCTCATTCATATAATTTTTTTTCACCAAAAATATGATGGTAAATATGATTAGAGCCATTTCTCCAGAGTTATCTTTTCTTAACATTAACAGTTTTAATTGCTAAATGCCAAGATGTTGAAATAGTACAATAGTACATCTCCAGGCACATATTCCTCTTAATTCTCTGAATTAACACGAGAATGAAGCAGTGAAAACTTTGAAATCACTATTCAAAATCAGCTGCTAACCTTGAGGCCTGGAAATGCCATATATAATTTTGCTGTAGAGCGGCAGGGTTCACAGGGGAACTATCTCTGGGCTGTGGAGCCATGAGGGGCAATGCCACAAGGGGGCAGAGGACAAGGGATCAGTCGTGCTGATGGATTCTAACTCCGGAGGCACCCTCCCTCGGTATTTTGGTCTCTTGCAGAGCTGGCAACTGTACAATTTATAGATAAAACATATGTCTCCATGGCATACTCCATTTCTTTCATCACACTAGAGAGGCACATTTATGATGAATTTCAACTTTCCAACTTGCATGCATATTTTTCAATCAAATGCAAATTCTTTCACATTACTTTCTCTGTGTTAGTGGTAAATTGTCCAGTTTTGGTGTATTTTCCTCTCGCATTTCTCTCACTATTGGTTTGCTACAGAAAATTATAAAGCATTTTTTACAGTCAGTATTAAGCACTCCAGAACCAACAGATCATCTACAAGACTACAGGGGTGTAAATCACTGAAATGACAAATTTTCGGGTGCCACCTATTGCTCACATAGTTATTCCATCCCATCATTCTTGTGAATTCATGTCCTGATAAAAAACATGTCTCAGACCTTGTCTTTCAACAGCAGTTATCTTGTTTTGAAAGGGGTTATTTTGATCGGGTTCTAAACTAACCACGGTGGGTAAAAAATTAGACTCTGCTTAAGGTATATTCACATAATCAACCTTTAACTTCTAGCTACCATCAGGAGACAAAACAAAAAAGGATTTCCAGTGTCATGGAGTTCTGGCCCCTGCGAATTCAGTTTTCAGGCAGTTTTCCTAAACTTAACATGAGAAGATGGGACTTTGAGGAGATTTGCATTATCAAAATTTTTTCTTTTGTCTTTTTTCTTTTCTTTTCTTTTCTTTTCTTTTCTTTTCTTTTCTTTTCTTTTCTTTTCTTTTTTTCTTCCCACCAGCCAGGCACATAAAGCACTGGACTCTGGGCTCTATTAGACTGTAGTTGATCTAGTTTGCCATTAACTGTTGGATACTAGAAGCAAACACTGAACTGATGTTCAGTACAGGTCACAATTTTATTATGATTATTTTCTATTGCTGTTACAGAAATATCAAAATGCCAATTTATACTGTAAAAATGAGTATGAAGTCACTGCTGGCTTGACTAATTGTTAGGTATTAGATAAAGTGTTAAATATACTCATACTTTATGTACACGAATTCTACCGCTGTCTTTGGGAATCTGAATACGTTTTCAGGGCAATATATAGGTGTTCTTCATTGAGACAAAAAGCATAAAGAGAAAACTTCAACTTGCAGCCTCATCCACTGTCCAAGTGACATGAAAAGTGAGTAAAAATATTGTAAGAGTTTTATTCTCTAGGGCTGATCAGTCACAAAACTGTTGTACATCTCCAAGTATTATGATTACAAAGAATACATCGCTATTATTCCTTTGATTCATGCCTTTGAGTATACAAATTACAACATTTGCTTGTGTAAATAAGCACCACTCACTTCCTAAGACTGATTATGTACCTGATAACATGAATGTAGCTGAGGCTTTGTAATTAGTATATAGTCAATTACTATGCAGCCTTCTAAATGCAATTTATATATATATGTAAATGATATTTTCAGACATCGTTTACAGTTGTGTAGATCCGAAATGATTCCACTGGGACTAAACAAAATTAGTCCAGAAATGTACCTGCATACTCGACAGACTGTGTCCCTCCTCTAATAAATATAGAGGATGACACACGCTAGCAGTGAAACAAAGGCCACACCTGAGAGAAGCCCACGGGAATAAGGAAACACCTGTTTGTGTAGCGGAAGAACAGGTGGGAGGCGGTGGTTTGCTGGCTCAATATCCTGTGCTAGCTATTACAAAGAACGGTGAGCAGGTGCCTCTCTTTTTATTTATTTTTTTTTCCCTGTGAGTCTATTAAGAAGCCGCCGCTGCTCTGCAGTACCCAGGAGACGCCTTTCCAGCATCGCATGGCTGCCCCCAGCTCCCTCCTCGTATCACCTCGCCGAGGTCCCCCGGTGCTCGCCGTGCCCGTGCTGAACGCGCACCATTCTGCCTGCTGTGGGTAGTGCAGGAAGCCTTAATTACAGCCTGAAAATAATACTCGCTTCCCCCGGGACCTTCCCGAGTTATTCCTGCGGGGTGGGAGAAGCTGCGAGGAGCGAGGCGGCGGGGAGGCGGTCGCCCCCCGGGCCCGACCGCGGGCAGCGGCGCCTCGGGTCGCACCGCCGGAGAGGCTTCAGCACCACGGCCAGCTCCGA
>VZTM01000901.1:48624-59731 GCA_013400555.1 Jacana jacana | reverse complement strand
GGGCAGGAGGCGGCCGAGACTGCAGCGCCGGGTCCGGTAGAAGTGGAAGAGGTCGACAGCCATGAGGAGGAGGATGAGGAGCCCGTAGAGCCCCACGAAGGGCAGGGCCAGCGGGTTCCTATTGGGGGGGGGACACACCTCACACCGCGGCTCCCCGGCGCTTTGGACCCCAGGGTGACACTGTGCCAGCCCCCGGGGCCGTGCCGCCCCCTCCCAGGCACTGCGGCCCCAGCCCCGCTCACCGGAGGAGGCCTGGGGGGACCAGGCTGGAGAGGTTGACCCCAGTGAGGGCCTCCAGGGCCAGCTGGGAGCAGCAGGACTTGAGGGCGAGCGGGCCGGGCTGGCAGCAGTAGCGGTGGCCGGGGGGGTCGCTCAGCCGCGGGCAGTAGAAGCCAGGGTGGTAGCGGCCATCAGGGCTGGTGTAGCCCTCACAGAGGTGCAGGTTCTGGAGCGGGACTGTGGTGAGGAGCCAGGGCTCAGCCCCCGCTGCTGGGAGCCACAGGGCCACTGAACGGGGACACACGCCAGGCTTCACCCCTGCAGCGAGGGCACCCAGCACAGTGCCTGCCCGTGAAACACGCTGCCAGCTCCAGAGAGGTGGCTCTCGCAGGGACGCCACAGAGAGGAGCCGTCCCCAGCCCCAGCAGGGATGAGCTGGGAGCGCCCTGGCCCCATGGGGACTGGCCACGATGGCACAGAAGCCCCCAGCTCATCCCTTGGGGTGGGCTTGGGTGGCAGCTGAGCTCCAGCTCAGGGGGCAGCACCATCCGAGCACAGCCCCCAGCCAGCACTGCCTGCTGGTGGTCCTGGCCCCATGTGGGCTGTGACCTCCAGCACTCACCATGGCCCTGGCAAGGGCACACAAGGACAAGGAGCATGATGGCAGCAGAGGGGAGGGGAAAGCCCCCATCTCCCTGTGCTGAACCTCCTCCCATTCCCCGCAGGGTTAGCACTCCTCACCCCACAGACCTGCTGCAGTGCCACCAGCCCCCGCACCACCACACCTGGGCCACCAGCCCCACTGCAGACCACCACACCCCCACCTCCACCTCCATCATGGACCATCAGAGAGCAGCCACTAGGAATGGGGTCCCAGCAGGGACGGGAAGAACAGGCTCACAGGGCAGTGGGGGCAGGAGTGGTGCCGTACCTGTCCCGAGGAGGCCAGGGCACAGAGCTGTTATGAGGAGCAGCTGGAGCAGGAGCCCACCCGGCATCTTCCCTGGGCAGAGGCAGCTCTGGCTCGGCAGAGGCAGAAACCACAGCCCCTCCTGTTCCCGCCTCCATCGCGGCCCATCAGGAGCCGCTCGGAGCCATTAGAGCCTCCTGCACTGGCCGCCTGCTCCACAGGGACCGGGGCGGGAGCATCGCTAATGAGCTTCTCGGGGGCCAAGTGCGGGACAGGAGGCGCCTTCCCCACCCTGCAGCGGGCACCGGCCGCCGGGTTCATGGGCCCTGGTTGGGCATCTCAGCCCATCTGGGGATCCCGGCATCACTGGTGAGGGCCACAGGCCAGTCTGGGGCACAGGAGAAGCGCCTGGCCCTGGGGCTGTGGGGGGCTGTGGCTGTGGTACCTTGGGGACAGCAGGCCCTGTGCCGCAGCCTGGCCCCCCGCCAGCTGTGCCATTAGCCCAGCTCTGGCAGAGATGCTGGTGGCACACTGTGCAAGCACAGGGCTGTGGTGCCCTGGCTCCCTGGCACAGCCCCCGGCACGCTCACCCCCACAGGCCCAGTCTCCTGCCCCTGCCCTCTGCGAAGGTCAGGGTTGCCAGGGCTGTTCCATGCCCACTCCAAATGCTCTGCCCATTCTCAGTGCCATAGAGGCAACAGAGCTCAGTCAACACCAGCTCTCCCTGTCAACGGCACCCCTTTGCAGTAATTAACCCTCGGGGGCCAGAGCATGTGGCAGCCCCTATGGTCCCCACAGCAACCGGGAGGATGCTCCTAGTGACAGGGCTTTCCACAGCCTCTGGGGCATCGCAGCCCAGCCAGCCACTGCCATGGTCCTCAGGCACTAGAGCTCCTCGGGCACTGTGCTCCTTGGGCACTGACTGCAGGGGGAGATGCCTAACATGGGTCTGCACCCCATGCCCCTGCCTCCCACCAGCACCAGGTGCTGCCTTGCCTGGGAATGGCTGGGTCCAGCTGTGCCACTGGCCACCTGGCTCAGCCCCAGGAGCACCGGCTGGGCAGGGACCCCAGTGAGCAGAGCGTGGTGCAGCCCACAGCCTGCCTGGCCCTGGCCACAACTCCAAGCTGCCCCCTGTCACTGCCCCGTCTCCCCACAGAGCCCTGTTCCCACTCCCCCAGGGTGAACCAGTGCCAGAACCACAAACTAGGCAGAGACTGAGGTCCTTTGAAACAGTCCAGTGTTTCCTACAAGCTCCAGGCGAGCTCAGTTTCCAGTCCACAGCACCGCCCCGGCCAGCTACCCCCACCCCTCCAGGCTCCTGGCAGCCCCTGTGCTGCCCCAGGGACTGGGGGAAGCACCCAACGCTGTCCTAGGCCCCTGCCCCAGGGCATGGAGGGGTGGGCACCCTCCCAGAGCAGCTGTGTCCATCCTGCTGGCAGCGGCAGAGCCCGGCCCGTGCCCCAGCCAGCCATGCTCTGCTCGGAGCAGTGCCCAGCCCGTGCCCTCTGCACCCAGGCAGTGCCCAGCAGCCTCCACAGTTCGCTTTCGAAATCTGAGAACACAGGACTAATAAATTAGAAGGCAGCAGCCTTTGCAAGTCCGGCACCTCCTGCCCAGTGCCTGCCTGCCGGCCACAGGCCCACCGGCCCAGCCTCTGCCGGGCTGCACTGGTCCTGCTGGGCTTGATGGCTCCTGCGCTGCCCGGCCAGTCTGCTCCTCTCCCGCTCCCGGAGACGCTACCCCAGGCGGATGCGGAAAGTGGCAATTTCCATGGGGTCCAGGTGGATGTTGGTGCTGTTGGAGGCCGTGCCCAGTGGGTACATCAGGGTCAGTGAGGTGGGCTGCAGGGAGCCAAGCTCCAGCCCCTGGAACAGGTTGCCCAGGGCCAGCTGGGGAGAGAGGAGGGAGAAGGGTGAGTGGCTCAGAGCGGTGGCACGAGGTGCACAGGGCAGCCTCACACATGCTGTGCCAGCAGCTGGATCACAGGACCCCCACAGCACCCAGGGCAACCCGCTCACCCAGCCCAGGCCCTGCCCCTCCTCACCAGGGGGTGTGGGGCTCATGCCCCCTTCCTGATAAGCCAACATCCTCCAGCTCAGCCTGTGCAGACGGCGGGTGGAGGTGCAGCTCGGCCTTACCTTGCCCTGGCTGGTGGTGCAGTTAAAGCCCAGGTTCTTGGCCTCCAGGCTGCAGTCAAAGCCTTTGCGGTGAAGGATCAGGGCTGCCTCAGCCGAGGGAAGCGAGTCGTCCTGCCAGGGAGCCGGGGTGTGAGGTGCGATGCTGGGGATAGGTGGTGCCAGACCCCCCCTCCCCAAGAGCCCTGCTGCAGGGGGGCCATGCCCACCCCACTCACGGGGCACAGCTCACCTCTGCCTGCAGCATCCGCAGGTTAAGGATGTGGAAATCGCAGGGGAGGGTGGTGGAAAGGGGCACGAAGGAGCGCAGGGCTGGTGGGGCCGGCTTCTCCTGGGCCATGGGCATGACCAGGGCTTCGGCGTTGAGGTGCATGGAGGTGATGTGGCTCAGCAGGGAGGGGAAACTGATGGGGCGGCCGTCCTGCACCTGCAGAAGAGCAGGCAGTCAGTGCAGGACAGGGGAGCCCCAGGGCTGGGCAGAGCTGGGACAGGGTCCATGGAGCTGCTTGGAGCCGCTCCAGCAGCACCTGCCAGCGCAGGGTGCCCAGAGCTGCTCCCACCCATAAACGAGCCCCCTCCCAGAGCCCAAACGGGGAGGGCAGCTGCTGGCCAGGCAGCCTGCATGGCCCCTGGCTAGCTGACAGTGAGATTATGTGGTCTGGCTAGGCTAATCGCTAGCAGCTAGAGCACGAGACAGGGAGAGACAGCAGGGCCAGGCCGGCCGTTACCTCTGGGCTGCCAGTCCTGGCGCTGGGGAAGCCCAAGGCTTTAAACATGGAGGACAGTTTGGAAAAGAAGCCGGAGCTCTGAATGGGTGAGATGGCGCATGCATAGAGAGGAGCAAGGCGACGGGACAAGAACACAGTGATTACTACAAGTGCAGCATGGCTCCACACCAGGACAGACCCCACACCACGGTCCCCCTCTCCCCACACACTCCCTGCCCCAGGCTCTGTGCAGTGCCAGCACGATGGTGGGGGGGGACCACGGGGCAGCAGGGGAGGAGACCTGGCACCCAGTCACACACATGGCTTCCTGCGGACTCCTCCACCCTGCTCCGTCCCAAGGCAGGGCTGGGCTCTCTGGGCAAGCAGCACCGTGCCCAAATCCCCTCCTGCGGCCTCACAGCCCACTGACCTTGTTGGCAGTGGTGCGGCGCTCCAGGAGGAGACGGAACCGGTTGCAGGTCCGCTTGTTGTCTTTCAGCCCTTGGCCCAGGCCCCGGTTGTCATCCTGCATGAGGCGCCGGTCCAGGATCACCTCCAGCTGGCCTGCAGAGAGGGGGTCCCAGCGTCCCAGGCTTTAACCCCAGCTCTGGGGGGGCCAGCTGCCCCACTCCCCCCTCTGCTGCCATGCACGGAAACTCTCCCACAGGACTGGGGGCAGCCAGGGAGTCCCCAGAGACAGCAGGACTGCAGCACCCTCCTCCCCATCACCCCCAGCTTTGCAGCAGGCCCCCGAGGCACAGCCCCCTGTCCCTGCAGGGTGGGCTCACCACTGCCGAGGCTGGAGACCCCCAGGGCCTGGGCTGTGTGCAGCGTCAGGCGGTTCTGCGTGTCCTGGATGTAGGCCATGGCAGGCATGGGGTAGAAGTTGGCCTGCAGCGGCAGCTTCTGCTGGTACCTGCGGGGCTGGATCTGCCAAGGGACAGTTCAGTGGCCACAAGTGGCTCCTGCGGTGCCCAGTGGCAGGGCACTCTCCCCCTGTGGGCACTGTCCTTCCCCAGCCTGATGGATACCTGGAAACCGTTAAGGTCTGTGAAGAAGGTGTCGTCGCTCTCAATGTCTGTGCTGAAGCGCAGTGCCAGTTCCTTGTTGATGTGGTCACGGATATCCACCAAGCAAGACACGTCCAGGGACAGGCCCTCCACCCCTGCAGGCAGGCGGTGAGGGGCCGGGTCCCCTGGGCAGCATTGCCCAGCACCCCTGGGCAAGTGACCGCCCCGGCACAGCATTGTCTCACCTGGCACATTGTAAAGCCGCACCACGGTCTGGACATGCTGGTAGTAGCTGGCAACCTCTGAGAAGAGGGGTCCCTCCGTCACCCGCACTACTGGGGGGTCCTTGGGGGCATAGGCCTGTGGGGGAAGGAGGGCCGTGCTGAGGCTGCTGCCTGCAGGGATGTGAGGCAGCCACGGGCATGGCTGCCAGCTGCCTCTCAGAGGCAGCGCCCGTACCTTGGCCTCGCCATCGGGCAGAAAGAGGTAGGCTCCGCTTTTGTCCTTGGAGGTCCTGGTGCCGTAGACGAGGAACTCACTGCTCACCTTCTGCTCCTGCTCCTCCCCGGCTCGACGGATGCTCTGCAGGGCACAGGCGGCACAGCAGTGAGCACACCTCACACGGGGAACGCTGTGTTGTCCCCCCTCCCCTGCTTCACGTCCCCCAGGCCACCCGCCGGACCCCTGTGCTTGCCTGCAGCAGGCCCGACAGCCCCGAGAAGCAGGCCTGCAGGTGCTGGTTCTCCAGGCAGAAGTCATCAGTGGTGGCTGGCAGGATGTGCACAGGCACAGCCTCCTGCTTGCGCACAGGCAAGTCCCGGCCGTGCAGGTACAGGCGCACGGAGGACTTCAGAGGGGGTTGGCCACTGAAGGACTTGTGCAGCTGCAGCACACGCAGCCCCAGCGCAGGCAGGCGGGCCAGGACAGACACCTGCGGGCAGCAGGAAGACCTCAGCCAGCCCCTCTACACAAGGGCAACCTGGGGCCGGCTAAGGTCTTCCTGCTGCTGGCTGCCAGCGGGGCAAAGACCCCGGCTTGGCGCTTCTGGTAGGTACCGCACCTGGTAGACGTCGGGCACCATGTCGGTGGCAGAAGCCCAGTGGGCAGTGAGCTGGGAAGGCAGGGGCTGCCCCTCCTCAGACAGAACACGCACGTGTGGGGAGTCCACCAGCACCATCACGAGGCTCAGGCGCTCCTGCTCCAGCGGGTTGAACACCACCAGGAACCTGTGGGGTGGGTTCACACAGGGATGGCCACCCCAGCCCCACAGCATCACAGATGTTGCAAGCCCCAAAACACCCATGGGTCCCATGCACCCACTCACTGCTTCACAGAGTCCCAGGTACCCCCCTCATTGCCCCATGGTGGTCCCACAAGCCCCAGGAACAAGGCAGGCAGCCCCTACCGAGGCGAGCTGTCCAGTTTGACCACTGTTCTCTCTGGGAGGGAGTCCTGGCTGGGGCGCGTATCATCCTGGGGAGAGAGAGGAGCAGTCAGAGCTGGAGTGTCCCCCCCAACCCCTGCCAGCTGGGCAAGGAGACACAGCCACAGGCTGGGGCTCTTTCCCTGGACCCCTATCCAGTACCAGCTGGGCTCCCTGGGTGCACAGGGACAGACGATGGCCCAGCATGGCCCAGCACACTGGGGCACAGGGAGCCACAGAGCGAGGGGCTGCTCACCGTGCTGAGGAAGGGTGCAGTGGGGTCATGGTGGTAGGCATTCTTGTCCCCCAGTACCAGGTAATGTGCAGCATTGATGATGACGCGCTTGAGGTTGGTGAGGGAGTGGAGCAGCCTGGGGCACGGGCAGAGTGAGACACTCGGTACCATGCCCCTGTCCTGTCCCAGCCTCCTCCCAACATCCCCTACACCCCCCTGGAGAGAGGGGCACCTGGCACTGTCCCCCTGTCCTGTTCCAGCCTTCCCAAACATCCCCCGGGGAGAGGGGCCCCATGGGACACCCACACCCAACCATGCTCCCAGCCCTGTGGCCACCAACTTCCATCTGAGACGGGTCCCCCATGGCTGCACCCTAGCCACCCTACACGCACCGGACTCCGTAGTCAACCGCCACGGCCTCCTTGGCGGTGCCGGTGATGGCGTCGTGGTGCTGGAAGAGGCCCAAGTTGCGGCGTGCGTTGCTCAGCAGAGCGTAGTCAGAGAGTGGGTACCGGCCCTCGGCGCCGGCACGGCGGGCGTGGGCAAGCGCCAGGCTGTACAGGATCTCTGCCCCCCTGTGCAGGGACAGAGTCACTGGGGGGCCCCGCTCTGCCACCAAAACACTCCAGGATGGGCAGTGCCAGGGCAGAGGGCAGAGGGGGAGCCGCCAGCACAGCCTGCCCTCGCACTGAGGGTCCACAATGGGGCCTCCAGGAGGGCTCCAGGAGATTGAGGGGAGCACATGGTGCCGTGGGGCTGGGCAAGGGTTTGGCACTGCCGGGGCCGTGCCTGGACCGCCCCAGGGCATTGGTGGCTGGGTGCAGACCAGGGGACTGCCATCCCCAACCCTTGACCGCACCCACTGCCCACAGGCCCTGCTGCAGGGCTCAGCCCACTGCTCCTCACCGGAGATGGGCCTCCAGCACCCGGTCCAGGCTCTTGTAGAAGGGCCGGGAGGTGAAGTAGCCCGTCCAGTAGTGATCCTCCCGGTCCGCGTAGGAGAAGAAATCCCCACTCAGCACTGGGAACCCAGGCGGCTTCATCCCCGGCACGATGCCCACCCTCTTGTACAGGGCATCGAAGTAGTCAGAGAGTGTCCCAAACTGCGCCTGTGGGATGGCATGCACTGCCCTGAGCACCACAGGGACCTGCTGGGGCTCCCAGGGGCTCCCACCACCCCTCCCCAGCACTCCCACCCTCCCCACAGCCTCCGCCCACAGGGCCCCGATTCTCCCAAGCCCCCCAGCGCCGCCCCAGACCTCCCTGCAGGTACCTGGACATGGAGGTTGGGCCGTGAGTTGAGGAAGTCGAAGATGCGCTGGTAGTTGAGGAACTGGGCATCCCACTCCTGTGGCTTGTCGTAGCGGAAATCATCTCCCAGGGGCACCAGCAGCACTTTGCTGCGGTACAGCTTGGACTTCTTGCGGTACTGGTCCAGCAGCAGCTGGGCTCTGCCGTCAGGGGGGTCAGGGCATGAGGCTGGCTCCCAGAGGGGGCCATGGGGCTCCAAGCCGCTTGCCCCTGCAGCACTCACCGCTCGGCCACGTTGGCGTCAGTGATGGCTCGGGGGGGCACCTTCCACGGACAATTGATCCGTCCGCCCGGCAGGCGCTTGAAGTCAAACTGGCAGCAGATCTTGGGGTCTGGCCCACAGGTGTGGGGCACATCGTAGCTGTAGAAGGGCATCATGTGGCAGAAGATGTCAGTGCTGGCATCTGGATCTGTGGGACCAAGGACAGATGAGCACCAGCAATGGCTCTGCCTTGCCTGTCCCTGAGCAGGGGCGCACATGGGCTTGTGCAGAGCAGACCCGGGGCACAGGCTGACCCGCTGGGACCCCAGCAAGCACAGCAACCTCCCCTGGAGCTTGAGGAGTCACCCTGGAGCCGTTCCTTAGGGTAAAACCGCTGCAGGGCAGAGACATCACCACCCACTGCTAAGCTCACCATCCACACAGGACAGTGGCCAGTAGCTGTCCCCTGCTGCCACCCCCCCTGGCAGGGCCACCTCCATGGCCACCTCCCAACAGCCCCTCACCCCATGTCTGTCTCCACATGAACTCGAGGTTCTGGGTGGCAGCAAAGTGCTTCTTGATGGCGTAGTGCACACGCTGGATGAGCATGCCCGTCAGGTTGGAGCGCTTCAGCAGGTAGGGCATGGTGGAGCTGTATCCAAAGGGGTCGACGGCCCAGCCCGACCGGGGGGTCACGCCTGGGGGCACAGACACCCATCAGCCCCACACCGTGCCCGGCAGCACCTACTGAGAGCAGGCTCCTGCCAGGGATGGCAGTTCCTGCTGGTGCAGGCTTACCACCCCCCAGCACTCCCCTCCCTGGGATCCCACCCAGCTCTCACCGATGTTCTTCTCCAGCCACTGGTGCCCCTCGATCAGCTGGTCGATCATGGCGAAGTAGTGGGAATTGGCCTCGTCAGGCATCACCCAGCCACCCGTCACCATCTCCAGCTGACCGTTGCCAACCAGCCTGCAAGGGGGACACATGAGTTGTGACCAGCTCTGGGCAGAGCTCTGTGGCCATGGCAGAGCCTCCCCCCATCTTAGAGCCACCTCCACAACCACCAGCTGCCATGACCCACTGCCCACAGTGTCCCCACATGCACCGTGCTGGCTGAGACCCCAACAAGAGCCCATCTCCACACAGGACAATGACTCCCACTGTGCCCTGCAACCCAGGGCACAGTTCTCTCTCTCCTGCTCTGGGGCAAGGAGGGCTGAGAAGGGGTCCCTCTTCCACCACACACTCTGCAGGTCTCCCGCCCCCCTGGGCCATGCCAGGTGCTGGCACTGCTCAGGCTCCGTGGCAGCGCTGGCAGGAACAGTGACCAGAGGAGGTTTCCCAGCCCCATGAGCACGGGGAGCAGTGCAGGGTGAGACCTGCCTCCCCCATCCCCTTGGGACCCCACTGTGGAGCTGGCAGTGCCCCAGCTCTCGCTCCACGCTGCTGTAGTCTTGACCTCTCATGGCACCGAGAGGAACCCCAGGACGAGCAGGGCCGTGCCGGCAGTGGGGACATCGGGCGGCCATACCTCCGCACCGCTGCCCGCTTCTGGGCACTGATGTTGTCCCACCACTTGGAAAAGAAGGATATTTCGGACCAGATGAAGCGCCGACGTGGGTCCTCCTGCATCTTCAGCACCATGCTGTTGAGGATGTGCTGCGTCTGGTCATAGTAGTACTTGTCAAAGGTCTTGATCCAGCCTGCCAGCACATGGGGGGGTCACTGTGTGGGGCCTGTGCTAGCCCTTCCCTTCCCCAGCCAGCCTTCACCCACTGCTCACCAGGGTCGTTGTGGGAGTGTGGCACCACAAACACCTGCAGGGGCTCAGCATCCCACTCATTGGGCTCATAGGTGATATCGAAGCCCTGCTTCCACACCCCGCCGTCCTGGTTGTCAAAGGGCAGCAGGGAGTATATGGCCAGCATCTGCCAGGAGGGAGACGGGGCTCAGGGCAGACAACAGACAGAGCCCCAGCAGAGCAGGGCCAGGACCCTGCAGGTGCCTGGGTATGGATCCCCTCATGCTGGCAGAGACAGGCCCTGAGCTGCCCCTCACCTGTAGGTCTGGGTTCTGGCCCTTGCCCCCCAGGGCGAACTGGCAGTCCTGCGGGGAGACGGAGAGGAAGCTCGGGCGACTCTCAGGGGGCAGCACCCAGGAGCCATTGGGCGTGTGGTGGGTCATGGTCGGCTGCCCCTCCGCGTGGGCCGTCAGCTCCAGCACCGAGTCCTTGATGTGGCTGATGATCTCGTGGTTCTCCTCCAGCAGCTGCTCCAGCTGCTCAATGCGGTTCTGCAGCACCGAGATCTGGCTCTGGGGACACAGACACCGCAGTGAGAGCCTGAGGTGCCCTTTGGCAGGTGGGTGCCAGCCCCTGCGGGCACTGACAAGCAGCAGGGAACAAGCCCTGGCCCGAGCAACCGAGCACCCTCAGGCTGTGCCAGCTGGCCCCCAGTAGCCCTCTTGCCCGCTGTCCTGTCCCCTGCCACTCACCCTGGGGAAGTTGCCCCCGCTCTGGTGGCGCGTGGGGTCATGCTGCACCCTGTCCAGCATCAAGTAGAGGGAGAAGACGGCCACGCAGAAGATGGCAGCTCCACACACTGTCACCTGCTTCTTCAGCTTCATCCCGGAGGGCCACAGGGACAGACCTACACTGGGGGACAGCAGCGATGGTGACAGGGACAGGACGGGCAGAGGGGCAGCGGGACGGGGCAGGATGGGGGACACGGGACGGGTCGGTGCCTCCTGCCCTCAGCGTGTCTGAGCCCCGCCCGGTGACCTGGGGGGGGCAGCCCGGCACGGTGCGCCCCTGCCCCCCGCAGCCCCTCACCGCGACCCTCCTCCTCCTCCTCGCCGCCCCCCACCGCGTCCTACTTCGGTTAATCCGGCGCCGGGTATTTATAGCCCGGGCTGGAGCGGCGCCGGCGGGCGGCTGGGGCTCAGGGCCGCCC
>VZTM01000901.1:22982-48414 GCA_013400555.1 Jacana jacana | reverse complement strand
CCGGCCGGGACCACCGAGCTGCCGGGGACGAGCTGCTGGGGACTGACCCGGCCAGGACCCCCGCAGCCCCGGGGACAGGCCTGGCCAGGATCCTCATGGCCCCCAGGGCAGGATGGCCACCCCCTATAGTCCGGGGAACAGCCCCAGACAGACGCCCCGTAGCCCCGGGGCCGTCCCGGTGCACCCCGTCCCTGGTGCAGCACAGGGGCAGGTCCCCGTTGTCCCCCGCGGGGTCTGCGCCCCCCGTACCCCACAGACCCGGTGCTGCAGAGCTTGTTCGTTTATTACACAGGATCGTGCTCGGTGGGGGCTGCCGCCCCCGGGGTACGCAGCAGCCACCCTGCAGCACCCGTATCCCCCCGAGGGGCTGGCACTGCCGAAGGGAGGGATGCGGGACTGACGGTGCTGTGCTGCGCGGGGGCAGTGGGACGCAGCCCTTGCCCGGTGCTCCCCGTCAGTCACCGGTGCCTCTTGCGGATCGCGGTGAGTTCCTGGTGGATGGTGCTGAAGCTGGGCCGCTTGCGGGGGTCGTACTCCCAGCACCGCTGCATCAGCCGGTACACCTCCTCGGGGCACTGCTCGGGGGGGTCCAGCCGCATGCCTGGGGGGTGACAGGGATGGGGACATGGCAGCCTGGGCCACCTGCAGCCTCGTCCTGTGGGCACAGTCCCACGGTGGACCTGCAGTGCCAGGAGCCAGACCCGGCTGCATCCCTCACCCTGCTCCACCGCCTCCCGCATCTGCTGGTTGCTGAGGTTGGCGTAGGGGACGGCACCCAGACTGAAGGCTTCCCACAGCAGGATCCCGAAGCTCCAGACATCGCTCTCGGAGCTGTATCGGCCTGGGGACACGGGGCAGGACATGTGCTTGGCAGCTGGGGACAACCGTGGCACCATTGTGCCCACATTCCCACACAGGGAACAGCCACAAGTTGTTCCAGAGGAGATTTAGATGGGATCTGAGGAAAAGCTCTTTCTCCCCAGGAGCGGTCAGGCACTGGGGTGTCCTGCCCAGGGAGGTGGGGGAGTCACCGTCCCTGGAGGGGTTCAAGAACCCCCTGGACGAGGTGCTGCCAGACGTGATTCAGTAGCTCAGTGGGCAGGACTGGTGACAGGAGGAGGGTTGGACTGGATGATCTTGTAGGTCCTTCCCAGCCTTGCCTTTCTATGATTCCATGGTTCACCAGGGCCAGGGTGCCCCTGTTTCCCTCCGTGTCCCTCCCCAGGACCAGGCAAGCAGGAACAGGACGGTGAGCCCCCAACTCCTGTCTCCCAGCTGTGCCACAGGGTTACCAGGCCATGCCTGGCTCCATTCCATACCGTAATTGAGTGCTTCAGGAGCGGTCCACTTCACAGGGATCTGCTTCATCCCCCCTGTGGAGGCATAGACACCATCCTCCTCCTCCCGTGACATCCCGAAGTCACTGATCTTCAGGACATTCTTCTCTGTCACCAGGCAGTTGCGAGCAGCCAGGTCCCTGGGACATCCCAGAGCCATCAGCTGCACGCCTGGCTGTCCCCAGGGCCCTTTGCCTGGCATGGGACGGGGGGCAGCGAGGGCTGTGGGGCTCACCCTGCCCTGCCGTCACCTGCCCACGCTGCTGGAGCCCACCTGTGGATGCAGTGCTTGCTCTCCAGGTACTCCATGCCGGCAGCCGCATGCTCTGTCATTTTGAGTAGCTCCTTCACCCGCAGGTGGGGTCCCTCACTGCGCAGGAAGCTCAGGAAGTCCCCTCCTGCACCCAGGAGTGTGGAGCTGGTGGGCTGGCACGCCGTGGCAAGCTCACACATGTGTGCACTGGCCACGCCAGCAGCGTGGGGGGCTGCAGGATGGGTCCGCTCACCCTGCACGAGCTCCATGACGATGTAAATGGGCTGCTTCTGAGTGCAGACGCCGATGAGCCGGACGATGTTGGGGTGGTTGTACTGCTTGAGGATCCTTAGGGACAAGGACAGGCACCGTGAGTGCACAGAGGCTGCCCCAGGCACAGGCCATCTCCAGCAGCACAGGGATGCGACAGTCCCAGAGGGATTTGAGCATTCCCAAGGATGGACGGGGGGACTGGGACAAGGGTGGTGGCCACACAGACCTGGCTTCCTGCAGGAACTTGGCCTTGAGCTCTGGCGGGAGGGTTTCCCGGCAGGATTTCACAGCCACGGGGGTGTTGTCAGCGCGCAGGCGGCCGCTGAACACCTCCCCAAAGTTACCCTGCCAAGAGATAGGAGTGCACTGGCCCAGCTTGCCGCAGCATGGCCCGAGGTACCACCCGCTCTCCCACAGACCCCCCGGGACAGCCCTGTCCTCCCGCAGACCCCCTGTGGGCAGGCACACCGGAGCACCCCGACTCACCCGGCCGATGCGCTCCCCCAGCAGCACGTCCTCGTGGTTGAGCACCCATTTGTCCTGCAGCAAGCAGACACTGAAGGTGGTTAGCACCCCCCCAGCCCACCCCAGGCCCACATTCTCCCCCACCTCTGCAGCTCCAGAGGGGAGTTCCCAGCCCCCAGGTGTCCACCACCAGGGCTGAGTCACCATGCCTGGCTGGAGAGGCACGCCTGGGGCTCCCAGACCAGCTGTGGGTGGGAGAAGGGACTGAGCAGGGCTCCCCAACGCGCAGGGGACTCGTCCCCTTCCCCGATGCCTGCCATCACCTTGGGCACAGCCCTGGCCAGGATGATCCCGCTCTTCCGGGTGATGGGCTGCTGGCTCTGCAGAAGGTGCTCAACAAGCAGTGGGATGGTGGGGAAGCCTTCCCCCTCCAGCCGGTACATGTTCTGTGGGGAGGACAGGCTGAGGGGGGCTCCCGCACGCACACACGGGTGTGCTCATAAGGGCTAGGGTGTGTGGCTGTGCAGGCACACACGGGGTGCAGGACACCCGTGCACAGCAGGCACAGCCAGCATGCACAAGAGGGCATTGGGCATTCCCACGCACGACACAGGGCTCCACGCTCAGCTCATGCAAGTATGGGTGTGCACAACTCATGCCATGCACACAACCCCCCCATGCACTCGTAGAATCACAGAATGGTTAGAGTTCAAAGGGACCTTAAAGCCCACCCAATGTCACGCCCTGCCCTGGGCAGGGACACCTCCCACCAGCCCAGGTGGCTCCAAGCCCCCTCCAACCTGGCCTTGAAGCCCTCCAGGGATGGGGCAGCCACAGCTTCTCTGGGCAACCTGGGCCAGGCTCTCACCACCCTCACACCAAAGAAGTTCTTCCCCACATCTCAGCTCCATTTCCCCTCTTTCAGTGTCAAACTCTTCCCCCTCCCCTTAGGGCTCCCCTCCCTGATCCAGAGTGTCCCTCCCCAGCTTCTCTGGAGCCCCCTGAGGGACTGGAAGGGGCTCCAAGGTCTCCCCAGAACCTTCTCTTCTCCAGGCTGAACCCCACCAACTCTCAGACTGGCTTAAGAGCAGAGGGGCTCCAGCCCCCCCCGCATCCAGGGCTCATGACCATCACTCACACCAGGGGTTTTGTGGCTGCCGAGCCAGGGGCTGTGAGCAAGCAGGGATCCCCGCCTGCTTGCACAGGGCCACCCCCAACCATCTCTCCCCGCCTGTGGTCACTCACATCGGTGGCCTGGATGATGAAGTGCCGGGGCTGGCCGTCCCACAGCACGCTGAGCACGTACTCCTGCTTGCCCTGGCTCTCCCGCACCAGGAAGTCCCCGCTGCAGCTCAGCAGCTCCTGCACCTCCACGCGAGGGATGGCCCCGTGGTACCAGACCTGCTGGCACAATGGCTTCTGCACCTCCGGGATCAGGGGCACGGGGGGCGGCAGCTGGATGGAGACAGGGGTGATCCCAGCTGTGCCACAGGCAGGGCGCAGCATGCAGCTGCGGGAGAGGCTGGAGCAGGGAGAGGAGGGGGCTGTGGGACCAGAGAGGAGAGGGCAGGGGATGCCGGGAGGCCAGGAGACTTGGCAAGGCAGCCGGGTGGGAAGGCAGGGTGGGCAGAGGTGCCCAGGGACTCACCAAGTACTTGGTGATGCCCGAGATGTGGTTCTTGAGGGTCTCCAACGCCGTGGCCCCACTGCGCTCCTGCTCCTGGGGGAGGCATAAGCCGTACGCTGGGTGGGGGGCCATCCCAGCCCCACGTGCACTGTCCCGGCAGGATCTGGCTCCCTGGCCACGGCAGAGCAGGACTCACCGCAGAGGAGACGGAGTGCCGGTCCTCCTGCAGAGGCAGGACGGGTGGGGGGTCCCTGGCCCCCAGCTCCCCCAGCTTGCCTGCCAGCAGGTCCCGCTGCACCTGCAGCTTGGCCTGGGCACAGAGGCAGCCCTCCAGCTGCTGCTGTGCCTCCTGCAGCCCCTGCCGCTTACCCAGCAAGTGCACCCTGGGGAGGGGACAGGGCGGTCAGCCCTCTGCCACCCCCAGCCCTTCGCCCCCCTCCCGCCACACCTCACCGCTCCCCGGGGCTCTGGCCCTGCTCCTCGCCACGGATCTCTGCCTGCAGCTCCAACACCCGCTGCTCCTTGCTGCTCACGGCCTCTGTGGCAGCCGCCAGCTCCTCCTCGACCGACGTCAAGCTGCAGGAGTCACAGGTGCCAGGTGGCTATGGGCCATGCTGCCGGTGGTGGTAGCCCCTGCTCATGGCCCGTCCCCACTCACGAGTGCTGGACGCTCTCAATGGTCAGTTCGTTCAGCTGCAGCTCCCCTGCTGCCAGGTTCTCCGTCTCCTCCAGCAAGCTCTCGTCGAAGGACACAGCTGGCGGCACCTCAGAGCCGTACCTGCAGGCACCCAGTGTGGCTCTGACTCCTCCTGCCCCGGCTGGCGGGGCCGTGCCTGGCTGAGGGGCTGCAGCCGTGCGGGGCCATACCTGTGGCTCTGGACAAAGGTGCTGTACTCGGTGTCAGGTTCAATGGCCTGGATGGCAGCAGTGATCTCCTGGTGCACGGCCAGCACGTCCTCCTGCACCAGGCTGCTGATGCTGTAGTACTCCCCAAGGATTTCCTTCCTGCAGGGACACGGGCTCTGGGGGCTGCCGGGCTCCTGTACCCCACCAGCCCAGGGCCCCTGTGGCCATGAGCCACCACCCAGCCCTGCCACCTAGGCTGGCCAGTCCCCATGTCCCGCTGGCTCACGCCCTCGGTCCCCACATCTCATGTGGCCCTGTGGGGCATCACCATAAGGGCTGCAGTGTGATGGGACAGGGGTGTGTGGGGTAGGTGATGGGGCAGGGAGGATGCAGATGGCAGGAGGAGGGAGCACTGGTGGCTCTCGGGGCCCATGGGGGTGCCTGGAGGTGGGGCATGGGGCAGACAGCTGGGCACGGGGCAGGCAGGGCTCTTACAGGATGAGGACCATCTCCTGCTGCAGGCTGTAGAGGGACTGGTGGAGTCTGGGCAGTGCCCGCTGGTAGTGGTGGTGGTGATGGAGTGCGGCTGCCCGCACGGCCAGCACGTACTGGTTGTGCAGGGCATAGAGCTTCCAGAGGCTGCGCACATACTTCTCCTTTGCCTTGTCCCGCTCCTTGTCTGGAGAGGGTGAGAAGCCATGGGAAACACACAGTTCTGCCTGTCCCAGCGCTGCCCCTCATCCCCCCGAGCAGACAGCATGGGCACCTGGTGGGGCTGGGGAGGGTGATGGGGCTGGAGGAGGGTCCCAGGGCTGGCAGGGGGACAGCACCGTCACACAGCTCCCCAGGAGCAGGGATGCTCCTGACCCACAGTGCAGCATCCCAAGACTGTAGCTCTCAGGAGTTTTAGCAGCTCCCCCAGGGGCCAGGCAGCCCCTACCCCTGCACCCCCTACCCGGTCTAGGCTGTGCTGTGGGTCCCATGGGGTGTGGGGTCCTCCAGTTGTCCCCGACTCACAAAGGGAGCAAAGAGGCGACCCAGTGGGATGGGGACAGGGCAGGCAGGGGGGTGGGCACCTTTGCTGGCCTCCTGGTACTTGCGCTTGGCCTGGGCACTGTCGCGTGCCAGGCTGCGGTACTGCGTCTTCAGCTTCTCCATCTCCTGCTGTGTGGTCTGGGGAGGGAGATGCTGTTAGGGGACCAGGGCTGGGTTGGATCCCCCCAGTCCCCCCTGCCGGGACCCGCGTACCCGGGCGTACTCCTGGCTGAGCTGCTGCCACTGCTCGCTGAAGGCCTTGCGGAGCTGCTGCTTGTCTCGGATGAGCAGGCTCAGCTTGGCCAGTGGCCCCGCCACCAGCTCCTCCGCATGCCGCCGCAGAATCTGGCTCAGCGTCTCCGTTCGGCTTGCCAGCACCCACCAGGACTGCAGGGACAAGGTGTCAGGGATGGCCACCCCCTGGCACTGTGCTGTGATGGGCTCTGTGGGGCCAGTTCCCACTCCAGGGCACCCCTACCTCCCCAATCTGGCCCCCGTGGTCGCCGGCACGGAGCTGCCCGGGGCCCTCCTGCTTCTCCAGCTGAGAGAACATGTGGTGCAGCATCCCCGCGTACTCCCGGTCGCTCTTGGCACGCTGCGACATCCACTTCTTCATCAGCTCCAGGAGGCGCAGCTCGCTGTCCTGCAGCCGCAGCAGCGCACTGTGCCCCTGCGGGCACCACAGCTCCGGCCCAAAGCCCATGGCACCGCCGTCCCGGGCGGGAGGAGGCTGCAGAGCTGTGGGAGAAGCCTGAGCCGTCGTGGCTGCCCCGTGTCCCACACCACCCTCAGCAACAGCATCTCACACCCTCCCGCCCCATAGCCCCGCAGCAGGACACGGACACGGTGGGGAGCGGAGTCCTCCCTGCCCCTCACAATCCGCCTTGCAAAGTGCATTCAAAGCAGACGGGAGGGCTGAGTGTGCCCCGAGCCCCGCGGCAGCCGGGCCCCGCTGGGACGGTGCTGGGGAGGAGGAAGTGTGGGGTCAAAAACAGCAGCGCCACCTCCGCTGTGCGTGTGGGTCTGCTCCCCAAGGGCAGCACAGCCGGGCCCCCATCCTGGCCAGGCTCCAGCCCCATTCTGCCTATCAGCATGGTCACCCCTGCACCCGCATCACGGGCAGCCGGGCACAATGGGACAGAGGAGCTCCCCGGGGCCAAGGCAGGGGTGGGATGAGGGCAGGAGGGGGACAGGGCACTGAGCCCCAGAGGAAGGTGCTGAGCCTGGATATGTCCCAGCGCCTGGGACTCCAGCACAGCCATCAGGAGCCAAACTGGTCCCAGCAGTGGTCACTGAGTGCCCTGTCCCATGGCAAGGGCACAGCAGGAGCAGAAGGGCACTGGGGGACATCTCTGTGCAGGGCAGGATATCCCCCGGCACAGCCCTCAACCCCGCAGAGGACCAGGGCCAGGAACCCCCCCCAGCCCCACAAAGGGGTCCCCTGACCCTGCAAACGACCCATGGGGCACAGCCCCTCCAACCTGTGTGTGCCGCAAGGTCCCCGCCGTGGGGCTGGCACTGGTGTCCTCCCGGGGCCGGCGCAGTCTGGACCTGGTGCAGCTCTGGCTCCTGGGGAGGAACAGGAAACCCGGTGCTGACCATACAGCCATTGCGAGATTTCCTGCCCTTCCTCCCCTCCCTGCCAGTCCCCGCGCTCGGGCCCAACACCACACGCAGCTCCGGCAGCTCCGCCATCGATGGGCAGTCCCCGTCCCCGCTGTCTTCCTGGCTGCTTCCCAAGGATACAGCCCCCAGGAGCACAGGGCTCTTCCTCACTCTGGCCGTGGTCCATCACCCCCACAGAGCCTGAGCTCAGCCCCATCCCCACATCCTTCAGCTGTGTCCTGTTCTGCTTGTCCCCCAGCCCCTCTCTGTGCCTGCGCTTCCCCGACAGGCTGCAGGGACTGGGGAGGGGGCTGGAGAGCAGTCTCCAGGGCTCTGAGCAGTCTTGCTGAAGGGGGGGGCCAACCCATCACCACCCCTGAGCTTGGCCTTCATCACCGTGAAAGGCCACAGGTTGGAACTGCCACTGCATGGGCACCCGTGCATCTGTGTCCCAGCCCTTGGTGCCATGTATGTCCAGGACCCCCATCCCTGTGGCAGCCCCAGGTGCTTCCCCCCGTCAAAGTGCTTCACTGGTGTCACAGTGGGACCACCAGCCCTGACAGCTGCCTCGCAGGGCACCCCTGCCACCAGGCACCGCTGCAGGTGTCCCAGGTGTGGGCACAGCTCTGCTTGGCTCTGCCTCCCGGGTGGCTTGTGCTGAGCCTCCCATCCTGTGCCCAGCAGGGAAACCCCAGCCCCAGGGGAGCATCACGGTCACCTGCAGGACACAGCCGAGCTCCCTGCACTTCTGGAGGAAGCTGGGGAAAAAGCAAAACTCAGGAGTTTTTCTAACCCATGTTCCCACAGCCAAGTGACAGTCACGCCCAGAGTCACCGCTCCCCCCTGCCGGGCAGAGGAGCCCCCTCAATGCCCAATTTCCCACCAGCTCCACTGAGCAGTTCAAGAGCTGCCATGTGCTGCCAGGGTCCCCCCCATAGCCCAGCAGCTGGTCACCCTGCAATTGGCCCCACTCGCCACTGGGTCCTGCCTGCCGGGGGGCTCCCTTCTCCCTGTGCCCCATTCAGCCACCCAGAGCACTCGTGCTGCTGACGCTTCCCGGCACCTCAGGGCTCCCTGGGATGTCTGGGGGTCAGAGCAGATCCCCCAGCACTGGGGCTGCAGCCACCCCAACCTGCAGCAGACCCCAACCCGTCTCCAGCCCCCTCTGCCCTGGCCACAGAGCCTGCCCAGCTAGAGTTCTATTTTCTGTCTGAGTTGTGGGTCCCACCGCCAGCATCCACACACCCCACTGTCCCCAGAGACACGCACAGGGCTGTCAACAAGTGTTTCGCAAGCAGCTGAGGGGCTGCTTCTCCCCACTCCCAGCATCCCCTGGCACCTCCCAGGCGGCGCAGGAGACCTCCCCGCGTGCACGGGGGACAGTGGGCACCTCTGGTAGGAAGCTCCTGGGCCTGGGGGCTAGGGGCTGCCCCCCC
The DNA here is from genome assembly GCA_013400555.1 of Jacana jacana. Classification (NCBI taxonomy): domain Eukaryota; kingdom Metazoa; phylum Chordata; class Aves; order Charadriiformes; family Jacanidae; genus Jacana; species Jacana jacana. Next base: position 39,537 of record VZTM01000901.1, on the reverse strand, counting down.
TGCGGTGCCAGGCTGGTCAGGATTTTGTATGAGGCTCTGGGTGTGACAGCGGGTGCAGAAGCTCCCCTTCCCTGGAAGCCCTGACTGCTGCCCACAGCAGGAAGGCTGCTGTGGCTCACACTACAGCTCACCCAGTTTCACATCCTCCGTCTGTCCCCCTGTGCCCTGCAGAGCCCTGTGGGACCATGGCCTCTGCCTGCTCCCCCCCAGGAGCCACCACTGCAGCACCCAATGGCCACAGCTGGCCCACGGTGCCCGGCTGCTCCCAGCAGCACAGGGTCACGCAGGCCCCGGCCGAGGAGTGACAGAGACCTGTCCTCAGCTGGGGGGGGGGGTTGCAGGGACCTGTCCCCAGCCTGGCCTCATGTGAAAGGGAATATCTGACCGAGAGGCACCTGCAGCCACCTGTGCACTGTGGGGACTCGCTCCTGACCACAGGAAGCCACTGCAGGCAGAGAGGCTCTGCAGAGCGGAGCTGCCCCTGCGAGCGAGTGCAGCCCTGACAGAGCCTCCGGAGGGGCTCCTTGGGGCTGGGACAGGCCTTGCCCTGGGGTCAGCCAAGGCACCAGAGGGTCCCAGGTGCAGCCCCAGGGCTGGCTGCAGGGACCGCTGGACATGGGGCTGCAGCGTGGGAGCTTGGCTGGTCCCAGGGCTCAGCTCAGGCCACGTGCAAAAGCGGTTCAAGTTCCCCCGGGCTTTTACCCCCCCACCGCAGCCAATTCCCAAATTAGCTCCCCTCTCTGCGGGTTCCCCATAAGCAGCTGCTTCTCTGCTCGGGTGAGAGGCCAGTAGTCCCCACCGCACCCGCAAAGAGCAGCCCCTGCCCAGCACGGGCTCCTGCCTACAGCCCGGGCAGGGCACCCCCGGCTCAGAGGGGGCTCTCTACCTCCTGAGGGGATGTCTCTGTGCCGGCCACGGGCTGTGCAGGAACCCAGCAGCACAGGCTCCCGCAGCTGCGCTATGGTGGGCAGCACAGCAGCCAGGGCAGCCCCTCCACGCCCCAGCAGGGTGCCCCTGCCCAGGCTGCAGAGCAGATGAGGGGGGGTGTCCCACGAGCCCAGGGCAGGGGATGACCCTGTGCTCTCCCGCCAGTGGGGCCAGCTGCTGCTGCAGCACACACAGCACAGGCACAGGAGCTGGATTGCATAGTTCTGAACATTTAATAACTCAGTCTCTCTAGCGTTATATCCACATCCATTAAATTAAAAACAGGCTCAGGAGGCAGCTCCCGGCTGATTAAATTACAAGAAAAAATTACTGTGCACCAAAAAGTTATTATAGAAAAATAGTCCTGTGGCCCCCAGCCGGCGGCTCAGTCCGCAGCAGCCGGGGCTGGCGCTGGCACGGGGTGGGTGGGAGCCTGTGCCACGGCCCCGGTGTGCAGCGGCGGACGGTGAAGGGGCTCACAGCGCCGGCCCCCAGCCCCCCAGGAAAGGGGCAGTGAGGGCAGGCGGTGCCAGGAAGGGCCTCCAGCAGGGAGCAGAACGGATTGTCACCAAGTGGGGGCAAGGCACATCGGGGGGCAGGGACGCGGGGTAGGGGGGGGCCAGGCCTTGCCCAGCGCGGGCAGGGAACAGGCAGAGCCAGGGCAGCGCAGGCACCAGCACTGCCCCACGGCCCCGGGCCAGCAGCAGACAGCCCTGCCTGGGGACAGAAGGGGAGGGGGCCCATGGCAGCTCTGCAGAGCAGGGTCTGCACCAGGGGGTCCCTGCCCAGGCTAGGGGGGCTGAACCTCAGGCAGAGGGAAGGGCACTGCCCTGCTCCACGCTCTCCAGTGCAAGGGGGCTCCTGTCCAGGCTGCAGGCAGCCGTGGCCGTGGTGGGATGGGCAGGCAGCGGAGGCTGAGGCCTGGCCATTATTGCTGTTGAAGGGCATGGGTAGAGGCAGACAGGCCCTGGGGAGGGGGGGGAGCCGGGCGGCAGGGGCAGAGCAGGGGCACGGGCAGAGGCCTGGCAGGCGGCAAGGGGACGCCTGGTGAGGCAGAGCTGGCCCTGTGCCGGCCAGCCCAGCCTGAGCGGTGACAACCCAGAGACCCCACGTGCTGCCCACCCCAGGGAACTCACCTGAGCCCCAGCAGCAGCCGCCCAGGGGCGGGGGACACGGCTGCCAGTACAGGGCCAGTGAGAGGCAGGGACCCTGCCGCCATCAAACACCCCAGCACAGAGCACAGGCTGGACGCGGGGCCAAGAGAGATGGTGCGGGACTGGGACGGTGCCGAGCTGAGGACGGTGCTGGCGGGGCCGTGCCTGGCAGCCCAGGCCGGGGCCGAGGGATGGCGATGGCAGCGGGGGAGCCCCGGGCTGCTGCGGTGCGGGAGGGGAATGGGGACAGAGTCCGGGGCCCCTCGGCCTCACCTGCCCCGGCCCCAGGGGGCTGGGCAGGGGGGGGGGGGGGGCGGGAGGGCTCATCAAAGGGCACTTTGGTCTCTGATGAAGGCAGTCCTCTCACTGTGGGCCTCGTAATCCTCACCGTCCGACTCAGAGGGGCCTTCCTCCTGCCAGATGTCGGAGGGGAGGCCTTTGTAGGAAATGATCCCGCTGTCCAGGGCGTAGACCTTCACGCCCCGCAGGCTGAAGCCTGAGCGTGCCTGCAGCACCAGGAAGACGGTGACAAATATGACGACGATGAGGACGCAGCTGAGACTGGCAATAAGGACAGGCAGGTTGGCCGCAGGGGGGGCCTCAGCCAGCCCTTCGCCATCTGCCAGGGCAGGGGACGCGCGGCTGCTCTGCGTCTGGTGGGAGCAGGAGAGGTCCAGGCTGCTGAAGTGGGAGTGCGCGGGGCAGGTGAGGCACTGGTTGGGGCCGGGCCCGGCGCAGGTGGCGCAGGAGGGGTGGCAGGGCAGGCAGAGCTGGGGCGTGATGGGCTCTATGCTGTTCTCCAGGCTGTAGTGTGTGCTCTGCACACCGGGGGCGAAGCCAGGAGGGCAGCGCTTCAGGCAGCTCTTCTGGTGCAGGTAGTACCCCTCTTCACAGACTGTGGGAGAGGAGGGTCAGCACAGGGGGGCTGCCCACACCCCACAGCCCCAGGCCCTCCCCCTCCGGCCCCACACTCACCCACGCAGGTCTGGCTCGGGGTCAGGGTCTTGCAGCCGCTGCTCTCCAGCTGGTTGGAGAGGCTGGGGGACTCAGTGGCTGTTCCGTACAGCACAAGTGTGAACTTGGTCAGTGTGCCTGCAACAAGTTGGGGTGAGGACCACCAATTGGCCACACTCAGGGAGGGGGCTTGTACTGGTCAGGGCTATTGGGGGACAGTGGGGCTGTGCCCATTGCCCGGCCGAGCTCCCAGCACATGGCCATGCCCCAGTACAGGGCTGCCCAAAGGGTGGGGGGACTCCTGCTACTGCAAACCCTCACCCTCCCTGGAGCAGCCCCATCCCCTCCTCCCATGCCCAGCTCCAGCCTCTCCCCAGTCAGGTCATTGCAAAGCCTCTGAGGTGCCACCAGCCCCTCTGCTGGGTGCCAGTGCTGCTTAGGGGAGGGGGGTGGGGAGCGGGGCCCAACAGTAGGGGTAAGGCCAGCCCAAACCTACCATAGTTGTTGGCATCACTGGTGTTCTCAATCTCTAGCACCCATTCCCCAGAAGGGTCCTCATCCCACGAGTGTGTCGTCATAAAGGCCCAGTCATTGAAGCCATCGGCCGAAAAGTCATGGGGCCTGAGTGAGAAGGTGGCAAGAAGGTGGGTGCCAGTGTCCCATAAACCCACTGGTGCCAGCCTGGGCTTGGGGCCACCCCAGGGCACCCTGGCACCTACCTGGCAGCCAGCAGGGTAGAACGGGTGCCCATAGGACTGACGAGGTGGATGGCCAGGTCCCCCCGCCGGTTGTAGGAGAGCGTCAGCCTAGCCTGTGCGTGCTCCAGCCGGCTGATGTAGTTGGCCTTCCCCAGGCAGGCATCCACCTTCCGCCGCACCTCCAGGCGCTTCCCGATGTCCCTGCCGAGGGCAGGCCAGAGTGAGCCCAGTCCCAGCCCAGGGACATGTAACAGGGCACCCTGGCCCCTGCTGTGGGGCTTTGCAGCTGCCCTGGGAGGGCAGTCCAGCAGTGGCTGGTAGCTCCACTCCATCCCCAGTCAGGGCACCGGCAGGAAGGGCCTGCCCCGGGCTTCCAGGCACGGGGGGGGTTTATATTCAGACGAGCACATGCTGCCCAACGCCGCCATGCCACGCCAGCCCTGAATGGGCCCTTTCTTTGCCTGCTGCTGGGCTGGCTCCACCCTGCACGGTGTGGCCAGGGATGGATGGGCATGGCCATCCCCATCCCACTGCTCCTGTGCAACCATTCCTTCTGTGGCGCCAGCCCTGGAGCCAGCACAGGATGCTGGTGACAAGGAGTGCCTGCTCTGGGCGGGCAGGGCTGTGTCCCAGGAGACCAGGGCAGAGGCAGGGTCCAGCCTCAGCCACCCCCACCCTGCACTGAGAGCCCTTGGGGAGCCCCCTGGCCGCACACGAGACGTGGCACACGCTGCACCACAGCGGCAGCAGCCAAGCAGGAGTAAAAGGAGCTTCTGTCTGACCCCTGAAAAGCCCCTCTGTCTGGGGATGACTCGCGCTGGCTGCTCCCAAACCACAGCGTCCCAGCCTGCCCGCACCCCCACCGTGCCGGCCAGCCCCAGCAGCAGCAGGCAGGCTCAGCAGCCCATGTTGGCGCAGGATGGCTGCAAGCAGCTCTCCCAGCTCTGCCTAGGCTCTCAGGAGGACGGTCAGGGGTCTCAGCTCAGCCCTGGAGATCCTCCCCCCTCCTCAGCCGCAGCTTACAGGCACCTGAGCTCCTGCCCAGGGCCATGAACGGGGTGCATGCTAGGCAATGACCTCATGGGCCCACCAGCCCTTACTTTGGCTCTGTGAGAACATCGATGACACACTTCCTCTGAGGTCCCACCGTGGTCCAGTTCTTGGCCAGGTTCACCATGGCCCCGGCATCCAGCAGGCCGTAGCCGTAGGAGTGGCTGACTGTGGACAGAGAGGGGCCACTGTCACCCCCAGGGCTGGGTGTCCCAGGAGGGGATATGTGTCCAGCCACACCGTGTGGCCCAAGATGGCCTCCCGCCTCTTCCACCTCCCAGGGTTGCTGGGGTGCTCTGCCCTGGCACCCTCAGCCAGTGATGCTTGCAGGAATGGGATCCCCTGGTCCATCCCCAGCACCCCAGTACCTTTGCGGCCGACGCCGTTGGTGACCCAGTCGTTGGCGTTGAGGTGGGCCGGCTTCGACGTCTGCACCACCAGGTGCTGCATGTCCCGCCAGGTCAGGTTCTTGCTGCGGAGATACACAGGGCTCAGGCACTGGCCCCCGGCTCTTCCTGGCGCCAGGGGGGTCTGTGCCCAGGTGCCACAGCCTCGCAGGGCTTGTGGAGCTGCTCCAGTCCAGCCCCGCTCCATGCCCACCCTTACTTGGCTTCCAGGGCGAGGGCGATGATGCCAGCAGCCAGGGGTGCTGAGGCTGATGTTCCTGTGTGCGATTCGGTGCATTTCTGTCTGAGGTCGGTTGTTACCTGCAAGGAGGATGGCCAGGTTAGGAGATGCCAAGGGCACTGGCCATGTCCAGTAGCCAGTTCAGGGGCTGGTGCCCCCATGAGGTCTGTGAGTAGCGAGGAAAAGCCACCGCTGCTGGGGCAACTGACAAGCTTTCCCCCAGGAGTCCTTAACTCGGGAGGACCAAGCCCTGGGAGCAAGCCGGCAGCAGCAGCATGGCAGAAGGGGCCTGCCCGGCTCCTCCTGGAGAGACACCTATGGTGGCCACAGCTTGTGCCACCCCCAGGAGCCCCCAGCCCGCAGACGCCAACAGCCCCAACTCACGATTTGCTTCTCGTTCTGGTTGCCACTGCTGTAGGTAGTGGCGAGGGTGGAGGAGCAGGCCTCGCTGTACCAGGGCACGTTGCCGTACTGCGTGGTGCTGCTGATGGACAGCGTGTAGATGCTGTTGGTGTAACCGTCACAGTTGCAGCTGTCGTGCTCCCGGCCCCCGTTCCCGGACGCCCAGACGAAGATGGAGCCCAGCCCCCCTCGGCCCTACCAACAGAGGCAGGATAAGGGCCAGCACCGGCATCACCTGCGCTGCCGGCGAGGGCCAGCACCAGTGTCACCCACGCGGCCGCGGGGCGGGAAGCCCCAGTCTGGGGATGAGGGTACGGTGCTGGCCCCAGGGATCTTGCAGCCTGAGCGGGAAAGACTGAGCAGATGCAGCTGGGACACTGGGGGACAGCAGGATGCCACTGGTGAGCATGCCCCACCCCTCACCGCTGCCATGCCCAGGGAGACACTGGGGCAGCTCTGCGGGGGCTGCCCCAGCAGGTCAGGCACTGGGCGGCAGGAGGCCCTGCTGAAGCCTGGCTTCCAAGAACCAATGTCTTTTTCTGCTCGGAAATCACTCCAGCTGACTCTGCCCGTGTGGGATGTGCAGCACTGCGGGAGCTCGGCAGAGCAGCCCCCACCGGCTGCTCGGCACCCAAACGCCACAACTCCAATCACAGTGTGTGACAGAGCTGGCATGGCAGCAGGGGGGGTTTGCCAGCATGCCTGGCACAGAACATGCGTGTCTCTGTGGGGAAGGGCAGGTGGAACACAGGGCACAGCTGATGCATGCTCCAGGGCCACGCCAAGGCACAGGCTGCACCGACAGCACACGGGGACAGCAGGGAAAGGACGGGCAGAGGAAGCGAGTGTGAGCGGCCGGCATGAAGCAAGGCAGGAGCCAGCACAGGGCTTTGGAGAGCAGGAAGAGACCGTCCCAGCACGGGGCTGAGCACGAGCCCTCGGAGCAGGGGTACAGGGGCCACCCAGGAAGGTGAGATAAACGCCCTGCACGGGAGGAGCCCTGACTCAGCCACTGCGCAGGAAGAACAGGAAAAACCAACAGAGCCTGATCCTGGAGATGGGCTGGAAGACAGCTCATAGACAGCTCATCACTGGACAGCACAGACAACAAGTGGGGCAGGCAGAGCAAGGGAGATGCAGGGGAAGGGGCAGAGCTCCCCCGGCAAACTCCCGCTCACCTGGCTGACCCCTCGGAAGAAAGCCTCCTCTGCCAGCCGGGCCGGGCCATCCACAGTCTTGCCGTCGTCCTCGGGGCCCCAGCTGGCACTGTAGATGTGGATGTGGTTGGGATTGAGGCCCAGGGAATGGGCCTCCACAGCATCAGTCACCTCCCCATCCAGCATGCGCACGCCTAGGGCCAGAGAGCAGATGTCACGGGCGACCGGACAGGGCAGCGCGGCCACACTGGAGTCTTCCATCCACCGCTGCTGCCTTGTGCCACGGGTCACCACACAGCTACCCTGGCCAGCAGCACCGACAACCCAGCACAGCCCGCTCCTCCAGCCATGAGGCACCCACGGAGCCCAGCTCTGCTCTTGGTGCAGGGCAGAGTGTCACCCACCTCCGATCCTGGCGTTGTAAGCCACGCCGACACCGCAGATGCCGTTGTTTGCCACAGCAGCCACTTCCCCAGCGCAGCGCGTGCCATGTCTGCAGCCAGAACAGGACCAAGTGTGCTCAGACAGGATGTGAGGAGCACGGGGCACCAGCCATGGTCAGAGCGACCAGTGCCCAGGTTGCCTCACGTCCCTCCCGAACCAGGTGGCTAACAAAGGCCTCATAGGGCACCTCCATCTACCCTCCTGCTCCAGAGCACCGGGAACTGAACAGCCTGCACGGTGGCTGGGCAGCCCCAAAGGATGCTGCTTATATCACAAGGGGATGCAGGGTTTTTGCCATGGGACAGATGCATTCCACCACCCTTGCACCCTCCTGCAGTCACCTCCCGATGGCACTGCCACCGTGCCCTCGCCTCTGCCTCACCTATTGTCGTTCATCTGGGTGTAGCGGGGCTGTGGGTCCGGGTCCTGGTCATTGACATCAAAGCTTGCCCCTGGATCCTAGAAGATAGATCTCACAGTTAAGAGACCATCTACCTTGCCCCCCCTGAGTCCCACCGCCCTGGGGCCACATCCCAGAGGCTGGGCTGAGCAGGGGGGGAAGCTCCAGTCCCACTTCTGTCACTTCCCTCTGTGTCCCACCACAGCAGCTCTGGGGCAGCACTGAGCGGCTCCTGTGGCACATGTCCCCATGCCATCGCCCCAAACTTACATAGTTACCCTCCAGGTCAGGGTGGTTCTTCTCAATGCCATCATCCAGGATGGAAACCACGATGCCCTTGCCCGTGTAGCCCTGCTCCCAGGCCTGACGCACGTTCAAGTCCCGCTGGTTGGTGTTATACTGCCAAGAGAAGCCCTGGCAATAGGCGATCTGCAATCTGCACCCAACCGCTGGCACTGCCCGACACCTCCAGCCCCAGCTGTAAGGGCGGGCAAGAGGCAGCCTTCACCCTGCTCTGCTGTGGCGTGGGGATGAGGAAATCTCAGGAGACCTGGGCATGGCCACCCACGGAAGGCCCCTCTGAAAGGAGACTGAGCCCCAGACTCTGCTTGGGCCCCATAAACACAGCTCCCATCAGAGACCAGGCTTGTGCCCAAGCACGGACCCCCTTCCCAGGCCAGGCAAAGGGCTGATCCCTCCTAGTCCAGCCCCTAGCTCTCCCCGGCCCTGCCAGCACTCCAGCAGGAGCCACCACTCCATGAGCATGACCTCTTCCCTGGGGTATCCCTGGATTCACAGCACCAGGTGGCTGCCTCAGGCCTTCCTCCTCCTCAGCATCCCTTGGGTACCCCGTCCGTGTCCCCAGAACTCACTGTAGTGACTGTGTGGCTCCCCTCCTGGCCCAGCAGCCCAGCCCTCACCCCGCACTCACCAGGTACCACTGCTGTGGGAACTTGGGGTCCGTGGGCTCCATGAACACGTCTCGCTTGCTCCTGCGCTTTGCCACCTGCTGCTCCAGCCACTGCACCTGGGGGCAGAGAGAGCATGGGGCTCCCCCAGTGCCCCTGCCTGCCCCCTTGGCAGCCCTCCATACCCTCTGCCCCACAACCCAGAGGGGCTCTCCCTGGGCAGCTCACAGCCAGCCCTGGGCCGGCAGAGCATCTGTCCTCCCAGAGCTCCCACAGCTCCTGCAGCACGTGACTGTCCCCACAGTCCCCTCTGCCCAGCCATGCTAGAGTGGCAGAGCTCCCGCCACATGCTCTGCTCCAATGGAGCGGGCAGGTCAGAGCGCAGAGCTCTGCCAAGAGCCTGCCAGCCACGGTGATGCACTGCACGCCCCACTGCGCTGCTGGAGCTCTGGGGCCCTGGGCCACAAGCAGGAACAGAGATCCCGGCAGCCCTGCCACACCACACACTGGGGTCTGGCACTGCCAGTACTACCCTGCACACCCTGTCCCATGTACGAGGACGGAATGCCCTCCAGGGAACCAAGGCTGCCCCGTGCCCTGCAATCACAGCAGCCCACAGGCCAGTGACGCCGGCTCTCCTGACCCCCTGCCCTTGCCAGACAAGTGCCATAGACCTCAATGCCAGGGGACAGCTGAAGGTGGCTGAGCCCTGGCCTGTGCCAGTGCTGGCTCATGGGCCAGCGCAAAGTGGCCAGGACCAAAGCCAGGCTGCTGCAGGGGGTCCTCCACCACACATACCTGCGGTTCCCTGGCCAAACGGCTGTGCCAGGGCTGGTGGGGCGAGAGGGAACGCTTCACCACACCACTGTGCCGAAAGTGGTAATAGTCACCAAAGATCTGCAAAAGGGAAAGGCGCAGGATGGACATGAGAGCCCAGTCTCCCCGGTTCCCTGTCCCCCCACATGCTGTCCCAAGCCCTGAGGCTGCCACAGGCAGGCTGGGCCACCCGCTCCACTGCTGCTACACGGTGCAGGAAATGCTGTGGCAGCCGGTGACAACGCAGCAGGGGAGACCCTGGGGCAACAGTGACATGGCCTTTGCCCTCCTCACTCTCCAGCAGGTTCTGGCATGGCACTAAGTCCTTAATTGTCCAACAATGGCAGGGAGGCCCCAGGCAAGCAGTGGAGAGGGACTGGCTTTTCAGAGCTGGCTCGGAGGAGACTCCAGCCTCAGGGGACAAAACTGCCACTGCCCTCCCTGAGCCATCCTGCAACCCTTTCTTACTGGTGAGGTTGGGGCTGGGAGGGTCCAGACCCTGCTCCGCAGATGGCCCCAGCCAGGGCAGGGAGGGCCTGAGCCAGCTTCTGCTCCTCCAAACGCACCGCTCACAGAGCCCTTCTCCTCCTGGCCAGTGTTCCAGTGGAGCACCCACACACTGCTGGTCTCCACCTCGGGGCACAGCCAGCTCCAGAGGAGCAAACTGAGGAAGACATGGAAGTGGGGGCCACCACTGTCCACGGAGCCACACTGCTGGTTGTGGCTCAGCTCACAGGCACGCAGGGACAGCCCAGCAGGGCTGGGGCAGGATGGGACTCCAGCACAGCCAGGCCAGGAGGCCACGCAGCTGCCCAGCCGGTTATTTTTAATCCCCGAACCCTCTCCAGTGCTGTCATTTCCTTATCCCCTCCTGCAAGTCCCAAAGGCTGGGCTGGCTGTGGCAGCCCCACCCCTGCTGCCCCCGGCCTCCCAGCCCAGCAGTCTGCCTGGACTGGGGAGAAGGGATCCAAGTGGCCACCCTGCCCCACCGGAAGCCACGAATTCTGGGCAGCAGCCACAAGCAGGATCCATTTGCCCAGGCTGTGCCATCACCAGCAGGGCTGGGCTGTAAAAGCTGCAAGAACACAAAGGAGAGGACATCTTACTCTCCACCCCACCCCGGGCTGCCCCAAAACTGTTTGGCTGCAGTTAACACAGCTTCCCACCCCCCTCCCCCCCCAATCTTATCACAGCTCTGCAGGTGTGCCACCACCCTGGCCAGCCACCCTGGCCAGCCCACAGCGAGCTGAGCGGAGCCGAGCCAGGGAGAGAAGGTGCACCCGGCTGACTGGCACCCTCAGCCCTGGGGCAATGAACCCGGGTTGTGGCTCTCCGAGTCACACACCCAACCCTGAAGTCCCTCAGTGCTCTGTGGAGTAAGGAAAACGCACCCTGGCACTTGGAGCCCAGCCTGCACTGCCTCTGATTGGGGGAGCCCCTGCTCACTGACATGGAACTGCTCCACTCCATGGGGCTCCCCCACAGCACAGCCCCCCCTGCACCAGCCGTTCGTGGACAGGAAAGGGGATGGACTCCACTTGGGGCAGCCCAGCACCAGCAGGAGCTGAACAAAAGGGTCGGGACTTGTGTCCATGCTCCATCCACAGGGGAGTCCGGGGCTTATAGCTCACATCAGTCCCCAGAGAAGAGGCTGGCAAAGTCCCCAGGTGCTGGCTCAGGACCCTGCTCCCCTCTGTGTGTGTCTCCCAGAGCCAGGGCCATGGTGGGGAGCGAGCTCGGGGCAGGGGACAATGCAGGGGGCAAATCGTCCCACACTGGGCCAGCTGATGGTACCCAGGGGAGCCACAGACCAGGCTGGCCCCCCGAGATGTGGTGCTCATGCCATGGGGCTGTGCTCCCCAGTGCCTCAGGTGGCACCTGAGCACTACTCCTGCCGTGGGCTGGAGGAGGAAAGGCAAGGGCTCAGCCTGCAGCTCTGCACCCGTCCCTGAGGGGCACAGCCGGCAGAATTGCACCTCCAGCACTGTCATAGTCACTAGGGACAGACCCAAGCCCGTTCCCCACAGCACATCCCATCCCCCCAGTCCCCCTGGGATGCCTGGCAGCTGAGAGCACTTGGGGAGGCGCTGCCATGAAAAGCCTCTGCACCAGGCTGACAGAGGGGAAAGCGAGCTGCAGGCTTGCTGCCCTCCCCCCAGCACCCCTTCACTCCCTCCAGGGGTAAGGACAGAGCCCTGATTGTTCCTGCAAGCAGATCAGGGCTCTGCCTGGTCATCCGACTGGATTAGGTCTGCACAGACAGTGCGGTGGCAGCCAGGAGCCGGCCAGCCCACATACTCCCACCCTAATCCCCACAGTCCCTGTCCTCAGCAAGGGCAGAGCCCCCCCAGCCCCACACCACTCCAGGACAAGCAGCGCTGATCCCATGCAGAGTGGTGCCAGCTCCTGCCCTGACCTCTTGCCACAGCTCCTGGACACCTCAGCCAGACTGAGCCAGAGACCCATCCCCTCTGCACCCCCCGGCACTGTCCTTTGGGTCCCCTTTGAGGCCACTGGCACCACAGGCGGGTCCTGGCACCTCTCTGCCAGAGGCACAGCTGTACCAGGGGCCTGCCCACCCGCCCCAGCTGCACAGGCAGCAGCAGAGCAGGGAGTACACCAGGACAGCGTGGCTGCGAGGACAGTGTCCAGACCCCACACTGAGGCCAGGATCCTCTCAGATAAGGACCCTGGGGGCCTCTCCCTGGGGCACTGCCAGAAGCACCCGCCTCCCCCCTCTACTTCCAGGCTGGCTGTCGCATCCTGTCCCAGCAGAACACTCCCCCCAGGAACAGCAGCCCAGAAACCTCCCAGGAGGGAAAGCTTGGCTCCTTCCAGCTCTGCTCTTCCCAGCAGGCTGCCACGGCCCCTCTGCGGACTGGGCTGCCCAGGCCAGTCAAGCCTCGTCCCACAGCACAGACACCAGGACGGGCTCCAGAATGGGCAAAAACCCAGAATGAGCAAAAACGTGCCCAGACCAGCAGCTCCTGCCACAGCCTGAGCTTCCAGCCTCCAGCGCAGATTGAATGGTGCAGGGAGAGGCGAGCACCAATGGGCAGAGCTGGCACACAGCCCCTAAGGCTCACAGGGACACACTCCCAGGCAGGGAGCCTGGGTTCCCAGCAGGGCCACAGTGCCCTGACAGGCATCCTGGGCCAGTGGAGATACAGCCTCAGCGCATCACCACTCCCTGGAGCCTCTGCAGAGACCTAGCCCAGTGGGACACATCCTGGGCTGCTTTCCTGGTCCCCTCTCCATGGCAGCAGCCTTGGCCCAACACGTCCTTTGCTTCATACCAGCTCTAAGACACTTCCACACAGAGAACCTGCACAAGGCTGCCTCATTGCCCCCTGGTGCAGACACCCTCAATGGCAGCTGGCCCCAGCACCCCCCAAGTTCCCTCCTCCAGCCTGAGCCCTGGAGGAAGGATCTGGGGGTCACTGTCCCAGAGCCCTGCGTATCCACCGTCCCACACCGGGCTCTGTTCATGCAGCAGGACAAGACACCACCTTCCCCGCCCAGCATGGCTCTGGCAGCTGCTCAGCGAGGTCCTGACACCGCAGCCACGAGTTGTGCAATTTCCTCTGGGATTTGGCCCCTTGCTTCCTTCCCAAAGAGCCAGCCCAGCCCGACGGCAGCACCCTGCTCTCAGGGGAACAGACCCCCAGGGACGCAGTAGCCCAGTGGGGGCTGGCAGAGCCATGCAGACTCCGTTCCTCCATTGCTTGCCTCACCTTGCTGGAGCAGCACCGGTCCAGCTCCCTCTGTGGGGGCCACTTGGGGTGTCCTCCTGGGCCAGCCCTGCAGCACCCATTCCTGTGGGATCCCCTTGGCTCCCAGGCTGGCCCCAGCTCCATCAGCAAAGCCCCTACGGGCTGCCAGCCCAGAGGCCAGTGCCCTGCCTGCAGCACAGGGCTGCGAAAAGCCCCACAGATCAGCCTGTGCCGAGCATGGGGCAGCCAGCACCATGCTACATCAAGAAGTGTTGGCCTGCAAGAAGCAGCCTGCCAACAGAGACATGTCCTGCCCACAGTGCCACGCTGGCAAGCAGGAGCCTGGCCACCAGCCCCTCCGCTCTCGGCCAAGGCCTGACTTTCACACCAGCACCTCAGGGCCAGAGCTGCAAGGGCCATGGCTAGCAATGAGAGCCCAGCCCACAGACAGCCAGGGAAGGCAGAGCCTGGGGCACAGGGGAGCTGGGCCCTGTCAAGGCTGCCGGGAGGAGAGCAGTACAATGCTCCTCACACGGGGGGAACAGCCAGGACAGTGGGGAACATGAGGGACCCCGCTTCCTTCGTTATCACCCTGTACTCCCTGATGTGCTGCCAGAAGGGTGATGGCAGTGATGGCCTCAGCACGGGTCCGTGCTCTGCCTCGTCCCACTGCTGTCTGAGGGCAGAGAAAGCCAAGAGCAGTGAGGACTGCTGACACACCTTTGTGAAGAGCAGTTTAGGGCCAAGGACACGCAGCTACTGTCAGACCACAGGCTCTGGGGACACCCAGGGAGGGCTGCTGCCACCCCGGCTGAGCCCAGACCGTGCTGCACTGGGGCCGGTCACTGCGGGGAACACCATCAGGAACTGGGATCCTTCCCCTTCCACACCAATGTACAGCACTCCCTGTTTTTTCATGCTGGGATGGGCTTTCCCTCCTTCCCCCCACAACAGTCAGTGTGCTGTGTCAAGCCGTGCTGTGTCACCAGACTGTCCCACTGGCAGGGACATCCAGCTCCATCCAGCTAACTACCACCCTGGAGTCAACACAGCGGGGGATGCAAGGATGCAGTGAGAGAGCACACAAACAGTGGCCCTACTGCCAGAAAGAGTAGCCCCCGAGCCAGCTTTCAGGTGGAGTCAGCGCCTGCCCAGGCCACAGTAGAGGACACCGTGTCCACAGGGAGAGGGAAGCAGGGGACTTACCGGGCCCAGGTTGAGGAATCCATGCTTCCTGGCCAGCCTGTCAGCTTCCTGGGGCCCCGCAGGGACAAGCACGGCCCAGGTGTTGGTATAAATACGCTGGGCCAGCACCCCCTGGGCCAGGACAGCGAGGGCAACCACCAGAGTCCAGAGCAGGAGCAGCGAGCAGGGCCTCAGATCCATCAGAGTATCGGGGTTCCTCTAGCTGGGGAGCAGGAGGGTCCCAGGAGCAGCAGGTCCAGCGGTCTCCCTGCGTCAGCAGCCCGAGGCACGCCGGCCACTCTGCCACGCTGGTCCCTGCTCAGCCCAAGAGAGCATGGGGACGAGTCCAGAGCAGCAGGAACGGACCGTCGGGGACAGGAGGACAATCTGCAGAGAGATGGAAGAGCAGTCAGGCCCTGGGGTGCTTCTCCTCAAACCCGGGGTGGGCAGGCTCTGCTGCATCCAGCACCGGGGCCTCGCTGCCCAGCTCAGCTCACCCACAGCTGCGCAGGAGCCGGGGAGCCGCGATGGCGGCTGGGCCCAGCAGGGTGTCCCGCTATGCCTGCCCAGTGCAGAGCTGCTGTTTACCCTCCGATTGCCCAATGTGTACTCACACTCTGCGCTTACAAACACGGGAGATGAAGCAGGAGGGGAGAAGGGCAGCAAAGGAGGGGAGAGGCTGGGCACGGGAAGCCGTGCCTCCTGCCACCACCGTGCGCAGCAGACAGGAGCCCCTTCTCCAGCTGGGACAGACCTATCTGGGCAGAGCTGGGAGCAAGCCGGATGGGAAGCCTGTCTTTCCAGCCCCAAGGGGAGGTGGGAGGAGATGCCCCCAGACACTGTGCAAAGAACCTCAGGTAAACAAGAGACTGGAAAGAGGAAAGGCAGGGAGAGCCCCAGCACCTCCAGTCAGTGAGGGACCAGGCAGTGCCTGGAAGCAGCGCAGAGTGCCATGCTGCCTGTCACCGTCAGCAGCTCAGCTCTCCCCTTCCTCTGGAGCACAACATGGTGACACCGGTGTGACTCATCTTCACACAGAAAGGAAACTGGGACTGGGAAAAGGGGGCACACTATCACCCCCAGCATGTACGCAGGGACCTGCACCCGGGGACAGCCTGCACCATGCCAGACAGCAAACACCAGCAGCTGGGAAGGCCTGTGGGGAGCAGAACAGGGAACAACATACCCAGCGCCAAGGAGCCCAAGACACAATGGTGCCAGTGTGAGCTCCATGTGTCCCACAGGGACCCTGAAATACCTGGTGGCATTTCAGGGACAGCGGGAAAGGTGAGACCTGGCGGCGCCCCGAGGAGCCCCATCCCCCTCCAGCGAGCAGGGAGCCGTGGCACTGCCAGGGGAGGAAAGTGGCTCCTGGCAGCCGCCTGAGACCCCGCCGCAGGCTGCAGCGCAGACAGTGCTGCGATTCAGGCACCCCGTGGCTCCCCCTCAGCACCCAGACCCCAGCCGGCCACCCTGCCGGAGCGCCCAGAGCCACGAGCACCCACTGCAGGCTAGACCAAGGCCCCATTGTGCCAGGGCCCAAATCACAGTTTCTAGTGGGAAAGGCCCCCAGAGCCCCCAGGGAAGGGAAGAAGCTGCCGCACGAGCAGAGAGAGCAGCAAGCGCAGCACAAGGGGACACTGCCTGCCATGGGCAGTCGCTGTGCCAGCACCTCGCACCCGCCGCGGCTCCATTAGCCAGGCAGTCTCCTCTCCTCCACCTTGCTGGTCCCAGAGCCAGCAGCCGCCCCACTGCCTGGTGACAACCACTCCATGTGGAGACAAGGCTGCAGGGAGCTCCTGCCAGAGTGCCAAGCCTGGTCCCCTACAGCCCCAGCCCTCCACGCCTGCTGCCCCAGCACGGCAGGGCGGGCTGGCTCCCTCCCGCTAGACCCGGCAGCTCCTGTCCACGCCGCGTTCCTGGCTAAAAACCTCCAGCCTCCGGCTCCAGGAGCGGAAGGGCACCGGGACAGCCGGGGCTGGTGCTGGCCAGCCGGTACGGTGAAGCACGAGCAGGGAGGCAAGTCCCTGCCAGCTCACGGCCCCTGCTCCCTGCCCCGCACCCGCAGCCCGGGCGGCTGCCCGTGGAACGGGCACGGGACCTTGCCCGGCACTGCGGGA
>VZTM01000901.1:11639-22622 GCA_013400555.1 Jacana jacana | reverse complement strand
CCGCACCGGCGCCGCCGAACGCCCCACCCGGCCCCGGCTCCCCCGGGCACCCCCCGGGGCACGGCGAGAACCGGGGTCGCTCCCCCTCTGCCCGGCCCGGGGACACCCACCCTCTGCCGACACCGGGGCTCAGCCTCGGGCTCAGCACAGCCTCTCCCCCGTCCCGGCATGGGAGTGTCTGCTCCCACCCGGGACTGATTGTGCCCACCGGAATGGGAGACTTGGATGTGCCCCACAAGAGACCACGGGCCCCAAACACCGACCAGGGGTGTGATGGCTCCCACAGAAAAGGGCACCCCGAGGACGCCCCATCTCACGTCTCCATGCTCCCAGTGCGGCAGACAGCGCCTTGTGCTGTGACAAGGGGCCGGTGGAGACACAAGCCCACCCAGACCAGCCCCATCCAGGGGCTTCCTCAGCAGCACCCGCCTTCCTGCAAAGTCCATGTCCAGGGCTCAGCCCCGGGCCAGTGTGGAGCAGCCACACGGAGAAACTGTCTGGAAAGCAGCAACACAAGGAAAAACCACCAGCCCAGTTCAGGTTTCTGGAGAGAGACTTCCCCCAAGGAGAAAAGGTGAGGAGGGGATTGCGGCTCATCTCAGCTTCGGCCGTTCATAGAAGAGAAGACGCTCTTGTCGCTGTTGTGCACGGGACCGTGTCAGGAGCAGTGCAAAAGCTGGGTCAAGAGCAAAAGCAAAAGCAGCAGCACCCAAACTGACCTGAATCCTCCGCACCTCAGAAGGGGTCTGGGCAGCCCCGGGCAGGAGCGGGTCCTACAGCTCCTCACAGAGAAAAGGAAGTCCCTCGGATATCGTGATTGAGATCATGAAGCATTAGCAATCGCACAGGAAACAGTCACCTTGGTAACTGAGATGCTGAGAACAGCCCAGAAAATCTGGCACAGGGCAGGTTTCTCTTAAACTGGGTTAGTTCTGTCGGGCAGACTCCTGCCCGCAGCACCCAGCTCCAGCGGGGCCGACCCCAGCCAGAGCTGCCGCTGGGGACCACCAGCCACGGGGGCCGCAGTAGCCCAGCCCACTGCCTGTGACCACTGTCCCCCAGGCAGTCCAGGGGCCACAGTACCCCGAGGAGGCGCAGCACTCACCCCCACCCTGCTGCAGCCTGGTCGGGAGCCGTCCCCGGTGGAAGAAGGCCGGGCCGGCCCCACAGCCCCGGGTGTGCAGCCGAGCTGGGAGCACCCCGGGAGGATATATGGGGGGTACGGAGGGCAGGCCCTGAGCTGGGCGCTGGCCGGGAGGCGGGAAGGAGGGAGTGGGCAGGAGACCTCCCCCCGCCCCCACCCGCACACCTTATCTTCAGAGACCGCATTGAGCGCTGGTGGCAGGTGACAAGCTGCTGCACCTGGCCCCTGTGACATGTCACCTGGGGAGGGGTGCTGACAAAGGGCCCTTGTCACCACAGGGTTTATCTGGGCGCCGCGGGGCAGGCATGCAGGAAGCACCTCTCTCTTACATAAATCGCTGGCTCTGGACCTGCAGGCTGACCCCGGCCCTGCCAAAGACAACGCCTGTGACCAGGGAGCGCCCAGCTGTGGGACAAGGCCACAGATGCAGACGGGACTCGGAGCAGGGAGCAGGGCCACCAGGTTGAACGGCTGCTGCTCCCCCCACACCTTACGGGGCTGCTCAGCACCTCTCGACCCCTGCCTGTGGGGCAGCAACTGCAGCCGTATCTGCCAGGACCATCTCCCTCCTCAGGGATGCTGAAGGGGTTTGGGGGCCATCGTGTGGAGGCACCAGCACACCCCAGGGGACGGCCCGGGGTGGGCTGTGACTCCCAGAGCACCATCGCACCGGCAGCTCCCCACAAGCTCTGCCCAGCAATGGCTGCTGCGTCCCCTGGGCCCGCGCTGTAGACACGGAGGCCAAACTGCTCACTGTGGACGGTGAGACACCCCCCCTGTTCCTCCCCACCCAGCACACGATGTGGCCTGGCCCAGCAGCACACAGCCATCAATAGAAACCTACTTTCATGGAAAAATCAGGTCAATTTCTGGCTTTTGGATTGCAGAGGTTGCACAAGCTCTCGTGGTGATGCAACTACCCAGCTGCCTGAGCTTTCCAGGAGGCACAGCAGCAGCGGGGCTGACCCCCACCCACAGGCACCCCCAGCCAGGGGGGAGCCCAGGGACACAGCAGGACCAGGGGTGGCAGTGCTGCTCCCCAGCAGCCACCGTGCTGTGGACGAAAGCAGAGCAGTGAGCGGGGAGCCAGCGGAGGAAGGTCACGAGGGCCCCTACAAACAGGAACGGCAGGCAGAGGACATCCAGAGGGACCAAATTAATAACAAAGTGTTTACCTGGAGCACAGCGACCTGGCTCTGTCCCCATGACTGTACCAGGCGAGCCTGCAGTCCCTCTGCTGTGCTACAGACCCCCCAACCCCCCTCCCGTGCCCTTTCCCAAAGCTGCAGCCGCAATCCCCTTTCCTGGCATCCCTCCAGCCCCTCTCCTCCCCTGTCCACCCCTCACCTGCTACGGGCAGGCTCCTGGGGAGGCCCCGGTGCCCCTGGAGCTGGGATGGCTGTGGCCCAGCAGGGAGCTGCACTCCACAGGGTCCTGCTGGCTCCAGAGGCTCTATTCATAGCCACCGTCCCAGACACAACATCCCCCTGTGGTCACACGCAGGGGACTCGAGGCCTGGCCCAAACACCCTGACCTTGCCCTGCGGTGCAGCTGCAGACACAAACAGCGGCAGCTCAGGCTGGTTCTGTAACTTTATCTGCCCCTGACTGTGTCAGCAGCAGCGGTAGCGCTGCCAGGTATCGACCCACAGCTGCTGCTGCACTGCCCCCACCGTCACTGTCCCCCACAACTGCGGCTGCAGGAACATCCTGGCCTGGTCCGAGCACCATCGGGTGCCTGTGGCACTCAGGGGTTCCAGGCAGGTGACACACACACAGAGAACAGCGGGGCAGGGAGCCCACCCGTGGCCCAGCAGCAAGAGCCCCCTCTGCCACTGGGCTGGGGAGGGGGTGCTCACAGACATGGGTGCACAAGTCTCCACCAGCAACCTGGGAAAGCACTGAGGAGCAGGACTGGCCCATGCTGGGTGCTGGCCATGCTCTGGACTCACTCCTGCCGGTGGCTACCAGCCCCATGTGGCCTCATACACCCCAGGAATGGGGGGCCAGCCCCACAAGACACCCCCTTCCCCGTCCTGCTGCAGCCCAATGCCCACCGCTGAGCTGCTGCAGGTCCAGCAGCCACTGAGCTGGGGAGAGGGGCTGGGGCTGCCCTCGGCCACACCGGTTCCTGGCAGCCTGTCTGCCACAGCCCCCGGGAGTCCAGCAAGGGCGGGCACAGAGCCACGACACCCCAATACACCCCCACCACAATGGGCACCACAGGGCCCTGCCTGGGGAGACCTCCCATCCCTTCCCCTGTGGGGACGGGTCCTCCCGCGGCTCCCACCACACCGGCTTGGGCATTGCCAGCATTCAGCTTCTCCAGCCTGGCTGTGACTCCCGGGAGGACAGGGGCAGAAAGGACACGTCACTGGCTGAGGGCCCCTTCTTGCCAGGGGCTCCAGAGCCTGCGGTCACAGAATGGAGCCAGGCTGCAAACGCATTTCCCTGTTCAACAAAGTCTTTACTTTTGCTTCAGCTGAGCAGGACATGATGTGCCTTGTGTGCGGCTCCCGAGCTGCCCTTGAACTGGTGTCCCATTGTTTCGCTGAGGCTCAGTCCTTGCCACGGTGGCACAGGACTCATTAGGTGGGAACGTGTTGTGATAACCCAAAAGATTAGCATCTCATCAGATGATCTGATGCAGAGCAGGAGCAGCTCTAATCGTCATCTGGGTGTAAAGGCCAGGAACACCCAAATGAGCTCTTGTTTACTCATGGGCAATGCCAGGGAGGACCATCAGCTGCCATAGGATGATAAAGCTATGAATGCCCCACTTGTCCAAGCAAACAAGGAGCTACAGGCACCACAGGAGCCCCACAGTGCACCCTGTTCCCCCTCCCTGCTCAGCTCCAGCAAAGGTGCCCCAGCTCCTCCAGCTGCCCCAAGGACAGGCTGAAGCAGGGACACCCCAAAGAGAGCCCAGAGCTCTGCCCAGGGCAGAAGCAGGGCTGTCTGAGGCAGCTCCTGGGGGCTGCAGGGGGAGCCTTCCCCAGCACCACAGCAAGGACCGAGCCTGGAACAGCTGGGTCCCAGCCGCCCCCCCGCTACAGCCTGGCAGGATCATGGTGACCCAACCCGATCCCAGCCCACAGGGGTGCCAAGGGCAAGAGAGTCCCCCCCGTCTCCTTCATGCCAGCCTGAGGACCTCAGCAGCCACTGCTAGGACACTCCACCCCAGGGAAGACGGGCCCAGAGCAGGGACGGTACTGCTGCTGGGAACTGGGTCTGTGTGCTCCAGGACTAGCTGAACGAGACCTCCTGAGACCTACGAGGACATTTCCCAGCCTGGAACCAAGGACACAGAAGAAAAAGAATTCCCTTCACTTCCTTTGGGATCATGCTCCAGTGCTGACCCACCAACTGGAACAGCACTCTTGCTTTGGGGCTTCCTGGCTGCCACCTCCAGCGCTGGCCTTGCCTCACGCAGCCCCCACAGCACGGCCACGAGGGCGGCAGCGCTGGCGAGCGCAGGGTTAAAGCACAGCTCCTTCCCAAATTCCCCGGCCGCAGGGTGCTGGCAGGTTGCCTTCCTGGAAAATAAAACCTCTTCCTTTCTTTCGAGAAGGGGCCGCAGGATGGCAGATGTGTCTGTTTGTGACACAGTTTTGCCCCATTTCAAGAGAAGCCTTATCTCCTGTGGCTGGATGCCAGGGATGGGGCAACTCACCCCCGCCAAGCGCTCCCGCCTCTGCCCTGCCGAACCGCACACCCCGAGGCTGACGTGGGCAGCACTTGCTTGGTTTCGGGAAACCCCCCATACCTGCCATGAAGCAGCCATGGCCCCGGCCCTTCCTGACACACATGCCACCTCCTCAGTGCCACCGGGAACCCCAGGGGCTGCCCCAGCCCCACAGTGCCGGGGGAAGGTCCTGCTGCAGCAGCAGCCCTGCCACCCACCGCTGGCTGTCCCAGGGGCTGCGGAGGGACTCACGGCTGCATGGGGGACACTGCTGCTCACTGCGGGGGGCCCGGGGACAGCACCGAGTGTGGAGGGGCCCGCGGTGCGGAGGCCGGGCGGGAGGGCCGGGGCACAGAGCTGAGCCGAGGCAGCAGCCACCCCCAGAGCTCCAGCTCTGCCCCGAGAGCAGCCACCCCAATGGCGGGCACAACACAGCCCCACCGGCGCCTCTGCCCCTGGCCCNCCCCCCCAGCCCCGCACAGAACGCTTCTGCATCCGGGAGGGGGCGACAGCCGGGGCCCCACAGCCAGCGCCCCCCGCCGCCACGGCACCGGGCAGATACGACCGACAGCCCCNCTCGCGCCGCGGCGGGAAGGCGCCCCGGAAGTGACCCCCGCGCCGAGCATCGCGTCCTTTCACTCTCCTCAGGCGACTTCCGCTTCCGGTGAACGTCAGAGTGTGGCTCTGCTTCCGGCTCCGGCGCTCTGGACGAGTTGTTGTCAGCGGCCACTGCTCGACCCCGTCCCAGACCGGCCCGACCCCAGTCCCGGCGCCACCATGTCGGTCCCTAGCGCCCTCATGAAGCAGCCGCCGATCCAGTCCACGGCGGGCGCCGTGCCCGTCCGCAACGAGAAGGGTGAGTGGGGGGGCCGGGGCAGCGGGGGGACGCGGGCCCGGTCGCGGGGCTCTTGGTGACGGCCTGGGCTCCCGCAGGCGAGCTCTCCATGGAGAAGGTGAAGGTGAAGCGGTACGTGTCGGGGAAGCGACCCGACTACGCGCCCATGGAGTCCTCGGAGGAGGAGGATGAGGAGTTCCAGTTCATCAAGAAGGCGAAGGAGCAGGAGGTGGAGCCCGAGGAGCAGGAGGAGGAACTCGCCAACGACCCCCGGCTCCGGCGCCTGCAGAACCGCATCGCGGAGGATGTGGAGGAGCGGTAAGAGCTGGGGACAGTGGGGAGCTCAGTCCCTGCATGTCGGCCCTTGCTGGGGCTGGGAGCTCAGGCTCCACTCTGCCCTGCTGCAGTGAGGAGCTGCCGGAGAGCCAGGCAGAAGCTGGGAATGTTCTCCAGGCAGAGCAGGAGAGTCTGACTCTTCTCATGTCTGCTGCCCCATGCCTCAGGCTCTGGTCCTGCCATGAGCAGCAGTCACTATTTCCAAGGGCACAGCCACAGATCTGGGCATGGTTTGGTGTGTGCCAGTGAAAACAGGCTCTGAAATAAAAAGTAATGCAGTGTGCTAAGGCTCGGGATAGCGGGGAGGGACAGTGTCGTGGGAAGCATGCTCCAGACAGGGAGTAACCGAGTGCTGTTTGCCTCCTCCTCTGCAGCTGCTGCTGCTTTTGGCTCCAGTAACGGGGAGATTTCCTGCTAGGAGCTGCTGGTGCCCAGACCCTCTGGCCTCCTGGGAAAGGATGTGTGGGGTCCGCTCACACTTGGCAGTTCCAGCATTTAACAGGGCCTTGTTAGGAACGATTCATGAATCATTAACTTTGTGCAGCCTCTTTGCATCTGAAGTGCTGTTCTTTAACTGGGGTCTGTTGCAGGCTGGCAAGGCACCGTAAAATCGTGGAGCCTGAAGTGGTTGGAGAAAGTGATTCAGAGGTGGAGGGGGAAGCTTGGCGCCTGGAGCGGGAGGACACCAGCGAAGAGGAAGAGGAAGAGATCGATGATGAGGTGTGCTTGTAGAGCCGAATAATGGGCTTAGGGAAGCCCCTTCATAACACACTGCCTTTTGCATGGATGTGTGGGCTGTCTGGTGGAGCTGGACAAGTGTCACAGGTGGCCGTGACTTACATCTGGGGTTACTGTCCTCTTGTGTGGGATGGGACACTGGGAGAGGCCGCCGTGCATCCCGAGGGATGGGTGTATCATCTTGTCACCAACGCTCCAGACATTGCACTTCTGGTACTGGAAAGCGAGAGGGCAGTGGTCGCAGGGCTGGCCCCGACTCCTCCGCGTTTGTCTCTGTAGGAGATCGAGCGCCGGCGCGGAATGATGCGCCAGCGAGCACAGGAAAGGAAAACCGAGGAGATGGAAGTGATGGAACTGGAAGATGAGGGCCGATCCGGAGAAGAGTCTGAGTCAGAGTCCGAGTATGAGGAGTACACAGACAGCGAGGACGAAATGGAGCCACGTCTCAAACCTGTCTTCATCCGCAAGTGGGTGATGTGGCTCCTGGGTCAGCTCTGGGCAGGATACGGGAGTGAGGGGCCATGCAGACACTCCTGCCATGGTCTCCCCTTCCTCGCTGTGGGGTGGGGACTCACTCCCTGGGAGGGAGGGAGGAAGGGAGCAAGGGGTGATCCCTGCACTGACAGTCCCTCGTCAGCTGCCTCGGTCACTGTGGGATCAGGCTGTGGGTCAAAGTCACAGCAGGGTCTGAGCAGAGCCCTCAGGCCAGTGCCCTGTGGTGGCAAAGGGGAGAGCCTTGGGACTCGGTCCATCCTGGGAGAGAGCGAGGGCTGGAAGTGGCTGTGGTGCATGACGAGGGAAGGTCTGCAAGGAGGCAGGCAGCTGTGCTGGCTCATGGAAGGGCTGAAGGCTGGTGTGGTCTCTGCCTGCAGGAAGGACCGGATCACGGTTCAGGAGCGGGAAGCAGAAGCCTTGAAGCAGAAGGAGCTGGAGCAGGAGGCAAAGAGGATGGCGGAGGAGAGGCGCAAGTACACACTCAAGGTGTGAGGGGTGGGCTGGGGGCTGTGCAGGGAAGGGGTAGTCGCTGCAGCAAGCTTAGCTTGTTTCTTGCTGCAGATCGTAGAAGAGGAAGCGAAGAAGGAGCTGGAGGAGAACAAGCGCTCGCTGGCAGCACTGGATGCGCTTGATACAGACGATGAGAACGACGAGGAGGAGTACGAGGCCTGGAAAGTACGTGAGCTGAAGCGCATCAAACGGGACCGTGAAGAACGAGAAGCGTAAGTACCAGCTGCAGATACAAGCTCCCAGCCCAGGCCCACGGGCAGCTGAGGCACCTCTTCCTCAGGCTGCCCTCCAGCCCCAGGGCTGTCCTGCCTCAGGGAGCCTCTGCTCCCCGGCAGAGTCGGTAAACGTGTCATCCCTTGGATGGCGGCTGGCAACAGCGGCTCTCCCAGGAGGGTGCTGGGGAGACGTGGGGTCTCAGGGGTTTCTCTCCTGCCCAGCATGGAGAAGGAGAAGGCGGAGATCGAGCGCATGCGGAACCTGACGGAGGAGGAGCGCCGCGCTGAGCTTCGGGCCAACGGCAAGGTCATCACCAACAAGGCAGTGAAGGGCAAATACAAGTTCCTGCAGAAGTACTACCACCGTGGCGCCTTCTTCATGGTGAGTGGTGCTGCAGGCGCCTGGGCACAGTGGGGGCTGACTTCTCCCTGCAGGGAGACTCCCCCAGAGCCCTGGGACAAGAGCTGGCCCTTGGATGATGCATCATGAGCCTGGGGTGATCTGAACACAGTGAGCCAGACTGCACTGCCTCAGCAGAGCACCTTGGGTTGAGGGTTCCCAGCTGGGACAGAACCAAAGCAGCAGAGCTGTCCCTGTGCTGCAGTTTGGGCCAGTGGGCCCTGCCAGAACTGAGTCAGCTCTGTGTGGGCTACAGCCTGGACTCTGGAGAAGTAGCCTGAGGGGATGCAAGGGTGGCCACCAGGGGCGGGCCTTGGGGACAGCACTTGTGTCACCCACTCTCAGGAATAAGTGAGTAGGGCTGCAAGTAGCATGGCAGCCCCTAGCAGAGCAGCAATATGGCCTGGTGGCTCTCCCTGGCTTTGCCCGCTGCGGGCACTTGCTGGAAACTTCTGGGCTCTCAGGTATGTCCTTCTCCTGCAGGATGAGGATGAAGAGGTGTACAAGAGGGACTTCAGCGCCCCGACCCTTGAGGACCACTTCAACAAGACCATCCTGCCCAAAGTCATGCAGGTGGGTGTGCTGGCCAGGGGGTGCCTGGCCTGTGTACCCCTCCGAGGGGGTCAGTTTCACAGTGGGAGGAGCCACAGGCCCTGGCCTCCCCCTGAGCCTACGTTCACAAGCTCTTCTGCTCCCCAGGTCAAGAACTTCGGGCGCTCCGGCCGGACAAAGTACACGCACTTGGTGGACCAGGACACCACCTCCTTTGACTCTGCCTGGGGCCAGGAGAGCGCACAGAACACAAAGTTCTTCAAGCAGAAAGCAGCAGGCGTGCGGGACGTCTTCGAGAGACCCTCTGCCAAGAAGCGAAAAACCACTTAAGGGAGGCAGGAGGGCGCTTCTCTGCCAGCTGCTGGGAGCCTGGGCAGGGACAGAGGGGACACAGCGCTGTGTCAGGACTCGAGTGGTGACAAGCACCACTACCACGCCTGCCGGGTCTATGTGGTGTCCCGCTGCGGAGGCTCGGTGGGCTCCCTGCCTGGGTGCCCTGGAGGATGCTACCACACTGTGCTGGCCAGGCCTGTGGCTACACTTGTGGCCACGCCACCACCCCACCAGCAGCCACCCCGAGAGCCTCAGCAGTACCCACCATCGCCGTGCAGGAGCGTGGCAATGCCCCCAGCTCCAGCACACCCACTTCTGGAGGAATTATTGGACTTTTATATCTGGCTGTTGCACAGCATCTCCCCGTCGCCTGTACCTTCCCCACTGTCAGTCTGGGCCCTTCTGTGGTGTGGGACAGCAGTGGTCCCGTCTCCTCACCCTGCTTCTGCAGGGCTTGGGCTTTTCTACCTGCGTGTAGGGGTGGGGGCGTTTTGATTAAAGCCGTCGGTTTCTTACACGTTGTTGTCTGTGGAACGTGCCCAAACCGTTCTGGGCCCCCCGTGAGACCCGGCAGACTGGTGCAGCCGGACTGGCCAAGGCGGGGAGGGGCAGCATATCACTGCCCTGCCAGGCCTCGGGTGTACCAGTGGCACATGAGCAGGGACAGTGGCTCCTGTCACTCCACTGCACTCTGGAACCAGGGACTGAGGTTAAAAGGGGAAAGAGCAGCACATCACAGTGCTCGGGCGGGTCACCTCATCCTGCTCCAGTCACAGGGCACCCAGGTGCTGCCAACATGCCACAGGGGAAGCCCTGCTCCTCCTCACTGCCCCGGCACCGCCCAAACCATAGCCACAGCCCAGTCCCACCAGTGCCTTTATTGGGTGAGGGAACACAGTGCGTCAGCCAGCCCTGCCTCCACGGGAGTGCCTGTCCAGTGGACCCGGTCAGTTGGTGAGGGTGATGAGCACCTCCACCATGGCCTGGTCAGTTGGTGAGGGTGATGAGCGCCTCCACCATGGCCTGGTCAGTTGGTGAGGGTGATGAGCGCCTCCACCATGGCCTGGTCAGTTGGTGAGGGTGATGAGTGCCTCCACGACATTGCCCATGTGCTCACGCAGGCTGCGCTCAGCAGCTGCCCGCGAGATCTCCATCTCCGTCATCTGCAGGGAAACAGCCCCAGCCCCTGCAGCAGCCACAGCACCACCTTGATGGTGCCCGGGGGCCACCAGCCTCCTTGGACGTGGCTCCGGTGAGCAGAGGCCTGTTTGGGACATGCCACCGCCCATCCCGTGTCCTTCCCAGAATCCCTGCCCCTACTCACAATCAGCTCCAGGTCCTCCTTCTTGATGGTCACTTTGGCCAGTTCTTTCTCCCTAGGGCAACAGAAGGACAAACCGACGGTGAGACCACCGGCAGGGACCCCATCCCGGTGGTGAGAACACTGGCATGCCCCCCCCGCCGGTGAGACACCAGCAGGACCCGCACCCCATCCCGCCACCGTCGGCCCCGGCGCCCCACGCGGTCGCTTACCTCTCCTGCTTCGCTTTCTGCTCCCGGGACCTCCGGTCTCCGATCACCGACATGGCCTGTCGGGACGACCACAGTCACCGCGCTGCGCAGCACCGGGCAGGCCAGCGCCGCACCCGGCGGTACCAGTACCGACACCGGGACGGGTATCGCGGCGGCCGTGCAGGCGCGGTGCTCAGGGCACGGCTCGGCCTCTCTCCCTGCCCCTGCC
>VZTM01000899.1:0-28931 GCA_013400555.1 Jacana jacana | reverse complement strand
TGATTTTATTTAAAAAAAAAAAAAAAAAAAAAGAAAAAAGAAAACCACTCCGATATAGACATTTTGTAAATCAAATTATTTTACATTTTAGGCCAAGATGACTCAACTGCCTGAGGCTGAAAAGGAAAAAATAGCCGAGCAAGTTGCTGACTTCAAAAAAGTCAAGAGTAAGCTCGATGCAGAGATTGAAATATGGGACGATACCAGCAATGACATCATTGTTTTGGCCAAGAGGATGTGTGTGATCATGATGGAGATGACTGACTTCACAAGGTAATTACTCAAAAAAAGGGTCTTGAATATTTGTAAATATTGGAGGTCATTGTCCTATTGGTATGGCAGGAAATGCTGAGCTTTCAATGCCAGGTGATAGTGTCTTTTTGAGAATGGAGTTGCTGAGCTAATGTAGTTAGCTTTAACACACTAATTAGCAGTACTGACACGTGGGGAGGAAGGTTTGAAGTTTTAAACTACGCTTGTCTTTAATTATTTTGTTTCCTTTGTCCTCTTTTACTCATTTGGTTGGTTGGGGGTTTTGCACACCTCAGTGCTTCATTTCTGCTCTTACCAAAAGGGAAAAAGTAAAAAAAAAAAACCACCACTCTTATTTTTAAGCTGTAGCTCTGTCTCATCTGTTGTTCTCGCTACTTGTACCATACCATGCTGTCAAGCACAAAACATACTGCACAGAGCATATGTCTGGCGGTATGCATTGAGACTCCTGCATATTTCATACCAGATTACTTGCTGTCGCTTTCATCAAAAATGTATCATGCTGCTATATGTAGTTTCAAAGACCAAAGTGTCCTAAAGCAGATAGCTTTCAAAGCTGGTATTTCTCACTGCTGCCAGTATGTGTTCTATGATACTTGTATATGGGAAACTATCTTATGTTCAGGAGCTTTTTCTGCCATGCACTGGATATGTTCAGTAAATTTCATGAAATGAGTTGGACCAAAAGGAGGGGCTGGTGTTTGGGGGGGTTCCCATCTAGTCACTAGTAAAGCAGCTGCTGACAGGTAAGTGAAGCCTTAAAACACAACCACTCTTGCAAAACACTTCATGTTTCATAAAAGAAATCATTTTGCACAGGATATGAACAAAAATCTATGCCTTTTGGACAAATTCACAGAATCACAGAATATCAGGGATTGGAAGGGACCTTGAAAGCTCATCTAGTCCAATCCCCTGCTGGAGCAGGAACACCTAGAGCAGGTCACTCGGGAATGCCTCCAGGCGGGTTTGGAATGTCTCCAGAGAAGGAGACTCCACACCCTCCCTGGGCAGCCCCTGCCAGTGTTCCCTCACCCTCACTGTGAAGAATTTTTTTCTCATATTGAAGTGGAACCTCCTCTGTTCCAGCTTGCACCCATTACCCCTTGTCCTATCATTGGACGTCACTGAGAAGAGCCTGGCTCCATCCTCCTGACACTCACCCTTTACGTATTTATAAAAATTCTTCAGGTGCATAAATTAAACAGATTTGCATAGAGCTGAACCAGGTAACAAACTGGGGTCTGGCTTAGACCTGTTCTGAGGAAGAGAGTTGTTGCATTTTATCATGCTAGCACTTTCCAAACTCACCTTGCTGTGAGAGTGATCTAAAGACATGCATGTTGAACTCTGCAGTCCTTTTATTTTCTTTAAGAGTATGTGATTTATATTGAGATCTTTGAAGAAGAACATATTGTGCCATGAAGTCAGTATTTACCATTAAAGTCACCTTCCTTACCAAAATTCTTTAAATTATTGGCATTAGATTAACTAAAATTAACATGGGGGGTTCATAGTCTTAGACTTGCATATGCAGCTCTCAGTTGAACACAACATAGTATGCTGGTTTGAGTTGAAGAGCAGCTCAAGCAGCACAGACCCCAGTATAGGTACTTGGGGGACCCCACTTATGACAAGTTGCCAGATTGAGAAGGAGCTATTTACCACCACCCTTCAGGTGCAGCCTGCCAGCCAATGCCACACACGCCTCACAGACCACTTGTGTAGAACATAACATACTGGTTTCTCTGGGAGGAGGCCGTGGGGAACTATACTGAAAGTTCTGGAGAAATCCAGGTAAACAATGTTCACTGCTGGCCCCACATCAGCTGAGCAGGTAACTGTCCTAGCAGGTGATCAGGTTTGTCAAGCATAATTTGCTACTGGGGAATCTTTGCTGGCTTTTCCTAGTCATGTGCTCCATTTGCCTTGTGATAGCCCCCAGGAGGATTCCATAACTTTCACAGGGACTGAATTAAGACTGATGGGCCTATAACTTATTTCCCAAATCTTCCCTTAAGCCTTTCTTGTGGAAGGGGGTGACACTAGCCTTCTTCCAGTCTTCTGGGCCATTCCCCGGTCCACAGTTTCTCAATGATTATGGAGAGTGACCTCTCAATGACATCAGCCATCTCTCTTAACCCCCCAGGGTGGATAACATCAGGGCGCATCAGTTTGTAGGCGTCAAGTTTCTGCAGTAGCTCATGTACCAACTCTTCCTTCACTGATGGTGGGTTGCTTTTTGTGTCAACCTGGATTGTTGTTCCCAACACCTGGGGCAGAGCAGCGCTGATAAAGACAGAGGTGAAGAAAACGAGAACCTCTGCCTTTTCAGTACGGTTGGTAACTAATTCACCTCTCATGCTTAACACCAGGCCAATATTTTGCTTCAGATAACTTACTTGAAGGTAAAACTATGAGGAACAGAGAGTGGAAATCTTAGTCTTTACTTCAAGGGATGGCAGGGAACTACATTACTGGAAGATGGATTTTGATTATTCTCTTCCAAGTTTTAGGAAAGACATCTTTTTTTTCTTCATAAATGCTTAGACTATAATTTCAGATATGCAAGTATATTCTCCTGTATTATGTGTTAGATGCTAAAGGTGTAATTTCTTGGGGGTAGGGCTGCCCTACCAAGTCTTTTGTTCAGTTGCCAGGACTATTAGTAACAGAAACCAAGGTCACCCTGTAGTATTGTATAGAGTATAATGTTCTTACAAGATCCTTTTGTGTCTTATATAACTTTACTTCACATCTTTAGAAAGCTGGTCTTGAGTAAGTCCATTAGCAGTATCTTTCAAGTTTTGTTTCTTCTTTAATGAAGCCAGACAAAGTCTTGTAAAGGTTTGTGTGTGTTGAAACAGTAGGTGAACTCTTGTGAATCTTCCCCTTCCCCTTGTTGTTGCTGCATCAAAGGTGACAGTTCAGTGCTGAGGAACACAGCTGGCTTTCTCACTTCTTTGTCCATGAAAGTCTGGGGATGAATAATGCAGAGGCCACAGCAAGCACCTGCTCACCTTAGAGTTTGATCTCTCCACAAATTCCAAGTTCTTGGACATGGAAGAAATAAGATTCTGACATTTTGTATTTGTTAACATAAAAAACTACTCAGGCAAATAGTAAATTCCTGTATTTGAGTCACTTGTTACCTAAGCTGATACCTGTTTTCTGTCAAATGTATTACCTTGTGTTCATTTTTACGAGTGATTTCCAGAGCTTTAACTTTTCAAAGTCATCTTGGCATCTTAGCGTGTTTGCATGTGTGCATTATCCTAAACATTAATGCAACAGTTATATATTCAACTAAACCCAAGGTAATGATGCTGTCATAGCAGCTCATTGCTGAGACAGAAGGCAGTGGGAATGCTGATGACAGAAAGTGTCTGTGTATACCTCAGATCATTAACAAAAGTACTTTAGAGTTCCTTCAGCAAAGGCCAGTGGATAATCAGTGATTGCTCAGCAGCAGTTAGGACTGATGTAGAGAGTAACCATCTAAAGTCACTTATTATGGCTTAGCTTTCTTATTTGATTATAGAGGCAAATGCCTCTGCTTTATTTTGAGTCCTTCTGCAGAAGGGACCTTCAGAACCATATTTGAAACAATTCTACTGAACATTTGACATTTGTGAGTGTGTCCGCTGCAGATAGGCACTGGGCCAGGCTAATAAAATTATGTAACACATAGTTTTCCAGCTTTTTTTCAACTTTGTATTTGCTATATGACATAATCTTACTAAAACTTGATGATGAACCTCGCTGTGGTGAACCATCCTATAAATCATTGTCATAGAAAACTTACACTTGAGAGGGAAAAGTAATTGAGCGAGAGCAGAAATCTATTGTTGGAAGTTGGTAGCAGCTACCAGCAGCTGCTAATCGGTGATATGGACATGATAATCAGCCTTCTTATGCAAAACAGGTTATATTAATTACTGGAGTCTATTAAAAAATCCAGGTGCCATTACATCTGCAGTTTAACTTCAGATACATATAAAAGTTCCCTGTTTCCCTCCCCTGATCGCTCATACCAGAGAATTCATAGGTTGGCGTTACTTCCTAACAGTCTAGGATGCTTTTGAGAGCCCATAGCTACTCAGTGTTTGCATCATAAAATGGAAAAAGAACATGCATCATAAGATGCATACAAGAACAGACAAATGTCACTTAAGTATTTAATCAAAAAATTGCCCAGATTGAAGGTTGTAAAAGTTTTGTCAACAGCAATGTCCAGCTGAGCCATCAGAAAGGGCAGAGTTATTTTGGCCAAAGTACTTGAATCCTCCTTAGGGTTCTAAGAGCAACTTTCACTGGAGGCAATTATATAAAGATATTCCTTAAAGTAAATATTTCTGATAGAATTACAGTTTAATTGTGTGTGCATATTTTCATGTTTTATCATACATGGTTTGATAAACAGAACCACTGGGATTTACTTGTTACAACACAGTAGCTGAAGCACATAAGTTTTACTGTTAAAACGAGCAGCAGAATTGCATGAGCTCAAGTAGTGTGAATATTGCTTAAGATTTTGCAGTACTTGCAGGGTACACGCTGTCCTGCCAGAACTACACGTAGTAGCCTCAGGCGGTTGTTACCCTCAAGTAGAAACATGGTCTCTCAAGTTTATCCTGAATTGTTGAGGTGTGTCAAGTTAAATCCTATCCTGTAACACAGAGTCAGCTAATACTATTCATTCCTCCTGGATGTCACAGTTTCAAATACGTATGCAAACTCAACTTTCACAAATAAAGGAGGATTTTGAAGGCAAAACCCTTCTATCTGTCCTCCTGAATCTGAATTTCATGCATGATACTACTGTGTCTTTATTAGCGATACTTATATAAAATATGATAGTTCACATGATACTCATGTGGATGCTGGTTTACCACTATTACAGTAAAAATAGTTTCAGCTGATTCCTAAAACATATACCAGAAAATATTTAATCAGACATAGCAGTCACTATTGTGGTGGCCTCGATATAATTCTAAAAGTTAAGTGCTAAATATTCATCCTCTGATAGTAAATTGGTTTTTTCTTCTACTAGTCATCTGATTAAAAATCTGTGTAAAACTCCTAAACTTAAAAGTTCCAGTGATGGTTTTCTTTTGTGATGGTTTTAGTTGACGTACTGCTGGACTGTACAAAGCAGTTTCTGAGTAATTTCGTTCACGCTGTAGAAATCTTTGTAGTCATGGAAGGTGTGAAGATTAATTTCTCTGATGAGACCAATTACATGCTCCATATCCTAATAGAATTTTATAAATTTAAGACAAGAAAACGTGTTCATCTGAAACAGTGAGCCTCTTTATTCTATTCTTTCTCTATAGATCCTTTGTGCTGACATGCTAGTTATACCCCATATATGGGTAAAAAAATAGTATATATAGGACAAAACAATCTACTTAGAGGAACACAAAAATATTGTTAGACCTCCCTGCCTCAGTATCTCTAAGTGTAACTCGTATTTCCTTGAAAACAGTAAGTCCTTGAGAAATCAGATAAAAAAATAGTTGTTGCTACTTCACTATTTTTCCTCTACTTTTCTGCAAGATTTCAATTAACTCCTTGCATTTTTAGCAGTCTCACAAATAGTGTAACAGTTAAGGGTACCTCATACTTCTTGGTACTAGTACTTATATGCTTAGTGTAAAAGTTGAGGTGAAGGAGGGGAGGGAGAAAGTTGTTTGTTGGTTGGTCAAGGAGGTTAATAAAGAACTAAGGTCCGTGCCCCATGTACATAGCTAAGGACAATTTAATGAAGTGGGGACAGTCAAATATAGGAAAAAGCGGATAAACTGATCTTTCTACCCATCAGTATCAATCCTTCCAGCACTAGAAGTAAATGAACTGCAGAGTCACAGCCTTCATTACAACAAATACAACATGTCATTAAAACATGATCATATCTCTTGTGGCAGAGTCATCTTTTGCACTTCACCTTTAGGGACTGTTATACTCGGAGGACAAAGTGAGTTCAGAACTGCCCAAGGATTATCTCCTGCCAGCAGAGACCTAAGTATAAATAAAGAAGGGTTCAGGTAGTAATTTAGCAGCTTCCAGGCCAGTTTACCTAGGCAGCTGGGAAACCTGTGGCAGAGCACTCCTTTGGGCATGACAGACCAAAGCAAAACTGTACCTGTCTGAGCATCATTAGGTCCAGCATAAAGCCAGATGCAGTGCCATCTCACAGCACTTGAGGTTGTGCTCTGTAGACAGTCACTCTTTAGCAGGTATGGGTAGAGATGGGGACAGGTCCCAGCAAGGGCAAACTCTCACCCTAGAGATAACACCTACCTGCTCAGTTGCAGACTTCTGCAGGGTCAGCTAGCATCACCACTCTAATTGGGGCTGCTCAGTTTCCATCCATCGTTATCTTTCTCCTTGAGGCAGCAGGAGTGAAGTCCTGAGGTTGTGAGGGTACATGCCGGTGTCAGGGAGGAGCAAGGGCCAGCTGCTGCCTAAGGGAGGTAAGCTGGGATTCAAGGGTAGGGAGCACAGCTCAATCCAAAAGCATCTGAGTGTGGTAGGGAGCATAGGGTGCTGGTAACAAGATCACCAGACAAGGTGAGCAGTAAAGCCGCTGCATGGTCCGTCCAGGAGCAAAAGCAGAACAGGCCAAAGTCGAACTCCAGCATGTGCATGAGGGGTCTATCTAGGAGACAAGCTAATGATAAAGTCCATCCAGAGGGTAAGGCTAGAAACAAGGCTGGAGACAGGTATAGCTATGATTCAGATCAAGGTTTGGTGGGTTCACACCAGAGCTTAAATGGAGCTCTTGGGCCAGTGAGCAGAGACTGTGGAAGGAGGCCTCAGATAAGACTGGTCAGGACCATTTAGGCCTGTTAGTGCACTCGGGCCCATGGCATCTGAAGCAGAGGGGAGCCTTGTCTCCTCTGTTCCTTTTCTAAGTCCACTCTGCTAGCTCAGGCCCACCCAGAAGAGGAGACCAAGAAGAGAGTGTCCAAACTGGATATGAGGTCATGATCAGTGGAACATTAAAATTTTCTGTTCTTATGATAATGCTCAGGGAAGTGACAGTTTTTCTAGCATTCTCCAGTTGGCACATCATTGAGCACCCCTTTTGACCTCTAATGGCTTGATGTGAGACTTGTTTTTCTGTTTATTTTGCTCAAGCTGTTATTGGGTAAGAATGGCCAGCAATGTCTCCTACAGAAATAAAGAAGTAGTCATTAAAAAGGCAAAGCACCTCTCTCAGCTTTTTTTCCCCTTTAAAATGTAGGCCTATTTTTTATGGAATCTATTTGCTATATTTTGTACATGCTATGTATTTTTTGCTGTAGCACCATATGTTCTGGTTCCTCCAGAATTAATTAGCAGAAACTAGAAGTTCAAACCTTTGGAGGGTTTCCAAGAAATAGATACTGGAAACTTTTACAATTATCAGCCCCTTCATTGGAAATGTGGGCGCATCAGTGAATTGATTGTGAACAGAAATTTCACATAACATGGTAGTTACTTTTTCTACTATGAATTAAACTCATTCAACCAGAAGTTTCGCTTAGTTCTACAAGAGACCAGTCACATTCAGAGTATTCTGTACACCCACATTTCTCTTGAGTACTTATTGTCCAAGGATGAAGAAAACAGATTCATGGCAGTTCCTGCACTGTTGACCTGGCTGGTTTAGTGAAATAGGGTGGAGTTTAATTGTCAAGGCAGAGTTTGTGAACTTGATAATA
Source organism: Jacana jacana (assembly GCA_013400555.1). Taxonomy (NCBI): domain Eukaryota; kingdom Metazoa; phylum Chordata; class Aves; order Charadriiformes; family Jacanidae; genus Jacana; species Jacana jacana. Next base: position 20,949 of record VZTM01000899.1, on the reverse strand, counting down.
CAGATAGTGCCCAATGAGGGCTCGTAAAAAGGAGTAGTAACTGTTAAAAGAAAGATGGTAAGTAGTAATTGCCGATAGTGAAATAGAAAGGAAACAGATCAATGGGATGTTATTTTATAAAGTGAAAGGGAGTGTTTTTGATGCTGTGTAGGCTTTGCAGTGCTGGTCACCACAATTTGCATACTCTTCAGAGGTTTGCCCTTGGTTACCAAGATGAAAAGAATCTAGTAAAATGTGTCACTTTCTGGGCTGCTGCGGTCATCTTAGCGAGGAGGCAAGTGGGACATCTGGAGAAAGGGGAATGCGGGAGGCTTCCAGACAGGGATTTATCTGCCATCTTCTGCCCTCTTCTCTACCCTTAGAAGCAATGCTATCAACTTCGTATTTAAAGATTTCTCTATCCCAATGCAAAACATGACAACATTTTGAGGCCATAAGTCTTATTTTCCAAAGCAAATCAATTCTATATCTTTATAATAATCAATTACTTTAAGCAAATTATCTTCTTTTACGTTCATGTTCTACAAGTCATGAGTGCTGGAGATAAATTAGGCTTTGGCTCTTTGTGTTCTGGACATATCCCCTATTCTTTAACATGTAGATGAGGTGAAAGCAAAGCAGGTTTTATGGGGGTACCCAGCCATATCCAAATCAGCTAGAGATTCTCCAAATTGTGTGCCTGGCTTTGGTCATTTAGTGTTTCAGAAGTACATTATAGGGTCAGGAGAGGAAGTATGGTTCTAATTTTCATTATGTGACTCCAGTGTTCCTAAAGACTTACTTTATTATTATTTTACCATCTTCCATAAAGTGAGTTTGACAGCACCACAGCACTTGCTATAGTCATCTTCCTCTGTGCAGATGAAGCCATGGTTACCTCAGAGACATAAGGCCATCATCTTCATAAAATCAATTCACCTGTATTCTTTCCCCCCATCCCTGTTGACTCTACCCGAGTCTGACTTCTGAGTGATCAATCCACAGGAAGTAATTTCAGTTGAACCTTTGGGTTCTTTATTACCAAGAGTCATGGTAGAATGGAATTGCCATCTAATAAAATATAATTGTTCCCAGAAGCTGCGGGGCTGCAGCCTTACTTATTTTCTCTATGATTCATTTTATTTAGTATTCTTTTAGTTTAGTTTTCTTTTTCGAATATGCGTACTTCTGAGAAAAGCTGTTCACAAATGCTCACCTTGGGAGCATGGTGAACAACAGAAGCAGGGCTGAACTCCTGTGTTTTCCGCTAAAAATATGACTGGAGTCGGCTCCAACCTTTTTTAATTAAACCAGAAGCCTTTAGGGTTCACACAGCCTGCCAATGGTTTTCACACTTTTTTCTTCAACACTACACAGCATTTTTAAACACACATATTCAGTGCCTGTGGCGGCTGCTGTTCTGGTATCCTTCTGGTATCTCTCTGTTTCTCCTTAAAATGGCACTGGTGGTGGCAGTCAGCTCCTCATAGTATGCCTCAGACCCGATGCAGTACTGCTATTCCCAAAGGTTAGTGAATAGTTTTGCCTTTCCGCACTACTATATTCTTGGCACCTTTGAGATATAAAGAAAGAAGTATGCCCATACCAAGCCTCTGGCCCAAACTCTTGGCTTCCCTGACGGCAGCTGAGAGCAGATTTCTGTTTTCTTAGTATAAAGGTGGCATTTCCCTTGTCCCAGCCTGTGTTCTGTGTAGAGACATACCTCTGGTTTGCTGGAAAGAAGATCAAATGATAGACAATGAGTGTGTGACCTTAATGTGAGTCAACATGATAGGGATAGTTGGGAGTATCCACATCCCACAAATGAAGTCTTAATGCAGCATACACCCAAGAGGAGTAATACCATGATGTCTTTATTGCAAGATTGCATCGTGGCTGTTACCTGAGCTCGCAGAAGATAGCAAGAGGTAGAAATGTAGGGGGATCTGTATTACAGATCACAAGCATAAGGCTTTCCCATACCTGTCTCAATCCTGCAGTGTTAAGGTCATCTGAGAGCTGTCCTTATTGTCAGCAAGTAGTGGATCAAATAATTCCACTAGTTCTGGGTGCTCTGTGATGGCAGAGGGGAGGAGTGACACTGTTCCATAGACCTTGAGTGGGTGGGGTGGGACTTAATGGAATGAGTCACAGAGTTCAGGAGGGTATTTTCAGGGTATTTCATTGTATACTTACTGAAAAACTACTGTTTAAAGGTATCTGCTGTAGACGTGCCCAGTCATCCCTACCTATGCACCTCTGTTATTCCCATAAAAGAAGTAGCTAATGTTGTAGTTGAGGTTGTCTCTAGATTTATGGAAATTTGAGGTGTCATCAACATTCTGAGACACAAAATAAATAAAATCCAACCAGAGCTGTAAAAGGAGAGGGGAGGGCCAGGTGAACACACTTTGTGCTGCATGCCTCCCCCAGGAATGCATGGTATTCTGGAGATAGTGTGCTTCTGATCAGGGTTGTGAGAGAGAGGTGGAGCAGTGTAGTTTCTGATTTTCACTCAGTCCTAGGACATAGCAAAGTTACAGTGACACTTGCTGATGGCAAGTAACTTTCTTGGTTCAATTCTGTTAATTGTGTTGAATATCATTTTCTACAGAAACTGTGTGTCCATTAAGAAAACTTTCTAGCCCCCTTGGTTGTTAAGAAGACCTTTGAAGTACATAATTAATATATTCAGGAATGCCTTTTCTTGCTGAGGCTGCTCCAGGCAGTTCAAACCAGTAAGGAATGATCTATATAGGACTCAAGATTCTGGCTCTAGTTTGCAGTCTCTGCAGCCAGGCATTTCAGCAGGTGAGTTTGTGTGTCGCTGCAGGGAAGGAAATCCCTTCCTCACCCCCAGCATTCTGCAACAGGAATGAGGAATGCTCTCTCTTTCCAGTCAGTAGCAAATCCCTTATTCATAAGATGGGGAGGGGAAAAGAAAAGGTGAAGTGAGCTCAGCAGCTTTATAAGTCTGTAAGCAGACTTAACTGCCAGAGGGCATACATGCTGGTAAACAGCACAAATGTTAATAAGAATAATTTTTCCCCTATCTTTCCACTTTTTTTTTTTCTTTTTGCTTCAGTGATGGATTCTATTCAGTGAGCACATTCTCCTCTCATACAACCACTTATCTCTCACCACCACGTGGCTGCATGAGAGCTTTCTCACTGGTGTCTGATGAGCAGAACAGGAATTAAAACCTTCCATGTTTTAACTGCTCTTTTTTTGAGACTCATATAGTCCGTGTTGACAACTCGCAACATTATTAGAAATCCTTCTATGTATATAACTTTATACCATGGCACTTAAGGTATATTATTATTATTGTAGGTGAAACTTACCTCCAGCATTTTTTAAGTAGGTTTCATGGCTGTTGAGCTAATCCCGAAAGGATGACCTATGAAGGTTTGGAAAATGGGAGGTAAATACAAAGAACCTCGGATTTATTATTTCAAGTCTCATGGTATTTATTCCAGTTCTGTGATATTTTCGAGTCTGAGTGGTGATATTTGAATGCTTGAGGCTGACAATACAAAGATCTCATTCACACACTGTGTGTTACACTGTGTTTACACAAGCAAGGAGCGATGAGGAGAGAGCCCACCATGAAGAATGTGGGAGATCTGGGAGGATGGGAGGATCACGACCCTTTTCCTTAGTTGCTGTGGGGCTGGTCACAGTTCTGTGAGTCCTCAACACTATAAATGAAAATTTACCTACTTTTTTTTCCAAGCACGAACAAGGCAAGTATCAAATTGATAGAGTACACAGAGAATACATACAATCTGTCTCTAAAACTATCTAAAACTATTATTTTCCATTATGCAAAGTATTTTTTTTTCCTAGAATTCTGAAATGTGTTTCTTCTTTGGGTAGCATTTTAAAGCCAGGTACTTTTTTCAGGAAAAGTCAAGTAAGGAGTGCAGTCATGAAAACTTCCCAGGACCGAAATAGCTGCTTCTGGTCATGCCTATTTGGCAATTGTAATATGGAGGAGTAAAATTAAGAAACATATTTATTGTTTTTACTCAAAAAAACAAACACACACGAACCCAAAATGGCCAACCCTTGAAATGCAGCAAATAGAATGACGCTAGGTAGCGTTTTAGCTCTGAAGAGTTGTAGCTGAATGATTCTGATTGTATCTAGTGTCCAAGGCAATACTTTTGAGAGCTTCCATGATTCTTTTGCCTTTTAGTATGATTCTTTAGCGGTGTCACACGAAACAGCAACCTGTCAGTGAGCTAGACAGTGTCTAGTAGAAAGTGGGGCTAAAGCAGTATTAGAAAAATCAAGGAAATTCAAAAATTCAAGCCCAACAAGTACAGATTATTTATCTTCTCTGAACTTACTTGTAATGAAGTAAGCTTTATCTGTACATTCATAAGGGCTTAGAGGATAAGAGAAGAGTCAGTACGAGAGTATGGCCACAGTACAGGAAATAGGTCCAAAGGAAGTATGTCCAGACGTGTACAGTGGCCCTGGTAGTGCCTGGGATATTAGAAAAGGATCTTTGATTTAATAAACCACTGCTATTTCCACAGTTTGAGGAATCTTAAAACACTGATGTTCAGCTGTAACCAAACATTTCAGTGATTAACTGAACTGTTTAATTGTCTAACTCTAGATGCCAGCATTTCAAATTAGTGCATGATCTGTCAGGAAGATGTAAGATTTTCTACACAGATTTTGAAGTTGAACAAGAAAACAAAATTAGAAAATCGGTATCCTCTTTTGGTATGAGGAAGTGTACTCCTGTCCTCTGGACATAAGAACCAAACAGAGAGTTAGAAACAGATTGCAGGTCACAAGGCATAAAAAATTTAGGGTGGACTAGTGTGTGAGGAAAAAGTATTTATGATCTATACATCTCTGAAAATAACTGGAAGGAGTGGTGTCCAGCTGAGTCATCTCTTCCACGGTCACCAACCTTAGTCTTTCAAAAACATAGGCTTTCACAAGATCTCTCTTATGAAATCACATTACTAGTCATTTTAGCTGATTTTCATAGTAGTTATCATATTAAAGGCAACGTCTTTAAGTCTTTCCTACAGCACATATTATAAACACAACATCTTGCAAGTATTGCTATGATAGGATGCTGCATTGTTGTTGAAATAAAGCTGGATGTTAACAGTGCTTTTCAGAGACCACAGAGGTAAAGTAATTCTTTGGGAATATTTTGATAATCGATTCAACAGAGAAACTTGTGCAGTATTGGAGAAGATGGATTACGGAGCCATTAGCAATCGAGCAATGTGATTAGATATCCATATTAATAAACATCTGTCACAATGGCATAGCAGATGTGCTAGGTGCATATATAACGTAAAATGTAAATTTTTGATGAGTATGTTCTTATTTTTTATTACAAAATGGTTTAATTACATTATCTATCATGCCATTTGTTTCATTTTGCAACACTACCAGTGTTTTTTAAAAAAAAACCTAGTCTGTGAGGACAGTTCCCTGATAAATTCTAAAATATGACTCTGCTAATTGAATGAACTAACTTTGAAAGGTGAATTTTACTGTCTTCCGTGACCAACCTACAGCCTGTCATTACATTTTGGTTTTGAAAGTCCTGTCTTGGATACCTCTGTAGTAATAGTTCCAAAGGAATTTATAATGCGTGGCTCTTCGTGACTCACTTTCCTAAATGTCAGATATCACATTAAGGCAAAAATGGCCATTGTTTACTGAAGATGAAACATGAAAACTTGATGAATACAATTAGAGGGCATGGTAGTTTAACTACCAGAAAACCAACTCCTGGGCTCCAAAAATGTCTTTCATTCCCATGTTCTAGATACTAAACTTAATTCAGCTTTAAATCCATTTATCATATTTGCACAGTCTTTAATAATTGTGAATTTTTTCACTAGATAAACACTCTGAAAGACAATTTTTGCAGTATTTTTATATACCATTAGTCAAATACTTCTTATTTGAGCAAAAATATTTGCAGGTTACTGATAGCCCAGGTGAGGTTTTGACTCAAACTTTGGTATTCATTCGTATTTCTGGAGGGGGTTTCAGAGGACTGGTTGCTTTGTTGTGACCTACTGGGTGGTTAAAATTATAATTGTACCACTGAGAGGTCTTGTTCTCTGAAGTAGCTTTAAAAGCTGCTATTGATGATAGCTTGTGGGCAGAAGTGTTGAAAAATATGATTATTAATAGCACATGTTAACACCAGAAGTAGGATAGCACATGTAAACCCTGAAAATGGCACGATTGGTGATAAGCAAGATGATGTTACATGTACTAAAGGCAGTCTGAAAGATTCGTTTTGGAATCAAGATTCCAGTGAAATGAGAAACCCTTCAGTAAGAAATACGGCAGCAGGAAGTATTGGCAAGAAAGAGGTAAAAAGTTGCTGTGAATCAACTTAAAACATTTGAAACACATTAGAACATTAGAAGGAAGGGGGAAAAGAGATTTGCAGAGGCTAACTGTATCAAATAAAACATGCCCTAAGACAGATGTGATTGTAGCGTGGTCTCCTTTCTAACCCAAGATATTATTACTGTTAATCAGTTCTGCCAGTTCTGCCAGTTTTCTTCTGCATCCACCAATATGAGTTTCTTTCTCCTTTTCCCTAAAGTATCTTCTTCTAATGTGGGTAGATGAGCCTCTCAGGGCTCTGCTTTGCATGTGAAGGTATTTTCTGTTTTTCCAGCCATCATCTTGCCCCTCTGTTCTTCCAAAGGTGTCCACGGTGAGTACGGACATGGCATCAAGCTGCAGTGCATCAAGGTCTCCTGTTGCTAATAAAGAGTAGCCACCGATCACAGCTGTCCATGCTAAGGAAGCCTTTGTTTTGAGTTGGGTGGGACCTTAACCTTTAGAGCTTTAGAAATAAAACAAGCTCAAAATAATCTGAGTGGCACAGCTTTTGGCCAGTCTTGTGATTTTGGGGATCTGGATGATGTTTTTTAATTACTGTGGCTGAAAATACAAGTCAAGAGGAACAAGCAAATTTGAGTTAAGTCATTGTATGTCATTTTTACAGCTCTTAGCTTAATTGTGTTAAAAGATTTCTCAGCAGCTGTGTTTGTACCTGCATGGACTGCACAGCTAGGTTCTGGCTTTCTTGTCTTCCTTTAGACAGTCTCTGACATACCCTCTGCAGGAAGCAGGTATTTCACAAGTCTTAGGACCTTCTAAGTACAGAAACCTAAATTTGTAAAGGTGCTTAGTTATGTCCCTCATCCATTGAAGAGTCGTGTTTTCTGAGTACTTGAAGGCCCCAAAATGGAATTCTTTGAGTAAATGGCAGTAGACCATAAATGGAAGTAGATGGTAATGCCTGTGGTGTATTCAAGGCACAGCTGTTGTGAGTAGGCAGTCCTTGTGTCAGGATGGCTGCATGTGGCAATAAATACAGTCAATAAAGCACCCGGACAATTGCCAGGTCTAGGGGAGCACTGAAGGGAGTTGGTGGGTGAGCTGGTGGCAGGTTAATAGTGCTTTGCTTGCTAGAATACAGAGAATGGCATGGAGGACGTTCTCCTGCCCTCAGTGCTTGTTTAGTCCCTGTTTCGTAGCTGGAATTTATGGCCAACTGAGACTTCCATGATTTATCTTGACCAACTGCATAAAATACCTACTTTTAATCCATTGTCCATAGATATTTCCAAGGAAGTCAGGTGGCCTATAGTGGAGAAGGATCCCACATGTCATATGTTTATGTACTGTGTGCTATGTTAGTCTGGGAGGCGTAATGAAAGCTCAAAACTTAAGAAACCAGGTCAGTCTTTGTGTGTGTGAGAGACAGGTTTCCCAGGCTTCCCAGTTCTTTTGGCTGGTATTGAAATCTAGATACACTGTCTTTACTTGCAAAGTAGTCTCCATGTAGAGGCAGTTACTCCAAAAGATATCTATCTAATTGTTTCTCCACAAAATGTGTGTGGTGTTTAACGATGTGAACTATGACATATGTGACAGCAAACTGAAACCATTCATGTACCTTCCTTTGCAATTCCTGCTGTCACCTGGTGGGTGGGAATGTGGTCAATTGGATGAGGGAGAAAAACATACCAGAAGTGTAAGCTCTGGAATGATGGATTGGTCATAGTACGTATAAATGCATAATTATAGCTGTTTGAGTATATACTACAGCTGGCATTATATGTGTATTATTGAATGTGAGGTCTCATCTGTGACTCTACTTCGTGACAGTCTTTTTGTCCTACTATAATTCCTAAAAAATGAGCTCTCTGAAAATCCAAGTTTGGGTTTTTCAATGCTTGGGTTTGGATAATGAATTTTCTGTCTCTTTTTGGCTTTTCATGTTTGAAAATCTAAAAATCCATTAGAAGACAATTCTTTCCAGTGTCTGCATCTTCTTTTGCTGCCGTCTGCTTTTTCTCTAGGAAGAAGTGAAGTATAACATTTGTTTTACTCTGGGTTTTTGATGATGTAATTAAAAGCTTCTCCATAACTCCATGTCCAGAGGGTAGTTGGCATCTTCAACCTTGAGCTTGGCCCTTCTGAATTTCAGTGTTTAGTTATGCATCTGCCAGAGTTCCTACTGGTTTTCTTCAAGTAGTTCATGTTTTTAAATGGCTTTTAATTTATTCTGTATTAGCTTATTTTCTGTGTCTAGAAATGGCCCTGCCTGCTTGAGGCCAGAGAGGGAGGTACTTTGTGCTTGTTCATATATGCCATTCGTTTTACTGTTCAACCATGTGGGGCCAGATCCTACCATGCACTGCTTCCCAGCTTTGCTCTAAAAACAGGGAAGAGAAGTGCCAAGTTAGAAAAAGGTGACAATTCGATGTTTCACAGAACTAAATTAATTTACTTGTGGGTGTGCTCCAGGCACTCCCCATGTAGTTGGTGCATCCATGGGTGGATGAGGCAATGGGTGGACCTGGAAGAGTGGACTGAGTGCAGACAAGGTGGTTGACTGAACTTCCACCCACCTTTACCAAGACTGAGATAACCAAGTGGTACAGGAGCTCCAGGTGGGAGTTGTAGTGTCATTTAGGTTTCCCCAGGTAGCTCCTGCTGTGATGATAAGCAGCTGGATTGGAAAATCTGGTCCATCCAGGCTCCTCAGGCAGTTTCTGCTGCAAAATTGATGAAAAACTGCACAGAAGATACTGGTAGAAACTCTTCCTGCAGCTGCAGAAGATTTAGGATGCAGATTTAGGACAGTCCTTTGTGCCTCACTGGAGTTGTGAGGATGTAGTTTGGTTAATGGATGGCAATATGCACAGGCTGGAGCGGTTGTGTAGGACTGCAGGCCAGCTGAAAAGTCAGCAGAGGAATGCTTTGAGAAGTCTCCACAATCCAGCTGAAGGTTGTGTTGTGAGGACACTGGCAAAGGAGGGTCCAGAGAGAGAGATCAACTGCCCTGCTTAAGAGGAGAGATCATTTCCCACAAGAGCATTATCTTGTGCCAAGTTCTCAGTAACTCAGGTTTAACGCTCTGTGTGACTGCCTGCGCTGCTGTAAAATTTCAAAAGGTAAGGTCTGCCATTAAGTTAATTTTTTCTTAATGACACAATTAAACAAGAGATAAATACCTTTAAAAAATCATAGCACAGCGGTCATAAAGACCCAAATTCAAATTTGCTGTTTGAGTTTTAACCTTTACCTTGTGGAATTCGCTGAGGTTCGGTTGCTGTAAGAAGCCCTGCCACAAGGCATGTTCTGAGGCAGTAACGCAGTAGTCTGGATGTGTATCTAGCTGGATTCCTTTAAAGGAAAAAGGTTAATAGAAAACAGATGCAACAAATTATTTTCAGAACAATTCATTTTCTTTCTCTCATTGGAGAACTGAAAAGATAAAGTTTGAAGAACAACGGGAATGTTTCTTTCATTATTTAAAGGTTACAGCATAGCAAGAGGGTTTTATGAGACAATATTGACTTATTTAAGTGGCCTTGCTATTGTGTTTGCACTGCACTGCTTACATTCATATTTTGTTTCATTAGTAGCTCTCCAATGGCTTTTTTCTGCTTCTAGCCTGTTAGGGCTTGCTTTTCCTAGACCATGTTATAACTCCTGGTGAAAATTCCATGCACGGTCCACAAGAGCGGGAAGCAGACAGGGCACTCTGCAGTGGGAGTCCTTAGAGAGAATGCTGCCACGTTCTGACTGGGCTGTAGTTCACCTCTGTGCTTTGAGAAAGTGCCGAGAGAGAGCTGCAGTGCTGTTATACTCGAAACATATTCCACGTCTGCTCTTTCAGCTCTCACAGGAGACTACTCGAAGTACCTAGAGCGCCTGCAGAAGTATCATGGCCAGTATATCTGGCCTGTTTGTAAAGGGCAAGATTTGACATCTCTTTTTGCATTTTCCACTTAGTTGTATAATCCAGGTGAAACTGGAAAGAGGCTGTGTATTTATGAGCATGCACGCATACAGTTTTTATGCTTCTTGTTTGTAACCAATAGTTTCTTAGGGAATGGCTTGGATTTTAAAAATTATTGAAACACACAGTCTGAAAAGCTGCTGGAGGGTTTCATAACTTAGAGGTGTTAAAGTCTCTGGATAATTTCTGTTTGTGACAGGGAAGATATGAGAGGGGAGATTGAGGAGGCAAACAGCAGAGACTTTCCCTATGATTAACAAAACAGTAACTGTAGAAAAGTAGCACAGCGATTAAAATGACAGACATCCAAATTAAAGCCCATGACTGGTAGGATCTGCTGACCTTCTTAGCAACTAAAAAATCAAAGTGCCCTTTGAAAAGATGGGTTTGAAAGCAGAAAGAGATGGAGAAACATCTAAGATGTAATGAGAGGGAAAAGAGTTGAGCAACAAATAATTGATGCCTGATTTAGATGCCAAAACTCACTCACTTGTGATGTTCTTCTACATTGTACCAATAGTGTTTGGTGTATGGATGTGAAAAACAGATCAGAGGGAGATTTGGGGAGGGAATTCTGGTGGCACAGGAGAAAGTGGCTATGAAATAGCCAGGAGGGCGAATCAGTCTCTGCATCTGTATATTGCTTCCTTTGTAACTAAAAAAGCAAATTATTGAGCTTCTTAGGTGGCATCTGCTCAGTAATGACATCATCAAATATATTCAGTTGTGCTATATTGTACAAACTGGCTTTTGTTACAGTTTCATCTCTTTTTTTAGTAAACTGCTACCAAACCCAAAGTTGTTTCTATGTTTACATGCACTTACAGAGCTGAAAAATCAAAGAATTGTGACCTTTTTCCATACTTGCATGTGTACATGCAGACAGACACCCTTGGATGTTTGGTCTTCTCTTGTAGTCTTAGAAGAAATGCATCATCAAAGTGTCCAGCTGAGACCTGCTGCAGGAAGCTTCCTGCCTTCCCACTATTTTTATCACTACAGGCTTTTGGCATTCTTTTTTTCTTTTCTTTTTTTTGAGCCCAGTGTAAAATCCACTGATAAAATAATCCAGTAACAGCAGCTAGCTTTGTGGAGCGCTATGAAGGGCTTCTATCTTCAGATCACAAGGACAGTTTTATATTGTTATTATATATATTATATGGTGTTTTGTTTGTTCATTTTTAATATGTGCATCTCCTGCAGCTGGTCTCAGCTGGGTAGAAATTGGACATTTTCATTAATGCATTTCGTCAGGGTTGGCAAGAGAAGTCCAGGTGTCTTTGAGAAAATGTGGATTTTTGGAATTATAGTTGAAGGGAAATGGTGTCTGTCTGTGAGCACAAGTGTAAGTATGGGAAGATTGCACAATTTAGAGATTTCCTTCTCTGCAGGTGCATCTAAATATACAGCCAGTCCTGTGTTTGGTTGTTGCACACGGAAATGCACAGTGCTTACACATACACATCAGTCAGCCACATATGTACAGACATACCCTTTTGGTGCTTTGCTTTCCACATCGTATTGTTGCTGTGATTAGTTTTGTCAGACCTGATTAAGGAGTTTGTAGACAGGGTTTCAGCTCCCAGGCTATGTGTACAGCTCCTCTCCTGACTTACCTTCTTTTCTATTCCCGCTTGACTTCTGCCTCGCACTCTTTTCCATACTGTTTTCAGATGTAGTTCCAAATTATGAAGCATCTTTGACAGGTAACATAATGTTCAGTAGCTGTTTGGGTTATATCAGCATTTTTCCCTACTGACTATTTCAGGATTTCTCAGTTTCAAGTGTCATGATGAGGATGATGGAGCAGCACTCTGTTATATAGGACTACATTCTGGAGTAAGAATGTCTCAGTGCTAAGCCATATGCTTTTTAAAATTAGAGACTAGAAATAGCACTTCTAGTGACAGCTATTTTGCATGTTCACCTTTGACCCTGCAGCCAAGGTTTTAGTGAGTGCCTGGATTTTTCTAACAAAGTTTGTACAGCTGACAAAATATGATATGTGAGCGTAGAAATGAGAGTAGTTTGTCCTTTTCCTGTTTTAATAGCTGTATTCCTACTTCATTAATCAAAACAGAGAGAGGAAGAAAACATGGTGGTTCATGAATAAAAGGTCTCTTCTGTGTTTTAATATTACCAAACAGTTTGTCCAAACAGTAATACAAACGAAGGGCATTTTGTTTGTTGTTACGCACTCGCATGTATTCTACAGGGTCAGAAATGGCCTGCTCTGGGAGCACCATGAAGAGGTCAGGGACAGCCAGTATCAAGGATGGACATAAGGGCTTTTGCAGATTGAGGGCCAGGGATGGTGCTGCTGGAACACAGCTGGGGCTGAAGGGGAAGGGAGGGCCTGAGCGGTGGTGGTGGCCCATGGATGAGAATCACTGTTGCATAGACATGGCACTGGAGAAGCAGAGGTACACCATAGAATCTTCATGGTGGAGTCAGATTTTTTTTCAGAGACCATACAAGTAATCATATTTCTAGTGAAAATTTTGGATATTGTTATCAGAATTGAATTTGGTAGATGCTAAAGACCTTGGTAAAATCTGCCTTTGTATTGTCTACTAAATGCTGAGAAATTATTGATTGCTCTGTTTTGGTCTTGGGTGGCAAAATACAGGGAGTAAAAGCAATAAAAGGAAATAAATAACTGGGTTCCTCTTAGAGCAAAGGCTTCTGAATAATAGCTTTATTCATTGTGTAAAGCTGGTGAAAGCACAAGGGGAGAGAAAGATGACCTGGATAAGAAAATTATCGGCATGAGATCAGTGAAGTATGTAGATAGTAGAATCTGTCCCAGAGCACAAAAATCATAGCACTGGGATAAACTTGTAAACTAAAGAAATGGCTCCAAGTAACGGTATTTTCCAGTTCCCATTTAACACCACACTGGTGTAAAGGGTTTAAGTGCTCCTGTGGATTACTACACAGGCCTTCATTTTCAGTATTTCTTCGACCAGATTTGCTTTATCATTCTGTAAAGGTCTGGAAGAAGAGAGAGACGTGTAGTTGGCCTCCTGCCAATTTAACTCAAAGGAAAAGTCTGGACTTTGAACTGTTTCCGTTGTTAGTGTTTCTCCCAGTTCTTTGGTTTCTCCAAAGCTAGCACTGTAGAACTGATTGAGCTAATTATTGCAGGGTCAGCCAGAAATTCTTTGTCCCTTCCTACTGTTCCCTGGAACAGGAGGTGGCTGCTTTGACAGAATAGATGTCTTTGAGATAAGCCCTGCAGGATGTTTGATAGGATGTCATTGTTGATAGAGGATGTAACCACATGAGTGTGTAAGCACTGTCTTGTGCCACATAACCTGCTGCTGTTCAGCTGAAAGGAGTTCCCTCCCAAAGATATTTCACCGAGCCTTACTGCTTACTCTGCCGTAAGAAGCTGAAGCTTTAGGAAGCAAACCCAAACCTGATCCATTCTGTTGGCACTTGTTTTCTATTTTCAAAACTACACCTTAGGTCTTTCCAAGAATTCTCCTACAGAGGTCTCGTTGCTGTAAAAAAGAGCGGAAGCTTTACTCTTCCTCTGTGTTTACCATTTTCCCATTGCCTTTTCTTCTGCAGCGTGCGGGTATTCATTCCTGATGGAATAGTGATACACCTGAGTGCACATACCCTGCATCTACTTTTTCTTCCACTCTTTTCTCAAGATAATTTTAAATTCCAAGTCTGACCTGACAGACTATTTCCTTCCCCTTCCTCATCAGTTTATTAAGTAGTCACTTTTTTTCCTTCACTCTAGTCACAAGTAAACAACTGGGCAGTGCAGAAACCAAAGCAGATCCCATCAAAACCAGGTTACTTCTACTTTTCCCTCCATTATGACAGCAGCCCTTTGATAACCAGTCCGTCTTGCAGTATGTCCTTCCCAACAGTTTCTCATCTGCCTTGCAATTATTTTGTCTAAGCCACGTATTCCTCAGGTAGTTTATGCCAGCACAAGAGGAGGCAGTTTCAGAAGTCTGTCTGAAGATACATGGTATTTACATTTTCTAATCTTTTCAGAAGCCATAAAAACTTATTTTACAGTGGTCTGACAATACTTACCCTCGAAAAATCATGTTGGCTGTTACTCATGTCTTTGTGATATTGTGCATGTTTGCAACTTGATTGTTTGAATCTGAACCGATGGGCTGTATTGGCTCTCAGAAGACACCATTTGGAACTGATAGACAAAATGAGGTCCTCTGCTCTGCCAGCATTTCTGCCAAGAGAGTTTGAAGGGCAGCACTCAGAACCCGTGTGTGGCGAACTTCTGCACACTCAAAGGTACCAGTCCAATAAAAAACTGTCTTAGCCACATCAGCCATGAGCCCCCACTCTCCCAAAACACAAATACACTTAGAAAGTATATTTGGTTCATATAGATCATCCCACTCTTGCTGTAAAAAAGCCTAAGCTTTTGGACCTTTTCTCCTTTGCTCCTCTTTGCGGGGGATGCAGGCTGGATACACTGTCAGTGCAGGAAGGCAACAAAGAAAATGGTTCTGTCTTAAACTCATTTCCATTTCCAGCATTATAGAATAGTTACTAATAGAAGTGTTGTGTTCACATGGCCTGGAACATCACTGATCCATTCCAGGTATTTTTAGTAAGGCTTCAATTCCTTTACTCACCAAATTTAACATGGAAAGTTTATGGTCATTTACCTCATACCTTCAGAGTTTCTTCACACTGTCCTTTTCTCATTTGGCTACACTTTTATTTATATTACACGTGTTTTGTTAATAAGTAGAACTGCTTCAGCCACTGTGTCTGTAAATGCTGAGTCTGGGCTTGGGCTTTAGTGAGTTACCCTAGCGCTTTTTTAAGTATTAAGGGTTTTTTTTTTTCTCCTGATTTCCAAACCTGTAAGCTCAAACTGGGATAGAAAGTGAATTAAATGTGAGTCTTTCTTACTCCTGGGTCCTCAGCTGTAAAGTAAGGACAGAGGTCAGCTGTGGGATCCTCCTGTGCGATCTACAACTATGTTCTCCCAGACTGAGTTTCCTGAGCAGCTCTGCTGCCTCGTGTGTGTCGAGGTGTCACGGGTAGAGACATGCAGCCAGGTGCAATAGAAGCCTTGATACAGCTGGGAAAGGCAGGCAGGACAGTCTACATCGTTGTTAAACATGAGGATACATCCCTCCTTCTGTGCAGTTCAGGCTTCCCTTTTCAGTTGGGCTCTGTAAGTAACTGTAATTGCAGTTGTTCCTTGCAAAAAAAAAGGCAAAACTGCGATAAATGATTTGTTTAAAAATACTGCTGGGAGAGTAGTATATTCTAGTGATAGATGGAATAATATAATGAAATTTACCCAGGAAGGGGGAGTTTCAGTTCCTTTCAGCCTGGAGGGTTAAATTCACATTAGCCATGAGCCTTATACCTGTAAATCCTGGGTGCATGCCCGCTTTGTTTCTCTGCAGCAGAGCTGCTGCGGGGATTGATTGCAGAACTGATGCACCCAGTAAGTGAGTAGAGCATTTGTAATGAGTGAGGTGTGAATCCTGCTTCCTTATCCCTGCTCCTAGGACTTCACACAGTCACTAGGTTAAAAAAAGGAAAACCAAACTCATGGAGTAGAGACCAGAATGTGTGATGGGAATCCAGAAGAAATTAGAAATAGGCTGTGGTGTTGGTTGGGGGAGAACTGGAGGGGACACAAGTGGAACTGTGGAATGTAGTGACAACTGAATTAACTAAATATTGTAGTGTATATAAAATGTAATAAATTTGTTTAGGAGTATCTTTCTGTCTCTGTGGATAAGCTAACGCATTTATTTTATATAACTAAATAGACTGAGAGCAATATAATGAAGGCACTTTCCTCAATAGCAGACTGGTAACATGACAGATACCTGGATGAGTGCTCTGACCTTCTTGGCAAAGCCAAGAAACGTTCCACTTGGTTCCTGTCAACCAGCAGCCCCAGCCAGCAGTCAGCCTCATCCAGAACAGGCCTGAGCCCTACCTGATGATACAGGTTGGGGCATTGGTCTGGGGTTGGCCAGGCGGGATCCATTACTGAGTTTTGACTGGAACAGCAGGGACCGAAGAGACAGACGTATTGCTGGGTCTGTACTGGTTTGGAGGTAGTGCCTTCTGCAGTGTCCCCACAAACCCAGCAGTGCAGTGGGAGCTGACAGGATTTGCTGAGCTAGAAGTTAGGACTGCTAGTGTTCAGTGTCTGACAAAGACCACTCGGGTTGTGGTTTGAGATGGCAGTAGTTGTGAAGTTCACACTTTGAAATGCTCGCAGAGTTTCACAGTTTTGCAGACCCCTTGGCATCTTACCAGTTAGCACAGTCCAGCTTTGTTCTGACTGCACCTTCCAAGAAACATTCCTGTGAACCTTTTTTTGCTCTGACAACTTGTTGAGATATTCTGACTGGATTTCACTGCACTCAATCTCTCTACATCCCTTCTGCTTAGCTTTAGCTGGACGTCTCTCTCAAATTATTTATGATCTGTCCCTGGTTTCCTCATTGGACAGAGCAGGGTGGCATATAATTGCTCACAAGTAAAATACTTCTGGTCTCATATTTCTTTTCATAGTCTTGAGTGGTTTATCAACTTGGCTAGTAAGGCTTTATGCTTGTAAATAGTGAAATGTGAGGAAAATAGATACATTAGCTCTCCCATGCAGTGAATTAAAATCAGGCGTTGAGAGTCTGCGTGGGCTGTGGACCCAGTGAAACCATTGGGAAAGAACTTCAGTAAATGCTGTACCAAGTGTGTGAGATTTGGCTTTGAATATTACAGAGACTGGAAGCAGGTGAAAAATAGTAAAATAAGGTTCACACACACACAAAGTATGTGGAGACCATAGCAAAAAAAAATTAGAATTTTGCTCATAGAAGAAGGGAAAATTATGTAAAACTTGTCAGAGAAATTTTGTGATGCCTTCAACCAGCAGACAGTACCTGATGGGAAGGATGTTTTTATCTGTCTTTAAGCCTCTAAAGACCTTTAAGCAGGTGCATGAGGGAAGATAATCTTCTTAAGCTTCTGCATGCAGAACTATGTTTTCTGTAGTAATTCGGTTAGTCTTAAAAGGGTGACCAGCACCACACCGGTCTCTCAGATTAGGCAGGGAACCTTCAGCACCTGCTGGAGGAGAATCATGGACTAAGTTTGTAAAATGAAGAGGATGTTGGTAAATGATTTGGAGAGAGAACTAAGTGACATCGCTGAAAAAACCCCCAGAGAGTGAGATGTATAGTCCAAGGAAACAGCCTCCCAAGCGGAGTGGTTTTTCGTACTTGGAACGTACCAGGAAAAGCGCAGGTAAATACAAGGCCGGTAGGAAGCTGGCTGCGGGCTGCGGCCAACGGCGGCCAGGATCTAATAGACACTCTGTGTCTCTTAACATCTGGATGCAGGGAATTAATCTGAGCCAGTGGCGTTCTGAATCTGATGATCTGGTGCTAAATCAGGAAAACGGAATTCACAAGATGCCCAGGTGCACTGATGACATTAGAAGGCAGCACACATTGAAGCTGGCAGGCACTCACCAGTCACCAAACTCCTCTGTTAAATTTAGAATAATAGAGGCGTCGGACTGGAAGAGGCTTTAGACAGGGACGTGAATCACCCCATCGTTCATAGCAGATGTCTCTAGTCCTGTCCATTGGAGGGATGCCACAGTCTCCTGGCTGCTCTCTTCCAGACCTCGTGATGTCAGCACCTCACCCAAAACTTCTTTTCTAGAATATGAGCTCAATCCTAGCTCCCCTGTGTGCTACAGCCGTGAAGCCCGTTTGAAGACTCTTACCATGTGTATCCTTACAGCCTCTCTTGCTGGTGCTTCCTCCTGTGCCCCACTTCTAACTTTGAAATTTCTAGAGCAAAGAAGGATTTAAACCCTTCAATCTTTCCCCTATTGGTCATGTTTACAGTACATCTGAGCATCCTATTTGCACACTCTCCAATTGTGTCAAATCTTTCTTCACAGAAGCTTTTCCTCACAGAACTGCAGCTGCGGTTACCAAAACCGAGAGAGCAAAAGGAGAGCTTTGTTTTGGCTGTGTACCATGGCGTGGCAATGCTATTTTCCCAGCAGCAGTACCTCAGGGACTGCAGTGCAGACTGACACACTGGTAATAGTCTCTCAGTCTTTTAAAAAAACCTGCTGTATAGGCTGGATCACTCTTTTGAGGTGATCACTTCTTTTGAGAGTGACTGCACACTGGCAGGGGCTGCCCAGGGAGGGTGTGGAGTCTCCTTCTCTGAAGACATTCAGAACTAGCCTGGACGCTTTCCTGAGTGACCTGCTCAGGGTGTTCCTGCTCCGGCAGGGGATTGGACTGGATGAGCTTTCCAGGTCCCTTCCAATCCCTGAGATTCTGTGATTCTACACACTTGATTATTTATGTCCAGTTTTGGGTTTTGCAGTTGTCCTCACAGAAATTTCATCCTGATTTTTTTTCCTGTCTTGTTGCTTCCATTTGGCTGGTGATGCAGCAGATTTGGTGTACTCTCACAAGTATTCTTTTAAAAGTATTTAGTGGAATAGAATTGCCAAACATCATAAATGTGGACTAATGGCTCATTATGCCATACCCCAAGGCAATTAAATTTGTACTTTATTTAAAAGGGGCTGGATATTTTGTGAAGGTAACAAAAAGGAGCACAGCTAGTTCTTAGTGGTTGTACGGCAAAGGCGCCCTCTTTGTATATGTCACTCAACGTGCTGATTTCTCAACACTTCTTAATACAAGCCTGAAGCATTTTTTTGGACACTATTTCTAAGCATTAATTATAAGATTCAGTGTGGTTTGTAGCTCAGAAGCATATCCCCCCCCCATTTCTTTGAGAATATAGTAGAGAAGAACTTGAACCATTGGTGCAATCAGGTGGCAAGTGGAGCAGAAGCCAGTCCTCACTGCTGAGTGTTCCTCCAAGGGCTCTCACGGTGGCCCCATCTGTGGTACAAATACTTCATGTGTTTGAAATACCTTTCTTGGGTACAGTCGCTTCATTCTCATTGCCCAGCTCCTCTGAGAGGTTTGCCCAGGTAGAAGAACACGGCAGTGAAGGGTTAGAAGGGCAAACGTCAGT
Organism: Jacana jacana; assembly: GCA_013400555.1. Lineage (NCBI taxonomy): Eukaryota > Metazoa > Chordata > Aves > Charadriiformes > Jacanidae > Jacana > Jacana jacana. The sequence continues at coordinate 1,589 of VZTM01000899.1, read as the reverse complement.
GAAGGCAAGTGAAGGGTCTGGGGAAGTTTGAAGTGCTTCATCTTGGATGCATGGAATTGCATTTGCAAATTCACCCCTCACATACACTATTATTCTTCTATAAAATCTCATCAATTTACTGAATAGGTTTTCCATAACAAGAAGATACTGTAGAAAAATGACGTAAAATGCCCAATTCTAGGCTGTTACTAATGTGGGCTTCAAAAGCCGAGAATAAGGAACTGTAAATAGTAAAGTATGCTTTTTCCCCCCAGAGAAATAGTGCTCTGATAAGCAGTATAATTAAGAAAAGACGTGTTTAAACATCACCTGCGTGTGTTGTCGTCACTGTATTTTTACTGAATTGCATGTCTGGATAAGCAGATATGGTCATAGCTTGAGGGTAGATGAGGTTTTTACTGGAATGACCTGCACCTTTATAGCTGACACCATATTGACGCCAAGGAAGAGACTCTTCTTGGTTGAACAAAGAGGTTTAGTCAGTTTGTTTTTCCATGTTTTCTACTTACTTTTTGTCTATTGCAGAACTTGTAAATTGCAATGAGGCCTTTAGGAATTAATTAAATGTTTATGTAAAAAAGCAAAGTATTCCTGTCAAAGAGGTGAACTGCAGAGTTGCATTCAGCAGGGTTGTTCACTTTGTAAGCGTGGGGAGTATAATTAGGTGTTGGTTGTAGGGCAGCTGAAGTATTTCAGCACTGAAGAAGCTGAAACAGAAGGGAATATGACGATAATGGTTGGCAATATTACTTAAATAGTCACTTTTTAGCTTCCAGAAACATTCTCATGGAGTCAAAGAAGGGGTTTGGGGCAGGGGTTTGTTTTGGGGGGGGAGTGTGTGAGGAGGGAGTTTGTACCAAAAAAAAACCCAAACAAACCTAACAAAAAAAGGTTGGCTTCTAGACAAACGGTTCACAAGAACTTTACAGTTTTCCTAAATTGGAAATGGTTCCTTGAATAATTTATGGAATTTGGAAAGTACTTTGAGATACAGCATATCTGTATTTTGACATTTGTTAGCTTTAATGGCAGCCCTGTCCGTGTATTTCCATTCATGCTTGTGTAAACCAATTAATAAACAGCACACACACACACACCCCCCCCATTTTTCTGCCCATCCATCCGTGATGGGGCTCAGAACACGTCACTGCCCTGAGCTCTCTTTTAACGGTAACTAGAGAGATCCTGGATGGGACAGGAACTTAGACTTCGTAGAACTAAGGGAAAGGCAAATGGCAGCAGTACTTTATAAAAGATGGGCTGTGCTTCCCCGATGGAAAAACCTGTGACATCTGCAGCCACAGATTTGTGGGACGTGAAAACAAAACAGTGGGGGGGGTGGAATAGGGGTGGAGAGGGAGAGTCTGTGTGTGTGGGTGCGTGCGTGTGTCCATGTCTGTGCTTGTGTGTCTGTCTGTCTCTATGTGTGTGTGTGTCCATGTCAGTCTGTCTCTGTGTCCATGGGTGTGTCCATGTCTGTCTGTGTGTCTGTGTGTGTGTGGGTGCATGTCTGTGTCCGTGTGTGTCTTTGACTGCCACACACAGACACAGAGAGTGTGTGTGAGTGTCTGTGTGTGCGGGTGCATGTC
>VZTM01000898.1:916-15968 GCA_013400555.1 Jacana jacana | reverse complement strand
TATAACTTTTAAGGTAATCTCACCTTGTTATTTGGATAATTTTTGTTTTTTTTTTCTAATTGTCTAAAACTGACATGTAAACAGAATAATATTGGATAATATTTAATAGATATATAACAATGAAACTTAAAACCTTGCACAGCTTTCCTGTAGTTTTTGGAATATGGACCAAAGTCTGTCAGGAAAGTCACAGTATACAGTAACACACTGAATAAACCCCCCTCATATTAGTATATTTTTTTACCTGATCTGTTCTTTTTTTAAGTTAATTCTCAAAAAGGCAAACATAAAAAAGGTAACAAAACCTTGCTGCTTACCACAGTGAATTAGAAGATCATCATGAAATTCATATAACTCATCCCGAATCTCCTCTGGACAGGGACAATCCTCTCCCAGTTGAAAATTAAGCAACATATTTATCTGTAAGGGAATTAAAACTTAGTTAAAACACTGTCTAAGTCCAAGATATATAGCTACACTTTAACTGTTTATATAAAAAACTATAATAAAATTAACATAAACCACAGATTTATAATGCAACTTAAAAGAAATTCTAAAGCAACGGTACTTTGTAAGCTTTAATTACGATTAACATCGTAGGTTGAAAGGACTGTTTCCAACATCTGTCAGCGTTAACTTCACGCTAATTTTTAGCCACTAAAGTTATCAAATTATCATCATCTTGCAGAACTAAAGGAATCTCAGCTCCTCAGCACTGGGTAGCAATGTTCAATCTTCTCTATATTGTTGAGAAATCTAAGTCAAATGTGGTTTAGAGCGTGAATTCTGAAGTACAGGTATAAGCATGCTGACATTCAGCATTTTGTGGAACCTTCATGAATTTTATTTCAAATTAATCTTTGGTTCCCTAGCAGTTCCAATAGTAGTTTAGAAATCAGAACTCTATTTTCTCATTGCAAAGAATTTATTTTATCTTTAGATTTAACCATTTGTTTAATATTACCTGTTCTTGAGGAGGAGACCGAAATTCTTTAGTCTTCTTGGCAGTCAAAGCAGCAGACATGTTCAAGGCTTGCATGAGTTCATTGTATCTGAATTTCTGATTATATTGCAACTTTGATACATAACGGTCTGCAAATGATACAATTGCTTCCACTCTATGTTGTAGCTCACAGTCACAGAAATAATTTAGTAAATGACACATCTAGGATAGAAAGAAGAGACTGAAGTTCAACAGTTTCATGGAATCACAGAATTGTCAGAGTAGGAAGAGACCTCTAGAGATCTAGTCCAATGCCCCTGATAAAGCAGGATTGCCCAGAGCACATTACTCAGGACTGCATCCAGGCAGGTCTTGAGGATCTCCGGAGAAGGGGACTCTACAAACCCCCTGGGCAGCCTGTTTCAGTGATCTGTTACCCTCACTGGAAATAAGTTTTTTTGCATATTTGAATGGAACTTCCTGCATTCCAGCTTGTGCCCACTGCCCCTTGACCTGTTACTGGGAACCACTGAAAAGAATTTGATTCCATCTTCCTTCAACCCACCCTTTAGATACTTATAAGTATTGATAAGGTCTCCCCTCAGCCTTCTCTTCTCCATGCTAAAGAGTCCCGGGACACTCAGCCTTTCCTTATAAGGAATATGCTCCAATCCCTTAATTATCTTTGTCGCCCTACGCTGGACTCTCTCCGGTAGATCCCTGCCTCTCTAAAATTGTGTGGATAGTATACACTGTAACAGTCTGTTAAAATGAGAGACTTTTTTCCCATATTTTTCTTTTAAAACTGTAAAGGTAACATATGGTTTTAATATATGATCGATAAATCTATTGTGCATTCACAATCTTTCACTTCATGTACTTGAAACATGTAAAAATCATAGAATCATAAAATAGTTTGAGTTGGAAGGGTCTTTTAAACCCTTAAGCCTCCATCTTTTAAAATATACCTACAAAATTAGTATTTGCACATCTATTTTGAGTGCAGGTACATGTGGAAATAATTGCATCATCATCAAATTAGGTTATTAATGTGAGGTTATAAGGGAAAGTGGAACATCTTCAGGATTTCAAATCTTACAAACTAGACAAAAAGCACTACCTTTCTTTCACTGGTAGTAGAATATATGTAATACATTTATAAATTAAATCATCACCTGAAGCTTAACAGACTCTGGTAATCTTGTCTGCAATAAGCCCTTTGCAGGAGCTTTCGTTTCTTTTATTGCTTTCTCCCCAGCTTCCACAGCTTTTTCTTCAACTTGTGTAACTTCTTCCTTCTCTGTCTTCTCTTCTATTCCTTCCTTGTGATCTCCAAACACATTGGGATCAATGAGGAGTAACACCTGCTTCACATCATCATCATCAAAAACCCCCATTATGAGCAATGTTGCTATTAGTTTAAGAACAGGAACAAACTGGAATGCAATGTGTCCTCCAACAGGGTCTCGTATATGAGAGCCACTACACTGCACCGCCTCTGTTAGCATACTTATGGCCTTGGATTTAAGTATATCAAGGGGTATCTCTGGGCTGGATGTCTGACGTTCTTCACTGGTCATAATAAAGCATGGAGTAGAAAAATTAAAGCTTGGTTTCAGACAAGTGCTAAGCCCTACTCCAGGTAAGCCGTGCTTCTTTGTTTCATCAGGATATAATTTAATAGTTCGAGTTTCATCTGTAACTGGAATGATAAATTCATTGTTCATCATGAGCTTCGCTTGTTTGGCATACTCCAAATGAATACTAATAAGCAAGTCATAGAATCCGGAACGTAGGAGTCCAGGTAAGTATTGATTATCTATTGTATAAAATAGCTGAGATACATCCACATGGCTACACAGTGCATAAGCAACTCTAGTGTTACCTAGAGCACTGACTGAGCTATAGAGTTTTAAAGTGTGGTAGTGAAACTTCATCAAATCTTCTTGTTCACATAGTTCCAAAATATCAACGCATCTGTTACAAAAGAAAGAAACAGAACACCAGTCCATTTCCTGAATCATAATTCTGTAAAAAAAAAGTTTTATAATCTCTGCGCATTTTTCTTAGTTCCACTTTAAAACAATTCTAAGGTTGATACTGACTAATTTTAACACACGCACCATTAAAACAACGTAAATGATGGTAATAATTTGCTGAGATAATTGACAATTGTTACTCCATAGAAAAAAAGAAAAAGAAAAAATTGTAAGATAGAGAAGCTTTTTTGGAAGTTATGGTAAATCAGAGCTCGTTTCTAAAAGAAATGTATTTGGAATGCTGAAAGTCTGCAGTAATTCTGTCAATAAACAGTCTTTACAGTTTAATGAGGATTACTGTTTCATTTTTTTCCACAAAACACAGTATTTTTCACTCTTTTCTTGATTTCAGTTTTATTAAAAATAAAGAAAACTGGTTATTGAATTATTAAAAGAAGCTGCAAAAACACAGATAAAAGTAGAGCAGTTAAGTTTTCCCTATGCTTTTGCTAATAGTTTGATTCCTCACTGGTTACAATATTTGATGTTTGGACACATCTTTATTTTCACTCTGAAGATAAAACCTAATAAAAATCAAAGGAAGTCAGGATCTTGTCAAGAAGAATATGAAACCTTAATGCATTTAAATTCAGAGCAGATGAAACAGGAACAGATTACATGGTTTTATTACAGAAAAAATCCAGCAAAATAGTACTTGCATGTTCTTTTTTTTTTTTTTCAAGCTGAGAAAAATCTCTGCTTAAAGACTTAGAGATTTAAAAGATATTATTTTATAATTAAAAAAAATATCAAATAGTTGTGCTTTTTCCTATGTAGGCAAATGTCATCACATGGCATTAAAATTATTCAGCCTCTTGAACATGATATTACAGCAGATCAGAAATTCTAAACAACTCTAGTCTAAGTATTCTCCAAGTCAGTTTTAACCAAAACCCAGATATCAGCTTTCAATAAATTTTTTCCATGTTAAGTCATGGCAGTTCCTTCCAAACGTACCTGTTTTCTTCTGGGATATGAAGTGCCATCATCTGCAGAGGTTCCAAACACTGCACAACCCAGCCATGACGTTCACTGACACGCTCAGTTTCTACTTTTAGAAAGCTGTTTGGCATCCTGCTCCATAAAACAGGTGTAATTGTTTGCACATCAAGGCGAGGGGGACACTGAGGAACAGGATTTTTTTCTTCACTTTTAAAAATTGCTGCTGATAAAGGCATGGTATTCTGAAACAAATAAGTGCATTAATTATTTTTGTAACATCTACTATGAATAAACTATATTATCAAAGGCAATTAAAATTTACCGATAGCTAAAACCTCAGAAATATATAATTACAATAAACAAGATCCATTAAAAAACCCCAACATCAAGGGTGCTGTCCCTAAATAACTTTAGTTTATTTTGACAAATGCAGTTTACATTTGTTGAAAGATTAATAATTACATTCACAGAAGTAAAGCTAAAAGTCAAATAGAAAGTCACACCATTGATCCAATCTTGTTAAACAAATTCAATTGCAGAATTTCTGTAGAAGTAAACAGATTTAAGAGAGCACTTTTATAGAAAGTATTTTGTACCTTTAATTTACCAAGTTCAAACTGAACCAAGTTAGTGCTTGTTGGCTGTACAAAAGTTGCTGGAAAAAGCTTTGTGTTTGGTTCAACCTAGAGGAGAAATGAGATTTAAAAATTTTAAAAAGACAAAAATCTCCTACCAGAATATATGATATAAAATAAATACTATATAGCTTACACTTCAATATTAAATAACTGCAAACATATTCACAGAATCATGGTTAGAAAGGACCTCTGAGATCATCAAGTCCAACCATATACCCACAAAACCCCCTTCAGTCTCAGCCACTAGAGTATGCCCTGAAGTGTGGCATCTACATGTTTCTTAAATACTTCCAGGGATGGCAACTCAACCACCTCCCTGGGCAGCCTGTTCCAGTACCTGAACACTCTTTCAGTAAAGTCATTCTTCCTAATATCTAACCTGAACCTCTCCTGATGCAACTTCAGACCATTTCCTCTGGTCCTGTCATTATTCACTTGGGAGAAGAGGCCAACACCTACTTCTCTACAACCTCCTTTCAGGTAGTTGCAGAGGGCAATGAGGTCGCCCCTCAGCCTCCTCTTCTCCAAACTAAACATGTCCAGCTCCCTCAGCCTCTCTTCATAGGACTTGTTCTCTAGACCCCTCACCAGCTTGGTAGGCACTGCACATGCACCAGCATTTCAATGTCCTTCTTGTAGGAAGGGACCCAGAACTGACCACAGTATGCAAGGCGAGGCCTCACCAGTACAGGGGCACAATCCATTTCCTACTCCTGCTGGCCACACTATTCCTGATAGAAGCCAGGATGCTGTTGATGTTCTTGGCCACCTGGAAACACTGCTGGCTCATGTTAGGCCGGCTGTCCACTAGGACCCTCAGGTCCTTTCCTGTTGGGCAGCTTTCCAGCCACTCTTCCCCAAGCCTTCAGTAATTTACTGTCTACCTGTAGTTCACCTCTAATATAATTATCTAATATAGTATGTGTTATCTTTACAGGCCCACCTAACTTTGAAGCAGGTGTGTCTGGTGCCTTAAATGCTCTCAACACATCTAACAAGCACTTCTGGTAACACTATCTGTTGACTCTTCCTGAACATATCCAAATACAACACCTCACTCTAGAGCAGCTCATTAAATATCCAGTGACTTTACAGCTACATACTTGGGCTCCTGCTCTAGGAAAAGCACCACAAACACAGATTGAGGGTAGATTATAGCTCTTTAGACCACCACCAATTTTAGAGTTCTTCCTAAAATTTTATGCTGCATAAAATAATTTACTACTAAAAAAAAGCTCAAAATCTCTATTTCCAATTAAGAATAGCAAATTTCTGATCCATACTCCAAAAGTAGAAGAATGTAATTTAAGACCTCAAAGATCTCTTTCTTTCCAGGCTCAGTATTTGTCTCCAGTCTTATAAATTCACTGTGAATCACAATGAATCATGGTGCTGCCATTTTAAAAAGTGTCTCTCTGGGTGCAGAATTTTTTGACAACTACATTGTACTTATTTCCCCATTGCAGCCGGACTCAAAGTCTGTATCAGAGTAGCAACACCAGTTTATTGAACTCTGTGAACTGAATTCTCTACAAAATCACCCACACCTACTGTGTGGGTGAAAAAAAATAATCAAAGAAGATACTTATTGAATAGTATATTACTAAAATGTCAATGTTCTAGGGCGGCTGAAAAAAGGTACATTCTGTACAACCCATTCAAGGATTCAGGAGTTCAATTATTTTAGTCACATCACTGTGTATTTTGTGTACTATGCATATATATTATACATACTAAGTACAATTACAATACTTGTGCTGTGAAGGAGTGAAACTCCTAACCTTGGGGATAGCAAACCATCAAAAATTGCAAACCAATAAACTGAGAATCACAAAAAATAAATAAAAAAATCCATATTCTTTTAGATGAGGAAACATCTCCAAAACACAATATAACTTAAAGTGTAAAATAATACCATATACTGAAAAATCCATACTCAGAATAAAGTTTTTTCAAAACTATGATTACTGAGATACACAAAATAATGTAGGACCAGGTATGTACATTCTAATCTCCTTGATTGGGAAAAAAACCACAAACCCAAATTCAGAAGCAACGGGTATACCCTACTCTACTAATAAAATGTGTCTTTTATTTTGATAAAGACTGAAAGTAACTGATTGAGACATATAACTCTCAAGCCAGGGCCAAAGACAGATATTTCATAGAAATTGAATTTGTCATTTCCATTCTTATTTGAAGGTCAGAAAACCTTTACTAACTCAAAATAAAGCATCTTGTAAAATAATGTTTAAGATCTCCTTTCTGCTATGAATATGTTCATGTTGGCCTGACAACTAATGACAAAATCTGAAATATATATGCATACACTATCTTTTATTTATTTTCCTATTATAGGCACTGGATTTTTTCCTGAATATCACCATGGCATTCAATATTTAGATCAAGAACTACAGCAAAATTCATTTATTCTCCTCAATATGTTGATCAGTAGGCCTTTTTGAAAGAAAACAGCACACAAATATTGTCCCCCTACCTCAGAAAACTGAAAAGTGCGAACAGATACATGTTTATAAAAATTACCCTGCAGCCTCTCGACCAGACAAATTTCAGTCATTTGCTGGAATCGGGGGGAGAGATTAGATCTACTATGGTATCTTAAAGATTTATTTTATGGTAAAAATATTCAAGACATGAAAACTACATATGACTATTTTCACTACTTTCAAAAATAAAGAAAAGACTGAAATTACTCCAAGTAAGCAAAAGTTGAGAAATATTTCATTCTCAGGTGTAAGAGTCCTGGTGGAATATACCATTATATCTCTACAGGAAGTACTGGGTATTGTAATCTTTCAATAGACCAAGTGCTAACAAGTTTATGGAAAAACATTTCCAAAAGCAACTCCAGGCCTTTTTCCATGAAAAAGACAAGAAATAAAAGAGAAATAATTGCAATTTCTGAGATTATTTTAAATTTAGTACAAAAAGCATGTTGACAATAATTGCAAATCATGAGGAAGAACCTGAAAGAGTTTTTTACACTGTAAGTAGCAACAGACATCTTCTACATCTGTATTTTCCTAGATTTCTTTACCAAATTAGAAAAACTGGTAAAAGCTGTTCCACAATAACTAACTAACTAAATAAATGACCATACATCCATGGTTTTCTTCAGAAGCTGTGATATTGATTTGTACATAGCTAAAAAAACAGCAAAGCATAGGGCTTAAGCACTTTTAACTCCCAATTTCTTTCCCCAGGATATCGACATTTAATATCCTCCCAGCATGGCACTAAAGTCTCTGAGCACTCCTACCAAATACATCAAGATTACAGCTGCTAGATCATCTCTCACCCCCATTTACAGTCTCTGTGCAACCCTGCCACACACAGTTTCAATGGAGTCAGTAGACAAAGCTCCATTAAATTTAGATGAATAACAATAATAAGGGATAAAACAGAGTGATATAGGAAAACATGTTATTGTCACAGTCTTCACTTTGATTTCTGAATGAGAAAAAAACATTTTATAACAGCATCAAGATGACCAGCTTACTAGATAGCTTCCTGAAAATCTGATAATACCTGATAACAAGTGCCAAGCTCTTTTCCATTGGCTGTGAATGACAACATTCCTGTAGCCAGGTCAACAAAGCATCCGATTTCTAAATCAACATTGCTGCGACCTGATCTCTGGGAATTAGCAATTACATCTCCTCCCCAGACCATATAGCAGTTGCTGCGTTTCACACTGAAAGAACAGCAAGAACAAAGAAAGCAAATTGTAGATCACACAGAACTTGAATGTATTTAGTGAAGACATACTTTTCAATGGAGTAATATTGATCCTCAAAGGTTTGGCTTGAGGCTTGTGCTACTATTAGTTTTGTATTCTTATTAACAAACCTCCCTTTTTTTAGCAATGTAAGCATCACAAGTAAGGGATCATAGAATCATAGAACTATTTGGGTTGGAAGGGACCTTTAAAGATCTTCAAGTTCCAACCCCCTTGTCATGGGCTGGGACACCTCCCACTAGACCAGGTGGCTCAAAGCCCCATCCAGCCTGGTCTTGACATTTTCAAGGAAGGGGCATCCACAGCTTCTCTGGGCAACCGGTTCCAGTGTCTCACCACCCTCACAGGAACACATTTCTTTCTAGTATCTAAGCTAGATCAAGTGCATCTTTTTTTTTTTTTTTCCTTTTTTTATAATTATGAAACAAGTTCGCAATATTCTGTGTGCTTATGTAAGATACATTATAGCAAGAAACAGTTTCATCCACAGTGCCCAAAGATGAATGTTAAAAGAAAGAAGCATCACAAAACATTGTCTCTAAAAGAACATTAATGATAAATATACCCACTTTAACAAGTCTATGTAAAACACATTCATACATACATGAGCACAGAACACTCCTACTCCATCATCAATTTTATTACTAATTTAAATTAACATGTAAAATATCACCAAGCTTGTGAATAATTAACTTTTGAACAACACTATTAAAATATAATTTTTAATAAGTGATAAATAAATCCATACCTTTCATGAACCCTGCCTCTCTCATCACCTAAAGTAACTGTCACTGTACAATTTTTATTTAGGTCAAAGTTCTCACTGTAAAAATGATAGTCTGGTGTTACCCAGCCAACCCAGACAAAGGATGGGTCTTGGCCAGCAAATATCCGTAGTGAATAAAAATACTGAAAAGAGGAAAAGAAAATATTAGTAATAGAAATTGAAATTATTTTATCAAGGAAAACTCAAATAGTGATTAAAACATCTCCTATATACCAAATGTTAATGACAATAACTCAACATTCTCTTAATAAGTCATTTAAAATGCTTATGAACTAAAAAGCCAGACTAGTGACTTCAGAGTGAGGTTTGTGCCTCAAGTCATAAAACTCTGGGTGTTATTATTTATACCCAGTGTTATACCAAATGATAGCAAATGATTAACGAGGCTTCTTTCAACAGGTCCGTTTCTAGTGAATATGTTGCCACAACTTAATCTACTTCAGAAAATAACTAAGCATCTCAATGTATTTACTTACTGTAGTAGAAGGAGCAGCAATTTCTTGGCTGTGCTTTCTAAAGATAAAGGAACATAAGTAAATTAGTTTAAAAAAAAAAAGAAAAAAGAGAAGTAGTAAAAAAAGTACTCATTAAACTAAGTGTACTTACAAGCTAACTCATGTTACTGGGTACTGAGTATGCATGAGTAAATTAAGTATGCAACGGCTGTACAGGATACAAATATACACCCAAAATAATTGATTGCATTTAAGGTGGAGAGGAGGGGAAGAAAACAAATTTACAGCAATTAACTAAAGATGAAGGCAACTGTGGAAGGTGCTGAATTCAGTAGTACCTGGTATCTTTAAAAAAATCTGTCCCACAATCTTTTTCCTTTGCATGGAACAATTATGCAGATGAGCATTAATTCAGTGGGCAAAAGATTCTGAGCTGGTTTTCCAGCCTGGCTGCAGAGCTTTGCAAAGCCCAATGATTTTGAAAGGATGTCAGTTGCTTAGCAATGAATAACTATCATGCACCTCTCAAGAAATAGTTGTCCCTTGTCTGGATACAGCGTTCTGCAGCAAAGTTATGTTTTAAATTTATTAAAACCATCAAGAATAAAAAATCTCAGTAACATGCATCCTACACTAGCATGAGCTTAGTGCAAAAACAGTTATGAAATCTTGAGTGTACAGTAACAAATTATAATGGAACATATTACATTTACATTGAGAGCCTGAAATAGGATAACCAAAGGCAAGCCTAACCGTTTTTGAAAAACATCAGATGAGGCATTTTCCACACCCATGCCAAAGCTGAATGCTGAGCGGAACTCAATGGGCATACTCAAACGACAATATATCATGTCCGAATTGCTGTTCTGTGTGCCAAATGTTTTGTGAGTAACTTTTAGCCGAGGTGGACTCTCAATGGTTCCATCAATTCTCCATATCTAAAAAGAATAGAAATAATTTAAAAATAATACTATTCTAAGGAAAAGGCTGAAAACTTTCTTTAAGCAAGTAGAGGATGAGAAATCTAGAAAAGTCAACTTAAATTTTTCGAAATTCATTTCAAAACTAAGCAACTTTCTTTTCTGACAGGGAATCTAGCCTGAAGAGCAAGGGAAGCAATAGATTCAGTATAACCTGAACACTGTAAATACTTTCAAGTTGCAGCATTTTCCAAGAAAAAGTATAGGCTTTAATAAACTAATTCACTTTGAGTGCAAAAGTCATTGAAAAATTGCTTCATAAGAATCAGTAGTTTTCTACAATGAGAAGAAATATCAGTTAGAATCCTTCAGAAGGCTATTATGAATTCTTTGTCTGGTATTATTTTCCCTTGTGCTGAAACAGTGAGTATGCTTTTAAATTCAGATATAGGAACATATAAAAAACTTTTGAAGGCAGGAATACAGTTCAAATGATCCCAATAAACTGAAAAAAAAATGCTGAGATCATTTAGTTGGAATTCAGTGAGGCATATTTTGTTTAAAAAGAAAATGTTTAAATAAAAGTATGAGGGAATAATTGGCTAAACATCTAATGGCCTAGGGATTATAGTAAAAACACTGATCAGTAATTCAAACATATATTTCTGAAATATATTATTATGGAATATTTTATAGAAAACAAAAGATGTATTATTCTGCTCTACAGCAGCTTAGCTCAGGAGTTGTGAAATTCCTACCACATTCCGTAAGAATGAATGAAACAAATATCACCCAGCGATAACACAGCTACACTTAAATGTTGCTCAGATTAGCAAAGTGGACTAAACCACTCTTTGTTTAGCTCACATTTCGATTACCTGATTTGAATTTAGCTAGAAAAATTTTTAGATATTTAAGAGAAATATGTAGTAGAGAAGGCTTAAATAAATGAAAGCCAAGATAGAATATTAAAAAGGGTTAAGAAGGTTCTAAAAAATCAGGTCTGACATGTCTCAAGTAGCTAAGCACATCAACATAAATTAGCAAGACAGTTAATATAACAGATAGGTATATTCACATGAATTATAATACTACCATACATGAAGTTGGAGATCATCTGGAATTATCTAAGAGTGACTTAATAGATTTATATGACAAACTATCTGATGACAGTAAGTATTAGTAAGGGTTTAATGTCTCAGATTGCTAAGCAAACAGTTGATAAACAGGTGTCTCCCTAACATGTAATGTTACCTCAACGTGAGGATGATTTTTTGGCACATTGACAAATGTTGGTAAGCGTTTACTAAACCACATAGCAACATCTCGGTTCATGTTGACAGCAAATGGTTCAAAACCTTCTTGAAGGCCACACATCGTATAAAACTTGAATGTACTGGCATCCATTCCAAGGTTCATACGACCAATCTGAGACAGACCCAGTGCACAAATTGGAACAAAACCTAAGAAAACAATACAACAACAACAACAAAACCAACAGTCATTTATTTGGAGAACAGAAACATTCTACTTTGGATCCATCTGATGAGAACCAAACTTTAGCTCCTACATGTAATGCACTTCAAGCAATGACAGTAGCAAGGATTTAAAGCCTCCTTAAATACAAATGTTCCATATAATTGCTACCAAAACCCCTGAGGACTTTGCAATGACTGGACATGACATCATCCCATTTAATTAAACATTAAACCAGTTTAACAATTGTTATTAGTAAGTAGTAATAGATTTATGCAAAAAAAACCCAAACAAAAAATTTCAAGTAAAGAGGTAGTTTTATGGGCAGATTTGAAAAAAAATATTTGCTCAAGTCAGTTATTAGAAGCAACAGTTATCTTCATCATTTTAGACTAATAAACATGCCTTTTTACTATAAGTAAGACACTGGAAGACAACCTTGGCTAGATCAAAGTTATTAGCAAATTCTAAGTATGATCTCTGAGGGCACTAATGTTTCAAAAGGACTTTGAGATGTTCAGATATCTCAGTTCACCTGTTTAAAATTTAGTTTGTCACCAGTAGCTATAAATTTGTTGCTAACTTTCATCCCTCCATCATTCACAATAAACAAATATGCATCACTTTTATGCTGGCACTTTGTATGATCAAACTTTTTTGGTCTCCATATACCTGTAGCAGTCAATAGCCTATTGAATTATATCTCCATCTCTCAAGAAAGAACTTGGAGCAACTTCAGGGAAAAGCCGAAAGTTAAATCTCTAAAGGTGACATTTTCCCTCCTACACTTTAAGTCTTCAAAAAAAAAACTCTCTTCAGGCCATCCCTCATTCTTTACCGTTAGAAAAACTGTATCAATGGTCTGACCAAAGAGGGAGAGTGAGCTATTACAAAATCTTCTGGCAATTACTAACAAGCATAAAGCTAGCACTGGCTGGAAGACATATCCTTCCACAGAAAACGTCAACTAAAAAGAAAATCAAATTGTGCCATATAAGTGCTCTTAAAATAATTTTTTATGAAGTTAACATGTAGGACAGTCTGAAGACTCACATCAGTAAGAAATGGTTTCTCGGATCACCAAGATGACAGGCTAGGTATTCTGGGTTTTGTTTTGTTTTGTCTTCTCATAACCATGTAACTATAAAATTACCTGTGTCTATTCCAAAGTCAGCAAATGCAAGTTCTGAACCTTTACTGGTTATAAGCAACTCTCCATTCAGAGTAAAGATAATTGATTTGTCATCCAAGTTTATCATACAACCAACCACATCTCCTGGCTGCCAGCTTCGTCCAAAGAATCCACTGCCTTGATGCCAGCGCTGGCCCTAAATAAAAAAGCAAGTAAATAAACACCACGCTGAAATTAAAAAACAAATCACAAAATAAAGTCAAACAAACAATTATTTCACATTCCAAGATCTCAAAGTAATTTGCAACTAGTGCTGATCATGGTTTTCAGGTATTTAATTTTTATCTCAGTTATTTCACACAGAGAAACTAAGGCACCCTAACTTCAGTAATACACAGTCAGCAATTTAGAACCTGGATGATAACCACTGTTCACTGGACTCCACTTCTCACATGCAGTGTCATTATCATCCTAGTACTCCTTTGGGAGCCAAGTTCAGGAAGAAAGAATGTGCAAAAAGCAGAGACAACAGAATTGTGGTTCTCTCTTCCAGGAAAACAGAACTGTAATTGTCTCTTCAGTCACTGAAGAAACTTTGTTTTCTTTTGTAAAACAGCACTTAGGGAAAAAAAAAAAAGCTGTAGTTTTTTTATGCTTACAACAGATGAGTTTGCTCAGCTGGGTACAAAGAAGATAGATATAAATCAACACACCTTTGTTGGCATAATATCAATGACCAGAACCAAAATGCAGATAAACAAGAAACCGAGCTCAGAGACATCTTTATATGAATCAAAACCATTCCAGTAGTTGATCTACAGTACTGCTGTACCGCAGTACCGGCTTAGCCTGTTTATAGTTCAAAAAAGATAAAAATGTACTGACTTTGCTTCCTTCAAATACAAATGCTTGGTCATCAGCTCCCAGCTCTATGTCAGGTCGACAGCCTGGCCTGGCCCAGCCAACACGCATATCTCCACCTGTCACAGCTTCAAATTCGAAGTACCACTTTCCAGACTTCACTGCATAAGACTGTTCTACTCTGAAAAATCTTATCTTGTCAATGCTGACTTTTTCCGCCGTTTGGTCAGCTGCAAAAAAAACCAAACCAAACCATAACAAAAACAAACCAAAAAGACCTCACCTTTTATAATTAGATTAAACTATAAATGCCACTGTTTAGCTTTTCATCTGTCCCCAGTATTTTTTGTCTCTGAAAATGGCCATTATTTACCATTGCATGTTTTAAGAATCCTCCTAGTAAATGTTAAAAAAGGAGGAAGAGTAATCAGTATACAGAGGCGAGCACATTCAAATTTTTTACAGGATGAGTGGTTATCTGCTATTTAGTTAGAGTATTTCAAAGCATCACTCAGTGCAGAGCCCCAAACACAAAACTGACTAAAGGAAACCTCAGAAGTGTAAGATTATAAACATTCAATGCAGACTGACACAATCTGACACAATGATGCTGTATTACAACAAAATACTTTTTACGCGAGTCAATACATTTAGAACATTTTAAAGAAATTATCAAATAAACCATATTTGGGTTTAGATTTTCATCAAAAAAACCACAGCAGTTTAGAAAATGTGAACAAAAACTTCTGAACAATTTTCTGCTCCTGATTTCAAGAGAAAAATTATTAAAATTGATGCACTTTGACTTCTTCTGATCTATGCCAGCATTTTATTTTTATTTTTCCAAGCCCTGAGGGAAAAAAAAGAAGGCCATGATTCTTATTGAAAGTACATACCTATCTCTTGGTCAGGTGGCTCAATACTATAACCATAGCCCGCAAACGTTCTAACAGCTTCGCGGAGGCTATCTCTGTTTGACTTTTTAGTGCGTTCATCTAATAATGCATATGGCACCAGCCGAGGATTTCGTTTGTTCTTAAGATCCTGAAAAGGGTTATAAAAAAAACCTGTGCTTAAACATCACAAATATTTCATATAA
>VZTM01000896.1:154848-170008 GCA_013400555.1 Jacana jacana | reverse complement strand
TTGCTTGTGTAAGCATGAGAAATAGAAACTGGACTGTCCATGGAATATTAAATAAATGACACAAGACAAAACAACCACTGTCTCTGATGTTGAATAATGAATCCTGCTGATACCAGAGAGCGCTGCTGAGGAGTGTTAAATCTTGATGGACATAAACTAACAAGATAAGCCCCCCAGCTGTTTTACATCAGCGTAGCTGTGTATAAGTTCATACAGGGTTTGATCCAATGCACGGCCATAAATGCTGTCCACATCTTTGCAGCTCAAAGGCACTCACTCAGGAGCAAGGTCACACAGAAGCTCATTGGCTTCAAAGGCAAATTTGCTACGGCAAAGCAGTGTTTGGTTTTAGTGCTTATTTTGCTCACATAACTGATGTTTAGACCAATGTAGTCATGATACGTAAATATTGCTGTCTTAGGAGAACTCAGCAGATTAGTGCTTGAAAAGACATTGTGTGTGGCTTTGGACATGCTGGTTCTGATTACCAAGGCTGGCAATACCGTGTTTCAGGGCACAAAAAAACACCCCAGATTTTAAGTCAAGGATAACCTGACAAAGTGGATTTGTTACTGGAATTTAAAGCACTGGAAACAATGTTCCTCCTCAGCCTCAAAAAAAGAAAATCAAAGACAAATCACTTTTGAAACTGACCTTCCCAATTGGTTGATGTTTTTTGGAAGCCAGACAGGGCTAATGAATGGGCTCAAGGAGAAAGGACACAGTTAATGACAAGGTGAGGCATTTTCTACTGTTTAATGCTTGATCCAAAGCCTGTTCAGTTTGATGGAAATATGCCTGCTGGCTCTGATGGCTTTTAAAACAGTTTGTTAGCTCTCAGAAGACAAGTGAGACAAAGCATTTCAGATATCCCAGGGAATCACTTATGTCTTCTTCTTGAAAACAATTTGAATTATTTTCTCCCTCAAAGAAATAGTTCTCAGAGCCTAAGTTCTGCCACCCAGCCAGTCAGTGAAGTGGCTACCCTTTCCAATGTATGCCCAGATGCTTCAAACTGCAAAAAAAGAGATAATTTCTCTTCTTAAAGGAAAATAAGACCCCAGCCAGGCCCCACTGGTGAAGTTCTTTTATTTTAGTTTAGACAATGCAGTTCTGAAAGCAATTCAAACCATGTCCATGGGCAGCACTACAAACACGCTAGTTGTCAATATTAAGCTGACATCTGATGGCCGACACTGTGCAGTAAGCACATGTGTAATCTATATTAAGTTCTGGGTAAAACCAAGAACAAGCTCAAATGACTTCTTCATGTTGCCCTTCTGATGAACATCCACATCCGTTGGTTAAAGTCAGCTCAGTTAAACATGTGAGCATGAAACTGAAATATCCTTGCAATAAACAGACAATGTAGTTGTATCATAAATAACTATCATGTATTCTGGCATTTCTTGCCTTCTGACATGTTCCTATGTATTACTTCCATAAAGAGCTTATAAAAAAGAGGAAACCTCTAAGTCATGCAAATATTATTTCTTTTAAGGACATAAATATTAATAAAAATGTAGAACCAGACAGACTAAATACCTCACAAGATGATATTGAAAAAGAAATAAATTTGGGAACAATGTCTGGAAGCAGGCAAGACAAATTTGGAGAAAAAGAAAACTCTTATGAAGGATTATTTGAAAAAATTTCTTTAATGAAAACCAAAAACTAAGAGTGGGTGCCCATGTTTTAACATTTTCTGTTCTTGGCAAATTATAGGAACGAAAACAAACCCCAACATTTTTTTCTCTTTATTTAGTAGCAAAAAGGTGCAACTACTGCATTTCTGGGTAGCTCAGCCTTGTAGATGTGCAAACGCCTTTTTCAACTGGTACAACTCTGGTGGTACCCAGAAAGGAAAATGTGGCTACCTAGAGATATTTAGGTATATATTAAGATACCTATAGGATGTGGGCAGCATAAGGTAGCCCTCAGCTCCCAGCCTGTACTGAGTCCAAATGGCAACTGAAATGGAAGAGTCATTACAACTCAGGGCTGCAAAATCCTTCCTCTGGGAGTGGGGACTCCTGACCTTGGCATATATCTTTGCTGAATCACAAGGGCAGACATTGCCAATCTGCAAGATTTGCAATTGTGAGAGTTGGTAGCTCAGGAGCCAGCCCTGTCCAGGGCTTGGAGGAATGCAGCAGTACCACTGGATTTGGATGGGATCATCCAGACATTCTCAGAAAATGTGTCCTAATCCATAAACTGTGAAGATGTGCCTATCTTCAAAATGTTGACAGTGATAAAGAGAATCAGGATGATGTACCGCTATCTACCATGCTAATTTCACTAAGAAGAACAAAACCACCTGCATTTCATGTGTGGTTCATGCCATCCTTTACTCTGAACAGAAAACCCAGCATGAATTTGCAAAGTGTTCGTCATTAAAAAGAGATTCCTGCATCCGACAGGAGCAGAAATGGCTGTCTAAAAATCTTTCATTAAAGGCTTCTCTATAGGTGCTCTGAACTCCTGATGCTGATTTTGTAGTCTGAAAATAAAGGCGTTTTGCTGAAAGACTGAACGGCGCTTTACGACATGAAAAACATGATTAAAATACCCTAGCAAGGTCAGAATTTATTGCCCTTGAAGAGAACATTAGCTACCATGTTCCCTGAATTACAATTGTGTGCTGCTAAGACATTTTCTTTATTGGAGAAGGAGGGGAATGTTTTGTGGCTGTATAAAAGTAAAAGCCCAGTTCCCTGCTTTCCGGCAGGATGGGATGCTCAGCCCTAGTCAAGGTGCTGTGCTAATCCTGGAGCAGCTTCATGTCTAGTGACCCATTGTGGGTGTTACACAGAGAAACTTTGCAAGAGACAGACTACCCCGTGAGGCTTCCCAGTGTGTAGGGTGGGTATAGATGCAAAGGATGAGACAGAATTCTTCCAGCTCTCAACTATAGAATCATAGAATCATTTAGGTTGGAAGAGACCCTTGGGATCATCAAGTCCAACCATCAGCCCTACTCTACAAGTATGCTTCACCTCCTTAGAGGGCATAACTAATCTCTATATTTACTTATGCCACTGTATGCCTATATTGTTTCCATTTTTCCATGTGCACAAAATATCTAGGAATAGTTCTGAAATCAGCTGTAGTCCCAAAGATTTCAGAGGCAATATCCATATCTGTTACTGTACACACGTACTTAACAATATGCTTAGAGCAGGAACAACCAGGAAGATTCTTATTCTTTGTAATTAAGTGGCATATCCACCACAAATGTATATAATGAGCAGAATCTATTATATATATATTATACATATTATATATATGACTATATCTCTGAATATATTTACATATATTTAGCTTAGGTATATAAAAAGTAAACACATCAGACCAGGTTTACGACATAAGAGGAAGAAGATTAAAGGTCAGTTAAAGTGAGCTGCTGATGACCTAGGAAATGTTTTTCACTGTGTAAACATGGCCTGTCCTTATTCGGCAGATTCACTCTTTGCTGTTTCTTCCCCTTCAACAGGACTTTATTGATAAAACAGTCCTTCAACCAGTTGTTACCCTCTTGGAAGAGACGATTAGATTCTGTCATTTTCATGCACCATCAGCAATATTATTGGCTAATGGTGGATCCAACCTGTCCTTATCAAACCACAGATATAAATCCTTGAAGCTGTGGCATTTCAGACTACATAAATGAAGCTTGTTCAGACAAATCCATCAGCCTTACTGTAGCAATTATTAGAAATACAAAATGGTTTGCTTCTTCGGAAACTGGGGGTTGAGAACACTTTGCCGCATAGCCGGAATTAAGAGACAGTGTCATTTAATTATAGAAAGTAGGGCATGAGAGGACCTTGATAGGTCATTTAACCCATGCTCCAGGTCCTGGATATTCTCTAAGTCACTCCTAAAAAAATGCCTCTAAACTGCTTAATCACACCTCAGGGTAAAACCTCCCAAGGAAAATGAGGTTATTTAATTATTTTTATTAGGTTATTGCTACAAGGTTTCTCCTACTATCTAATTTAAATATGCCTTCTAATAACTTAAAAACACGACACCGCTGGATCACTATAGATGAAACAAAGACCAATTAATTTCTTCCTCTCTGTAGGTACCCCTTCCATATTTGAAGTCTGTCCCGGTCTGCCTTCAGCTTCCTTTTCTCTACAGCAATACTCTTCCTGTAGAAGTAGTGAAAATGACCAGTATCCATTGAAACTGAAAACACTATGTTTAAAGATCATCAGTGCTTTGTTGGGAGAAGGTTAGTTTCTGGCTTTTTAAAAAACCATTAGCATCAGTTGGTCAAAATACTGTCCTAGCGTTGGTATAATGTCTTAGGGTAAACTTGCCTCTAACTTTCCTTGTCAGCTAAGGTTGCCGAGAAAGCCATAGTGAGAGCACAGTTCACACTCACAATTATCAGCTATCTCCTAACACTTCTGTAGGAAACAGACCTTCTGAAACTGAGTGGTTGGTTCTGATGGAGGAGCTCGTTTTGCTGGTGAAAAGGATGGACTGAAAGTTACTGATGTCCCTCAAACTCACCCACCTATAATATTGCACATACCGCAGAAATATCGCACATACATCTAGCAGGTGGAGACAGAATTGTGCCCCAAAAGAAACACATAGTGTGCCTGATGTTTGCTGTCAGTTTGCTCTCTGAGACTGCTGGGTGTCATCATACGGGGATGGGGAAAGCAAGAATGCTTCTTTGAGCTTTGGACAATATGATGGTGATAAATGCATAGAACAACTCTCACAAAGAAGCAGTGTGACAGGTCAGGTGGCAGACTTGATAGTGTTAGGTTTACAGTTGGACTGGATGATGTTAAGGGTATTTTCCAACCTAACTGATTCTATGATACCTGCCTGCAGTTAAATCCCGCGGTAGGACTTGAGGCTGGAGTGGACTGAAATAAGTGCAGAAGGCACGGCACATATATTATTCCAGGTCTCACACTGTGAATACAGGAGCTGTGCCATGCACTTGCTGTGTGTTTGCTTCAGGCTGGACTTGGAGATGTTAGTCAGCAGATCTTCAGATCTGTCTGCTTGAAACACCACCTGTATTGCTATCACAGAATAAATGAGTTTAGAAGGGAATTCTGGAGATCATATAGTTAAACCTCCTTCCTCAATGCAGGATCACCTAGAGCAAGTTTCTTGGGGTCTTGTCCAGTCAGCTTTTGAATATTCCCAAGGATGAAGACTACACAACTTGTCTGGGATGTTCAGTGTTCAATCACACTTAGAGTTAAAAAGGATGTTTTAGGTTTATATGAAACTTACTGTGTTTCGGTTTGTGCTCATTTATTCTCATCCTGTCACTGAGTGCCACTGAGGAGAGTTTGGTTCTGTCTTCTTTACTACCCACAGTGACATATTGATACATATTAATTTGATTAACCCCCCACAACTCCTCCAGAACCTTCTCATTTCCAGGCTGAGCAGTCCCAGCTCTCTCAGCCTTTCCTCATTTGTCAGATGCCCCTTCAAGGTGCTTCTCTGGACTCACTCCAGTATGACCACATCTCTCCTGTACTGGATAACCCAGCACTGAGCATGGCACTCCAGATATACTTCACTAGGGCTGAGCATAGGCGGAGGAATACCTTGCTCAATTTGCTAGAAATGGTCTGCTTAATGCAGCCCAGGAAGTTCTTGGCTTTTACATTACTGGCTCAATGGTACCATCAGGACCTCAGGGCCTTCTCTGCAGAGCTGTTTTCCAGTTGGTCAGCTGCCAGTCTGCATGGGTGCATGGGGGTTATTCCCTGCAAGGTGCAGAACTTTGCATCTCCTTTCTGTTGAACTTCATGATGTTCCTGTCAGCCCATTTCTCCAGCCTGCTGAGGTCCCTCTGAGTGGCAGTGAAACCATCCAGTGTACCAGCCACTCCTCCCAGTTTTGTCTTATTTGGACTGGGGAAGACTGCTTAACCCTATTGAGCCTGGTGGTAGTTCATGGGACTTTAGGTGTCCCATGAGATACTCTTCTAACCATTTACGTGTTCATACAAAGTCTGTAAGAATTTGTGTGTGTGTGTTTATGATTTGGATTTCTAATCCATTCCTTATAATCCATTCCTTATTTGTAGGAAGCTCCAGCGTATTTTTTTTGTGTGTCTGAGATTCCTTGGCTTTATGATAAAGGCCACTAAGCTCTGACTAAGCATCTTGCAAGTTTTCTGCAAATCTGCAGTTGCTGAGTCCGTATTGATGTTAACCAGAAGATGACAGTTTGATTTCCAGATTATAGTTTGAGTTTTTAATGCCAATAATTAGAAAAAATGTTTCTTAATTAATGGCATGTGTATTTTCCATTTTTAATTTACACCTATAAACTCACTTTAGATGCACACAAACTTTAGGAACATAA
This sequence comes from Jacana jacana, assembly GCA_013400555.1. Lineage (NCBI taxonomy): Eukaryota > Metazoa > Chordata > Aves > Charadriiformes > Jacanidae > Jacana > Jacana jacana. The sequence goes on along the minus strand of VZTM01000896.1, from coordinate 163,645 downwards.
TAATTATTTTGACTTGCAAATGTAATTACTGAACCAGAAAGCAAGTTACAAAAAAAAAATAAAAAGACTAAAACATGAAATTCCACAACATTACCTCTGCTGAGTATTTGCATCTAACACAAATATATGTAAATCTATGAAGTGATTTAAACCTTTATAAATGTAGATGTGGGATATTATTCAATTTTATTAGATATATTGGTTGCTTTCAGTTTTTAAAAAATCTACTATGTCAAATTTAATTACAGTCATCTTGTGTTGCAAAAGGAAACCAAAAGTGATCATAAATACACTTCCTTCTTGAACATCATCAGAAGAGTTCTTTAATAAATGACACTGGGAGAAACCATTTGTAAATTCAATGAAGATGGAAGGTTTCATGAAAAGCAATCGGGACAGCAAAAGCTTTGTTAGCTGCTTGAAGATGAAGGAACAGGTACCTTAACGGTCTTTGTACTAAGTTTGCAGGCCTCAGGCCTTCTCATCTCATACCCATCCTTATGCATATGAGCGCTTTTCTTGATTTTAAAATAATTGGCATAATGTTAAGATGTATTCTTTTACACTCCTTTTCCAAAGTCATATTATTTCTAAGAGTCCTCTCTTCAAAGCTTATAACTTTTATTCTGTTTATTGTTGATGGGATTAGGAGTAACTGAATGCTTGCGTTAGATATTCTACTATGGAGGAATAGCAAAGAGTGGCTGTCATTAAAAATTTACATAGCTGTCTCTTAAGAATAAGTAGACAAAGGTACATTTTTATATGAAAGTGTGAAGTCATTGGAAAAATCATTTCTAAGCCTGAAGAGCTATTAAGATTATTAGATTATTGGAGGTTCTATCATCCTGTACCATCACACAGAAAATGGGAACACTTCATGCGATTTTCTACCATTTCTTGTAGCCTGGTGGCTAATGGAACATAGCACATTGGAACATAGCACAATGGAAGAAAGCAATTACATTAACACAAATGAAATGCATGTAATAAATTCTTCTTCTCTTCCCATTGTTGTCAAGAAGCTGCTATTACTCTGAGGATTTGAGAGAACATGGAAGCTATCGTGGCATCAGTCAGAGTGACATTTAGTTACATTCTGGAAATGTCAAAAAAATTTTTACAGTAAGGTCCTTGGGCAAGATTTTTATGACTTAAGTTCTGCTTAAGTCTCAAAATACAATTTTCACTGGCTGCTCTGAAGGACCTTTGGATCTTGGAGGAAGATTCTGCTATAAATCTCTTTGTTCCTTTTGGGGTATATTGCTCCCTTCGTGCTTAGATGCTTAGCACCTTGATCAGCCACACTGAGTGGACACGTCCCACTCAGCCTCAATGCAATTCAGGGGAAGGCAGGCAGGCTGGAAGGCTGCATCCCTGCAGTGCACTAAGCATCATCAAGCAATGCTGCTAAACCACCAGAATGGTTGTAGGCACTGTTCTGGCCTTGATCAGCTAATCCTCCATCCACAATTCCCACATGTAGTTTGGAAGTAATCATAGACCTGTTTTTCCTACCACATTGATAGGATGCAGGCACCATGTTTGGGAGGAGTTAATATAGCTACAGCCTTTGGGGAGAGGGATGAACTGAATCCTGAAACATGTTCTAACTTTGCTGTCACAGAGCTCAGCTTGAGACCTACAATCCTCAGACAATTTCACTCAGTTCCCAGGAAGGAGGGAATTTCTTCTTGCTTACAGCATTTCATAACTGAAATTTGGTTTCTGGGTTTTCCTCAGTTGTAGGTGAGGCAGTTTGAATCTATGGATCCCAATCCTAAAAAAGAAACCTATTAAGGCAACAAATTAATCAAGATGGGAATCTTCTCCATTCCTCTCATTGAAAGTTGTCTACACTACAACATGCATGTGAAAGCAAGAAGCACGGGGTCACAAGGAGGCCAGCTGAGGAGGTCAGTAGCTCTGCAGCCCAGTGCTGCAAGCACAGCCTTGTATAAATTATATGGCCTTTACTTTAAAGTGTCCTCAACACAGATGGACTAATGTAAAGGACTGTTGGAGTCACAGAGATCCGACTGCAACAGAATAGAATAGAATAGAATAGAATAGAATAGAATAGAATAGAATAGAATAGAATAGAATACTTCAGTTGGAAGGGATCTACAACAGTCATCTAATCCAACTGACCAAAAATTAAAGCATGTTATTAAGGGCATTCATTTTCCGTGGTCCTTAGCCTGTCATGGTCCTCCTGCCTTTCAGCCCTTAAAAGAATTATGTTTAAAAATGGGTAAAATTACATGCATTCTCACTACATTCTCACTATAATCAACATATTCACTATAACAAAAAAATGTGGGGGGCTGACAGAAGTCAGTGCAGTATTCCTCTTTTGGTATGTTGTGGAAGGTGATGGGCATGTTTTGGCTAAAACTTTCAAAACAATTGAATGTATTAGTCACATATTAGAGCAACTGAGAACGGCAAATTTTCAAATAAAATGAAGCACAGAAACATAAAGTGATGTGTGTGGGTCAACACAGGCCACTAATAAATTAATGATGAAATGGGAATGATCCTCACTCCCAGTCTCTAGCTGAAATCTGTGGTGAATAACACTCCTTTCTCTAAAAGATTATGCATGTCTGGCACATTAAATGAGATTCACACTGAGGAGGTATGGGGTGATTTCTATGTCAATTATAACCCTATCTATTATTCTTATGAAGATTATTAATACTAGTGATCATTAGAGATACTTTCATATGTGACAGAGAGTCATAGGGTAAAAGAATGTGCAAATCTAGATCCTGTATAGTTATTTGAGTAACTGCAATAGGATCTGAGTAATTTCTTTACTGAAAATCCATATAGGCTCCAGAGTTATAAAACACCTGGTACACAGTATAATATCACGTAGTTCTTCTGTGCTGATTTATTTTCGTGGTTATTATTATTCCTTACTTGCATTAAGATAATAATTCCGGATTGATGGATGAGGCTCGGAGTGTGGTAGAACTAAAACAAGCAGCACAGAATAGATAGCTCCATCCCTGAGCAGGTCCTGGGTAAACAAAGTAATAGAGTTTGAGCAAAGGAGAAATAATAAAGTGCCTGGAGATCAGAACCCTCCAAAGAAACAAACTGATTTTCCTAATTAGAACTCTGCCACTGTTGACTGCTTCCACTGATTTCAATAAAGAGAGATTTATGTATTTTATTTTTAAGGGACTATGCTGTTAAAAAAAAAAAAAAAAAAAGGAAAGTAAAAATACAGAAAAATCCAAACCTCTGAAGTTATGTGTAAATCAAAATTGAGAAAGAAAATTGAGTAGGTAGAAAAATTAAACCATTAAGCTCATTCAAACAGTATTTCTTGGAGTACTTTTCTTGAGATTAAAACTATGAAAATCATATAAAATTATATCACCAACATCAGACTGTTTGGGAGAAGTACAATTATTTGTTGGGATTGTGAAAAAAAAATAATGGTTTTGGGTTGGCTTTGGTTTTTTTGGGTTTTTGTTTTTACATTTATATGCTTCAGCTGTTTCTCAGACTGCAGCAATGGTTAATTAATGAACCCAGCAGCCTTCCTCTCTCCTCTAGGGCCAACACTGTGAAACCTTGCAGCAGAAAAAGCTGGCAAATGAAACAGCAGCACTTCTTAAAATAGTCACTAATAAACAAAACCCGCATGATAAAATATTGCTCTGTCAGCCAATGGCTGCCTGGCTTTGCAGTTAGCTCTGTGCACATTTCCTAACATCTTTTGTTCTAGATTAGGCAGCACCACACCGGTATCTCTGTCTGCAGACCTGGGTGTTTGGAGAGATAAGAGTGACAGAGCTCACTCCAAGAGATTCCTGGAGGAGCTGCATGTCCACGTTTGTGTTCTCTTTCAGAAGAAATGCAGATTCAGAGCAATGTTTTTCGCTAAAAAGGGTACTGGGAAGTGTTCTTCTTAGTTCACCTAAAGATCCTGATGTCTGTGGGAGCGTATCACACTGCAGGCTTTAAATCAGGTCCTTAAATCAAGCTGTTGAGAGTCTCTGGTTCAGTCGGGTCCTAATAAGATCCCTGAGTAAGATCCTTAGTTCCAAGAAATGCGAAGTACTCAGCACTTTTTGTGTTTGATCCCTTTTGACCAGACAGGTCTCTTCTAGCCCTGGTTTGAATGAGTGAGGCTGGTACCAAAATGCTCAAGATTCACTGCAGCACTAACTCAGCGATTTGCATTCACCTCCCTCCTTGGGCCAGATTGCAACTCTGTGGTCCCTCCTGCGCTGGGGCTGGCTACCAGCTGCACTGCACCAACCCGTGCAGCAAGTGGAACAGAGTTTGTCTCTGAAGGAAGGGCTAGATGGAGGAAAAAACAAAAGAAAATGAAAATAAAAGGGCTCAGAAGCCTCAAAGCAAGGTCTTTACGCACCTCAATTTGCCGACGCATGACTACTAGAGCTTAAGGCAGCAACCTATGCTGAATGCTACCAGGTTCTTACAGATCGTTACACAACATGCAAAAAAGAATCTAATGTCTCAGACTGAATATAAAACAGCCAGCATGATGAAAGGAAGGAGAGCTAGGTAGGAGGGAAGTATGAAAGGAAGGGAGTACGTCTTAAATCTTGTTTTTCCCCAGGATTTAGAGATCCACTGTGAAGTTTTTCCCTGATATTTGGGTTTCTCAGCCACAAACCTCCTTATCCTCCACCCCTGAGAGCACTGCCTATATCTTTTCATTAAAACGTTGAAGAGGGACTACCACTGTCTTTTAAAATAGCTGAAGGTCTTTTGTATAGCAGCTCAATGACTGGAGGCTCAGCCCCAATTCAGTATCTCCTGCCTCCCTAGGAAATACCATCCCTGTAGGCTGTAGGGTTTGAGATTTTGAGGGGCAGAGGATAAAGAGGGAGAGAAATTCTCTGGAAAAGCTGTACTACTCTGAAAAAGAGGTTCAAGATTGATCAGGTCAGAGAGAGGGGACCAGACCGTACAGTCTGCTGGTTGGGACATGTGCTTGAGGGGATGATTTAATAACATTATATAAAACACTAAAATGTTCAGCAAGGACACTGCCAGAGATGAATTCCTTAATCAGTGGGTTACAGACTCAGGATTATTCTTTCTTTCTTTCTCTTTTTTGGCCTGCTGGATCTTAACCTTTTATTTTCCCAGAAGCACCGTGCTAGGAACGGGGGAAGATTTAATTTGAAAATTCTGGTGGGGCAAAAGAGGTGGATTTCAATCCCCTCAGGGAAAAGGAGATTTCAGCCTTGGTCTGCCACGTCTCATGAACATCTTCATCACCACATTTGTTACACAGTTCCCTTCTCACCTGGCTTTGAGATCAGGCAGGCACTCTGTGTGTAGTATAATCGAAAAATGTTGTGTAATCGGAAAACATGTTCCCACTAGAGCAGTGTTTGGATTCTGGCTAGGCTGCACAGTAACTTTAGCATTGAGTCATTGAGGCACTTCACAGGATGCTCAGAAACAGAAGTGCAGTTAAGTGCAAGAAGACTGCACTTAAAGAAACGTCATGTTAGCAAGGTGCCTGCAAGGATGGGGTGGCAGTCAGGATCTGAGGAATGGTTTTCAGTTTCGGAGTTTCCATCAGCCTAAGTATCACTCTGAAAGCTTGGCTCCTTTCTGTATACTAAATTTTACCTTTGACATGAAACACTTTAGTTTTTCTTGTGCTTAGCCAGATATTCTGCAAATAAGGAAAACGGAGGAATGAGTCCTTCCACTCCCCACCTTCTCTGCTCTCTGGAAAGAGAAGAATCAGTTAAACAGTTCTAGTTTCGCCCTCTTCTCTTTCCTTCCCAGATCACATCATTGACAGGGTTGAGAAGCGCAGTAAGAGGATGGACTGGAGATGTTTATCCCCTTCAGTCTTCTGAGCAGGCTAATAAGGATCATTCCAGCATGATCTGCTGTTAACTGTCAGCTGTAAGAGTGCTGCTCTGGTGTGTGATTATTTTGCATTAGATACTGCTATTCTAGAGCATATGCCTGTTTCTAGGCCATGAGAAACAACAAGGAAGCAATAAACAAACCTTAAAAACAACTCAGAGGCGTCCTGACAGCAGAAAAACTGTCACATCAAATCTAGCAAAGTAACTTTCACTGAGAACAAGTGTACTGACTGTTGTAGGCTGAAACTCACTGATAAAAGCAGGTTTCATTCATGTTTCTGCCTGAGTTCCTCCATTTTGGAGGAACTCTCTGAAGACAATTAATCATCAAATTGTAAATATAACTAATGCATTTGCCCTACTTAGCACAACAATGATGCAGCTGCTTCAGAGAAAAGTGTATCCAATTCTAATCTAATTATGCTGTGACCCACTGATACCGGTCAGGTGATATTAGGAGATATAAAAGGAAACCAGATCATAATCCAGTCTAAAGTCACACGATGAGGTTATAAATCACCACAACGGACTATGGCAGAAAAAAACCCCAAATAGTAAATAATGCTATGAAAGCAACCATGGGGATAAAGATGGAGTGTTTTGATTCTGATTCTCAAATGGTAGCCAATTTGAAATATCCTTATAACTTACAGATTTAACAGATACTCCACAAACATTTGGCAGAAATTTTGAAGAGATGGGTGTGTTTTGTACATACTCGTATACTGATATCTATGGTCAGAGTTTGGAAAACATGTAGCTGAAATATGCACATAAAAGCTGTCCATTGCCACTATATAATTATGCAGATTTATCTCAATAGGACTCCTTGTGACTTTGTGAATTCTGCCTTTTCCTCTATTAATAGCCCTGAGAGAGGGTTTGGGAAAAAAAAAAAAAAAAAAACCAAAAACCAACAAACCAAACAACAAACAAGCAAAAATCTCTGTATTAATTCACAGAACTGCCTAGATTTGGAAAGACAGATGCTAACTATGGAGAAAAAATTACTTTCCCTAGGCTTGGTATTACCCACTTCAAGGTTATTTCTAAATGTTTAATTTAATATGTGTAATATAAGACTTAATCCTTCAAGGTATCTATTATGCAGGTGACTTACTCACCAGAGTAGGTTTACGGACTCCAGTGGAATTTACTCATGTGAGTGAAGACTTCTCGTGCAGAGGATTAAAATCCAAAGTATGTTTGTAGCTTACATAATTCCAAGCCTGTCAAAATTCATATCTATATCATCATCTGCCTATGTTACATAACACTAAGGAGTTCTGAGTTGTTTATTCCTCCCCATATGCCTGAAACACATATGTAATCTTAGATTCGCTGGATTGCATACCACGTTATCAGCAAGGAAAAAGTAAGAATGAGCTCAATACCTTCATTTTGGGGAACATCAGAGGCAAACACCACCCCCAGCATAGTATCTAAGCAGGCACACAAATTAATAAATATTACTTGTTTACCAGTAATATTTTGCATTTCTCCTTTGTTTCCTGACAGAATCTTTAGTCAAGGCAGTGCCGGTGTTGCCTTTACATAAATCATGGTATCAGGCCCTTTTTACCTGGCTCTTTACTGGTTGAGAAGTGGTGTTTTGCTCAGCATTTCAGGCTGGGGTCTGTTGGTCTTAAGGATGGTCATATATCTCCAGAAGCACAGAACACTTGGCAGGATTAAAACAAATGAGTCTATGTTTGTTTTGTTGTGTTTGTTGTTGGTTTGTTTGTGGTTGGTTGGTTGGTTTTTGCTTGTTTGTTTTTAAATAATTTCAAGGCAGTCTTTCTCTTTCACCTTTACGTAGGATGCTGGTTCAATCTAATTTTGAGATGCAAGGGAAGAAAAATCAGGTGACCTCTTAAGTGTTACTGCAAGAAAAAAAAAGTGAACAAGTGGGCATTATTTGTATTCATGAGAATGCATACTTTGTTAACTTCAACAAACAGCTGAATCGGGCAGTAGTACTGCGTGCTTGTGTTCAGCATCGCTAACGAGTTGAACCGATTGTGAACATATTTATCAATGAAGACTAAGATTAATGAAGAGATTAAGGGAAAATGGGTCAGAGGACTTGATTTTCCTCTTGTATAAACTGTTGCAACTTTATGAGTTTAGATAGACGTGTAAGTGATTTATACCCACGTGACTGAGAAAAGGATGGATCAGAGCCATTGTGCCCGTGGACACTACTGGGTACAGTAATAAACTGACTCCAGGATAGACAGTGCTTTCTCTTCAGCATTGAATTCAGTATTTTGTCTGCATGAAATCCTGGTCTCATAAAAATCAGTGAAAAACACATTATCTGTACCACGATCAGAGTTTTACCCTCTGCTCCTTTCTTTTTGTTCTCTTTTGTTTTCATTGTGTACTTTAACTCCTGGGCTTGGTCCAGGGTAAGCAGCTGTCTGCATCCCTGAGGCACAGCAAGACAGTCACAGATATTGCTACATAATCAAATAGTTCATTCACTCTTGTAAGGCTTCTCTGAAGGGAAGATGCGGCATTTTACCTCGGAAAAATAAGCCCTGTGATAAAAGAGGGTGCTTCGCCTGCAAGATCAAGAAATCTGTGCTGTCCAAAAGATTTCCTACATAACCTCGATGACACGGTCATTTACATTCCCTGTGTTCACCTGTGAAGTAATAGTTATATCCCCTTCATCAGCCGCAAAAGCCTTTATTCTCTAACACTTGAAAGCACTCTGCAGTTCTCCAGAAAAAATACAAAAACCAGTGCAACCCTGCGAAGTAACAGGGCTGCGCCGCTCCCCGGCCGCCAGGTCCGGTCCCCCTAACGCCCCTCAGCTGAGCACTGGGGACACAGAGCCTGACACCGCGAGGCGCGGAGGCTGCGCTGCGCCGCGTCCAGGCGCGGGAAACAGCGGGCAGGCTCCC
>VZTM01000896.1:112160-146464 GCA_013400555.1 Jacana jacana | reverse complement strand
GCATGTGGATTTTATGGAGGGAGATAAGGGGCTGGAGATGCACAATCCACCTTTCAACTAATGGGTAGAACAGCTTTTCCCTCTCTCTCTTCTGTGTCTAGTCCTTCCTCATCCACCCAGATATTACTCCAGTTTTTAAAATGAATTACCAGCTGTGATCATTGCAAGTCTTTTTCTTATAACCAGTGCTGACCAGGAATATATTATCCAGGCTGTTTTGTACTGAACAATATTGGTCTGACTATTCATGCAGTTTTTTCAGTTTCCTCTGAAAATTAACCTTCAGAAAAGTATTAGTATGGTGGAAATTTTCAAGTCTTAGTAAAAAACCCCAACTTTTTAAAAACATTTTTCATTTTCAAATTATTCTCTCACTTCTTGATTGAGGATGTTAGGCTTTTTTCAGACTCAGAGATGAAACGTGATGGTGTCCCTTAATCAAAGACAATTGATTAGAAAAGAAGACCATTATTCTTCATTGGGAAAGGAGAACCCTTATCCTAATTCAAAATCGTGTGCAGTTTCCATAATTTGAAAAAAAATCTTCTCCAAGCAGAACTGCCATCCTTTGCATTGCTCTCTGGGCCACCCAGAAGTTTCCTTCCACCTTTTCACCCTCTTCCAACCAGGTTTCAGAGAGTAGCTGCTTCTTTGCTTGTCTCTAGGCACACCATCACTCTCCTGTAACTCACTAGTGAATCCCTGGGGCACCTGCATTGCTGAATAACAATACTTATTACACAGCAGTAGACAGTTCTTGAAGCTTTACGGGATTCCTTTGAAGAAGAGATTGTTTGTTTGTTTGTTTTAATACAAAAGACCTTTGACTCTGCATGTTAATTGCAACAGAAGTTATAAGGAAATGAACTATTAAATTCACCTCCCATTGTACTACAAGTGAAATCTTTATAATCTACGGCAAATAAACCATTCACAAGCATTTTAATCCTGATCTGCTATCTGAAGCAGCAAGTGGTAGGAGTGATAGCCTGATGGGTGAAGCTAAAATTGAAATTTATATTAGAAAGGGGACTTGAATTTGAGACATTCAAAAGAAACTTGAAATTTTAAAGAGCGCATGTAAGGCTGTTCTGCATGCATTACATTTTCTTTAAACATAATAATTCATGACTCTATGTAGAGGTTTTCACAAGCACATCTCAAAGCATTTTTCCTTGTTACAGGATGGAGATGTTTCCTGTGGATGTATACAATAAATCTAATTAGGCTGCAAATAGGGAGCTGTTATATTGTATGAAATTTTAAATCTATCCAGATCAGTATCTTACAGTTACTGCAGAATAAGACATATCCTAAGAGGAAATCCCCCTGTCAGCCAGATCAAAGTGGGGAAAGTCTGGTAAGGTTGTGTATGCATGTGCTTATGTGCGTGTATTAAACCTTGGAACGGGAACAAAACCTAGAAACATTCATGTTTCCAAGGGAAAGGAAATTCTCTTTTGTTTCTTCTCCTTCTTCTTCTGTCTGGGGGAAAATAATTGTGTTCAATGTTAAAATAAAATATGAAGCCAACCTTTCAGCTCCTGGGAACTTCTTTCTTTGCATCCCTGGTTTTTTGTTTTGTTTTGTTTTGTTTTTTCACAAACCAGGGAACCTGGAAGTCCTGGGACTGTGTCTTGAGCTTCTGGGATGTTTGAGCTGCAAGGATAGTAAAAGCTACAGAAAAACTGGGACTCTAGGCTGAAAAAGACTTGCACTATGTCATCTTAGATGCAAAGCCCCTGAACTGAATTCTCAAGAACCTCTTTACAGAGCTGACAGTAAACCTGCCCGCCAGGTTTTTGGAAGAATCTGACTTTTTTTTCTGAAACATTGCTTCATCAGATCCTTTGCATATGGGAGTGTGCAGGACTCCGTGTTTTGCTGGGCTGCCGGCAGGCACAAGGTTTAATTCGGCTGGGTTCCTTGGCAGTACTTTTCCCCAGCAACAAAACACTTGCCCCTCACTCCCTTATCTTCTGTTAGAAGGTTTCTTGCATTAGAAAATGGATAGTATGTAAAATAACTCCCTGTTTTACAGAGACAGCACTGACGCTTGTTGTGCTGGTATTAACAGTGATTTGTTTCAAACTGAGCTCCCATCATAACCGAAGCATGTTAATCTGCTCATTGCCAGTCAAGCTGGGAATGGTAGGTGTTCTTAGACAAAATGCTTAGGAGGAATAGTTGACTCATGACAATCTTTAGTCATTCTCTGAAATGATACTATTAATGTGTATGGGATCAGCAAAGTACATGTTTCTCCTTTCTATTATCTTGTTTTTACATTCAGTAACATCTTCCTTGGCATAGGGAGAGGATAACAGATTCATGTTTGAGCAATCTATTTGATACTGCATTCCTCTAAATCACCAAAACCTGTCATTTTCTAGTGTTACAGGATTTGCTGTAGCAGATTAAATCTGGTCTGCTTTTGATAGCAATGGCAGGTTGTTGGTGTTCCAGAGGAAGATTTAAAACTGGCCTGTAGGTGGTCTACCCTACACATGAGATTAATTTGATCTTCTCTTACATGACTACAAAAGACAATGTCAGCCTTAAAGGCGGCATCTGCTCCATTTACAGCACTGTGAGGCTTCTAAGAGTCAAGGAGAATATCATTTAATTGCCAGGTAACACAGTGATCTACAGAAAATCCAAAAGCCTTTTCCAGGAAACAGGCATGAAGAATGCCTACGACACATACAGGGCTCTGAAGCCAGGTTAAATAGCTACATATGAGAATCAAACCACGGGTACTGTTATTGTGATTAAGATTATTTATAATAGCAACATGAATAATTTACCCAGAGGGTGGTTGTGGCTGCTCTCAGTTGTACTGGGAAGCAAAGAAAATAATTTGTTCTGGAATCATAATGGGAAACAAAATATCTTTAATTCCATTGCTTTGTAAGAAGGAAGTTCCACATTACACTGCACTCTACTGCAAGTTTTTTGGCCTCTCTAATAAAGACATTTTCAGTGAATGCTTTCAGCATGCAACAGCTCAGATACTTGTTTTATCAGTAAAAGAACATTATGGTACTACTGCCTGTTGACCCAAGTGCTATTTCAACATGGTTCACATCACAATATATAAGAGTTGTCTCTGAAAAGAAAGCCCAGTGTGTTTTTGAGTGCTCTAAGTTTTTGCATATATATTTTTTTTTAACTATAGTCTCAACTTGTGGGTACAACCCCACTGCATAACTCTCTTTACAAATGTATAACAACAAAAAAATTCTGGTTCCAATGGATTTGCAGCCTAGGATGGGACACAGCACATAGATGGGAAGAACCATATGAAATTACAGAGAACAAGAGAAATATGCTTGGGATCAGTTGTGGCCTTTGCAGTAAGCAATGGTCTTTACGTAGCAGTTGGTCTCTTTTGAAATTCCTGGGAAGTACTTAAATATTTAGTAGGCAAGACAATATCTTTCCTCATTTTCACAAAAGTTGGCAGACTGCTAGTAAAAGGCTGGCAAAGAAGTGAGGCTTTAGTGCTGCAAATTCAGGATAGAAAATGGAAATCTTTCTCCCGATTTGAAGAATTGTCTAAAACCACTCCAGTAGTTAAGGTACTTCTGATCATTCAGCTTGTATATTTTTTCCAGCTGAAATTGGGAACTCTTAATAAACAACCTGGTGGACCTTTTTGTCTGTGCTCATAGACTACTGACATTTTTAAAATTCATTAGCATTGCATCAATTGCACTTCAAAATATCTACCAGGGGTAAAAGTCTGAATGACAGAATGTGCTGTTCTTGCTAAGTACCAGGCCAAGCAGGAGCACCAGTAGTTGAAGGGCACAGATTTAAAAATAATTTTGGCTAATTCAAGATATGGGCTAGAAAAACAAAGAAAAGACCAGAAGATGCAATTCACTAGGGGCAAGTGGAAGGTACTGTATATAAGCAGAAATAATTGGTTACACTAGCACATGATGGGGAACAGCTGCTTAAATAACAGATCTGCAAGAAATGATCTGGGGGTTATTGAAATTGAGCCAACAATGTCATGCTGTTGCAGGAAAAATAAACACTGTGGTGCATAAGCAGAAAGGTAGTCTTTTAAGGCTTGTAAAATAATCCTTCCACTCTGTTCAATACTGGTAAGGTCATAGCTGAACCCTGTCCATTTGTAGGGGCACAGCACGGGTCAAGGACTCTCTGGTGGAGAGGTACAGGGGACACTCCCCTGGTCAGGTTATGCAGCCCCAGCCCAGGTCACCAGGCACCTCTGTTGGGATGAAGACAGACTAAAGCTGAAACATCAGTCTGCAGAGCTGGGGACTGACATCTTATGGCATCACTGAGGCAGGGACTGATGGCTCTGACATGGGTTGTGATGGGATCATGAGCTATGAGCGGGTGTGGGGCTGGCCCTGGGAGAGGTGGATCAGCACCAGTAAAGAGCTTTTGGTGCCTTCAGGAGCTGGACACCAGTTTTTGGAACTGCAAATCAAGAAATATTGAACCTTTCAGAAATGTTAAGAAAGGTGTCATCTGAGATGTAGAAAATGTAACCCAGTAGAACACTTTGAAAAGATCACTTACTTGGCTGCACTCAGGTGTTGTTGCCTTCTATGTTGTCTCCTAAAAAAATTAAAGGACAGTATTATAAGAATAGTAAAAAAATGAAGCAATACAAAGCAATCATGGATGTTTTATAACTATAGAGATGGCTATTTAGGTATTTCTATCTGAGTGGTACATATTTCACTAAAGAAAGAGGGCATTCAAACTGCATTAGTAATTTTCTGAAGAATGCGGTGGATGTTCTTAGATGTGATGACACTTGTCATCACCATATGTAAACTTTTTGCATAATGTATTCTTGACTCATATTCACCTTTGTGTTTCAAAACTTCATTTACTCTGTCTTAATTTAAATTGTACAAAGAGCAGCATGGGAAAGGGACAAGTTAAGAATTTCCTTTTAAAGAAATGTCAGCTTCTAGCAGCTCAATTTTAACAATTTCTGCAGCACAGGGAGGAATTCTTTTTTATCGTTGATGGGCTATTAACTGTTGAAATGTAGCTATTCATCTTTCATTATTTCAATAGCTCAGAGTCATAGATGCTTGTACGTTTACTCTCATAATGCTTTGTATTTTTGCAGACCTCAGTGTTTTGTGTGAGCTGAACATACAAGGCCATGTTCTTATTCCGTCGAGACTCTCTTGACTCAGCAAAGGGAGAGGCTGGCAGAAGTCCAACTGCTTCTCTCCAGTCTGTCTTTGGCATAGGGCCAGACCCAACGGAGTCGCCCATCCCTGGAAGGAGTTTAATCCCCAGAAGGCAGGATTCACCCGTCGGGGTGCGGCATGTGTCCATATGTATTTTATTTCTTACCGTATCTTAGAATAGCGGTGTAGTAGAATGTAGGACCAGTCAGCTGGACCTCTCCTTACTCACTCTCATTTGCTGTAAGGGTTCCTCAGGAACAGCAGGAAAAATGCCACTGAATGGCAGTGCTGAATTCTTTAGCTCTTCTGAACTCATTCGTTCCTAAGCTGTTCCACTGACGCCTGTTCTGGGCTTCTCAATACAGAAATGCTTGCAAGTGTCTTCCTTTGCTGCACTCTCCTGGGAAGCACTATTTTCACCCAAAGAATAAATCTATTCCACCTTGCCAGCTTGTCTCCCAATTTATTTTTATATAGCCATGGGGTATCAGTACAATGCTGAACTCCAGATGCCTGAAGGTACAAAATTCTGACAGTGGTATCATTGAAAGATTGATGCCATTACTGACAAACTGTTCTGAAACTCATTGACTTGGACACTGTGGAATGGAACCTCCATGCAGACAGTGCCTGTAACCAAACAAAAGGACACTTCAAAGATAGGTCATTGCAGAATTCTCACTGCTTCTTTGCAAAGTAGCAAGCAGAGCTGTTTTTTTTCATAAAGTGTGACATCAGGGAATGCCTATGACTTGTGCATCTGTGTTTCAGCCTGGCTCCTGGCTGTAGACCAACTGAGGACACTGAGGGAATGACCCACTGGGGTAAATCTTAACCTAGGATAGAACTTTAATTTTGCCTCCTCCTTTTTATTGTAGAATGATGTTTCCTACAGATGAATTGTATTGAGGAGGTGCATTCCCAATAAACTCTTAGCCCCAGGATTGTGGTGGATGTTGCTTTCCTTTCTCATGGCTTTCAGAAGCTGATGGTGTGGAGACCAAAGCACACGGGGAAATTCTCACTCCAACAGTCTCCTGAGCTGTACAAGGATTATAGCATTGAGTCCAGAAAAGAAGAGAAAGAGAACAACGGTGATAGGACCTGGGAAGATGGAGATGGTGACAGCTTGGGAGATGCCAGTGTTAAGAGACTCATGAGAGAAGATCAGCAGTATGCACCTGTGCCAAGTTACATGAAGTGCAGAGCCCAAAGGAAAAACTCCAGACTCCACTGTCCTTTCTCTTTTAGGAGAGGAATTTGAGGAAGGTGTGGTGCAAACCACTGAAAAGAAGTAAATTATAAGTGAGAAAATATCAGAGATGGACATGACAACTATGGCCTAAGGCAGGAACCTGAGACAGCACCAAAGAACAGTGCTAGTGTTTTACTCAGTTCCAGTTATAGCATAGTCAGGTACGTTCGACCAAAATATTTTTTTCCCACAAAACCCTACAAAGAAAAGATTTGTTGGCATTTCTTCTCAAAATGAGAAAGACTTTCAAAGATACTTTTAGCAAAGGTCTAGTGGTTTAGATACTCATCTGAAACAAGGGAAATCAATCTTCCAACTCCTGTTTGATGCAGAGCAGGATTTGAAGCTGCATCTTTAGGTATCTTGTGGACCCCTCATCACAGAGATGCTGAGAATCTTTGTCTGACACACTGTGGAATCATTTACTCAAAGAACTGATTGGACAGGAGCATGAGAAAGACCCATACAGAGTGGCTCCACTCTTTCCCAACTACCTGTGACCTTGCCTTATGCTGAAGTAGTTAGTACCAGGAGTTACAGGGGGATACCACGATGTCATTCACTCTGCCCCTTGATACACAGGCTTCATTCACCTAAGGACTTGATTCACATCCTACATTTAGTCAGGATTACCAAGATGATTTTGATAATACCTTATTTGAAATCACGTCACTCACTGAGTCCTCTGGATGTAGGAAACCCTGCAGCGCACCCTCACAAATTTTCCATTTATATTAGAGTAGCTGCCTGAGAAAAATAGAATGACCTTTATGGTTTTTTTCCCCCTAAAAGTACAGTGCATCCAGGTGAATGCTGGATGGGCTGGAGATAGTACAATTTGTATGGTTTGTGCCATTAAACTTGGTAAAAACAACAGGGGTGATATGTACCTGCAATGTCTTCCCTAAAATATATGCTTTGACATCAGAGGTGTTTGCTGTCCCCACAGCAATTTAGAAGGCTAGGGCTTTATTGTACTAGGCCTTTGATTTCACTGCAATGAAGAGAATGAAATGCAAATGAATATTTCTAATGCAGAATAATAATCACTGTAGTTGGATGAGCAGTAAATGTGCAGAATGATCTAGGCTGAAAACAGGTGGTTTCAGCAGAGCTGTGGGATGCAGGCAGAGTTTCAAGTCAGCAGATTAGAAAAACAAAAGATCATTATCCATGTCACAGCTAAATTCTCCCATTTATTTGAGGAGGACTGGTGGCTAGGATCTCAACTGCCAAGGCAGAGGACCTACTCAAGAGACCCTTTAGCTAAATGAGATCTGAACTTAGATAGCTCCTCCACAGCTTGATGAGTTGGAGGTGAAAGCTACACTTAAGTGCTGGGAAGTGGGCTCTGAGGATTAATTAAGTGTCCAGGGAGAATGGAGGAGTCTTTGCATTTTTGCCTCATACTTTTAAGGAAAAAGAGTGATGTTCCTCTATTCAGAGAAATGAGACTGATGAAAGGGTAAGAGGCCCCTCTGTGCTAAAAGGAGCAATTAGAGGAGTAAAGTTGACTGCCCTTAAAAAGGCCCGGGAACACAGAAGTAGAGTGGGAATTGTCTGGGTGAAGTACCACCACACAAAGGTAGGATCAAGGGGGTATCTTGGTTGAATGCTCCATGACATATAGCTAGGAGAAATTTGTACTTCTAAAGAACACTTTCTTGCTCTTCTCTCTCCCGGGATCTGTCAGACTGCCTGGAGCTGTGTCTATGTATGGTCTGTATGGCCTGGAATATCTTTCTTGGCTGCCTCTTTCTAGGTGTCTTGCTGATAGAAGCTAATGTATCGTGTTTGTGTGTCATCCACCATGATTGAAATGGAGACCATCGTCAGGGTCTCCCCCAGCACAGGGGGAAGCTTCCAACTCCCTTTGCAGCTCTGGAGCAGTCTCCCTCATCTACCCCAATCAGGCCATTTAGTGGGCAGGGACAGAGAAACACAGACAAAACAAGTAGTTCAGCAGTCAACAAAGTTCCCTATTGTAAAAGATTAAGGATACTGTGATGTTTGAGCTTCAGCTGGCAGAAACACTAGGTTAGCCCAAACTATTCAAACATTCTTCTTTAGTCCATAATGATGTGCAGCCCGAGCCCATGGGGATACATCCTGAAGTCCTGTTATCAGCCTCCATGACTAAACTGGGAAATAGAGTCCAACAAGTATATCTAACGATGAAACTCAGACTGGCAGCAAGATGGGTTGAACATGTTACAAGGCTTTTACTAACTGTGGCAACAGTTATTGCAGTGCCTTTCATAGGTCTGTTTTGACTGAGATCTAGAGACTTTTCTGACTCAGCTGCAATCATAAAATTATCCTTTCTTTTTATTTTATGTCTTTGAATAAAAGAGTTTCTGTTTCCAGTTGCCAAATACAAAATTAATCCCACACGCATCCTCCTGAAGACAATGAAACTTAGCGTGTATTGTTCTACAGCTTCATTCCTGACTCCTGTCATATTTTCTGAAGGGAAAGTTTTGTAATTCAGTAACCTCCTCTATCTCCCTGCTTATACAAGATTGACTCCTTGTTCCTTTTTGCCCAATTTTCAACAACTCAAATGATGCACTGCCTACCATGGGTATGTTTCTCTCTGGCTAACAGACATTTCCATTACTCTATTTTTAAGAGGTCAACCTTCAGGTACTTTTGCTCTTTGTCATTCTGTAGCTTCTATTTCTCTTCCTCCACCATAAAATAACTTTTGTCCTTCCATCTCCAGAACAAAATAACAGATATTTTTGTCCCCTGTGTAGTCACCTATCTTTGATAGGTGTAATATATGATCTCTTCAGTTTTGTTTGTTTGAAATAATACAAAACCCCATCTTTTTGTTTCTCTGACTTGATTCAGTAGGCATACTCCCGAACTTTGAGCCCCGCACATTCTTCAAGACCTTAAAACTGTATTAAAGAGCAAATCCCTTGAGCATTAGAATACACAGGATAGATTTCATTATTTCCCTGATGGGGCTAAGAAATGACCCTCCAGCTCTCTGCCTTTTCAACAGTTTCCTCAGTGTGCCGCAGAGCAGGTGGAAGGAGTTTCAAGGTTGGGAAAGCAACAGCTTGTGTGTACACAACTTTATATTTATACTTCTCTTGCCTCCAAAACAGAGGTTTCTTGGGATAACTATACCTCTGATATGTTTGCCAAGGATAAGGATGAAATCTAAATATATCTGATTAGAATCTATAACGTTTTGAACTGTAGGTTACCTCAGATGCACCGGCAGCATCTAGAAAGAGAAGTCAATAGTTCAAAGAAGCATTTTATCAAAGAAGTACTGTATTTTTATCCCAGTGTTGTGGTTCTTTTTCTGTTTTTCTGATTAGAGTAAGTCATAGTAGGTCCAGAAGTAACAGACCAGGATCGCTCAGTTCTTCAGGACAATTCCATTAACTCTTTTTGTAGCTGTGGCAATGTGCATTTCCAAAATGTAAAGTTTTAGTAGCCCATGAGGGTGTCCAGATTCAGATGCCCTTTTTGTCTTGCATGTAATTTAGAAATTCCACCACCCTGAAGATGACAGGAACCCTATCACAGTGCTAACCACCAGTGCCATACTTCAGTACTCAGCCTCCTGCTGTGTATGGAGGTTAGAATCAATCATAGAATCATTCAGGTTGGAAGAGACCCTGGGGTTAATCGAGTCCAACCATCACCCCTTGGTTGTTGTGCCAAATTTTTCATATGCATGCTGTTATAATTCCCTAATTTAGGATTCAACAAATGCTAGAACAAAACATGCTATTTGTTTTCCTTCCCAGAGGGCAGTGGTTTCTCAACACTGGAAATCTCAGCTCATGTATGTCAGGAAAACTGATGATGACTCTCCACAGTAGTGTTGTATGCTAATAACAGCTTAACTTTCCATGCTTCCCTAGTCTTCTAAAGGATTTCCTTCATCCCATATTGGAATACTTAAGCAAACCTTGATGTGCTGTTATGTTATGAAAATGTTTTTCCTCCTCTCGTGTCATGCAAACAGCAGAATATCACATGTTGGCACTGAGCAGTTGTAAAGATATGCTGGCCCATAGGTACTAAATAATTTTCATCCTTCAGATACGTTATTCCTGGTTTTCTGTAGTCTCAGACACATTGAGTATTTTCTGCCTCTTATTTTGAAAGTTTTCAGTGCAACCTTTCAGGAAGAGGAATTTTTGAGAACAATTATAAAGCTTCTTACTATTTACTCCCTGTTTATACCACTATATGGGTGGAAGATACCTTAATTGGTCTGTGATCCCACTATGTACTCCAGTGTATAAAGATGGAACCAAATCAACTGTGATTCACTGGCAGGAAGAGGGGAGAGCTGACTGTACTCTAAGAGAGAGAGAGACTGGACCTGAGGGTGATCCTTGCACAGACAGTGCCATCACTAATGGACCAGAATCCCTCAGGGTCTTGACAGGGTGGACAAAGTTGGATGAAGGTAACGGCATCCACTGGCAGCCCCAGAGATGGCAAATGATGAACCATAGCCAGGGTCCATGCAGTGGTTTCAGTAATGAGTAGAAGGTGATAGAGCAAGGGACAAGACCAGAGACTGGGCTACAACAAGATTGGGCTCCCAAGTCCATACAGTAGACAGCACTAAAGATGGGGCTAGGACAAGATGGAGCATGCATCTGAGGGTTTTGGTCCGAATCGGTGTCAGGGACAGAGATGTAGAGATGTCTAGCAACTGGTACCCCTACTACAGAGAGCAAGAAGGGACTGAAAGTCCAGGGCTGAGCTGAAACAGGCATCCTGGACTCTTGGCAGGTGGTGCAGCATGGACATGAGAACTTTTCAGATGATATAAGAGTCTTTTTTTTTTTTTTTCCCCTTCATGTTCAGCTCTGGAAGTTTCCATCTCATAATGATTTTGGCAGATGATTCCTGTTCTGCCTTTCTCCTCTTCTTTCACCAACATGGACAAATCATCCTCTAAACTCAAAGTAGGACAGGTACTCAAAAGAAATTCTTTCCTGTGAAGGTGGTGATGCACTGGAACAGGTTGCCCAGGGAAGTTGTGGATACCTCAACCGTGGAAGAGTTTAAGCCCAGGCTGGATGGAGCTTTGAGCAACCAGCTGTAGTGGGAGGTGTACCTACCCATAGCAGGGGGATTGGAATTTGATGATCTTTATGGTCCCTTCCAACTCTAACCATTCTGTGATTCTATGATTTTATTGGAAAATGGATAGTAGGTGGGGAAGAAGACCACTTTTGTCCTGGAAACTCTTTGATCTAATCTTCTCCCTTCCTGCTCAGGTGTATGGAATCCAACCCCGTGCTTGCCTCTATGCTATAGCCCTAATACTCATCTTCAGCTTGGGTTACATGGGCTGGTATGCTGACAGATAAACTTGTCCAGAAAGGAGATCAGTGCACTTAAACTATAATCATCATGAGTCACTAGAGCAGTTTTTTTAGAACTAAGGGAAGTATTTTGACTTATGCTCCATTTTCAGTAAAAAGCCAGAATGTTCTGCAGAAATCAGACAGAGGTCTGGAATTTTAGAATCTCTTCCTGATAAATCTTGAAAAACAAATGTAAAAAAAAAAAAAAAAAAGGTTGTCTGCAATAATGAATTGGAAGCATGTAATGATGTAATATAACTTGTTGGATTTGGCTTTTGTGAAGCAAGGCTGTAAAATGTCAAAAAGCAGTTATAGACAGTTTACGGCACTGGAGAAGGGATAAAAATTGATCACAGGTTTTGGGGCTTGCTTTTGATGAAGTGATGTTCTCAGCTCATCATGTCTGATGCCAGATGCTTAATGTACATACAAACAAATTTCATTTGTGCATACAAACAAGTTTCATTTGCACTGTGCAGTGTGTAAACCATGCACTGGTACAGCCAACAAGGTTTCACCCAAGTGTCTGCCAAAGTGCAGGGAAAACCCTTCGTAATTTTTGCCATGACACATCTAATAAGATGTAGAGGCAGCTGTAGTCCAGATTCTAGATCATTAGTTTTAATGGTCTCTCCAGTTAAGTTCCTGAAGGATAAAAAATAAGTCTAGAAGAACCTCAGATATTTACCTGGGAAATACAAGGAACAGCAGACTAATTGGGCTGAAGTGGCAGCACAGCAGGACACAGCTGCTTTGATGTGAGATAGCGCCTTCCCATCATGGACCAACCGCTGACGTTCACAGCTGCCTCTCTGCCACACCATGGCTTGCTGCTCTGATCCCCCAGCACAGCCAACATCTGCGGCAGAGCAGAAAGCCTGGGAACAGTTAGCATTGAAATGAGCTAATCTGGGAGTGGGGAAGGGGTGCTTCTTCATTATTTCTCCCACCTTCACTCTTACTTATTCATGGCAACGCTGATGGTGGTTTTTCCCATTCTTCTAAGAAATAGATAGTTTAGCTTACTAGTTTTGTACATGCTAACTCCTCTTTTTTTTGTTTCTTTTTTTCTTTTTTTTTTTTTTCCCTCCAGATTTTCTATTCTTAACCTCTCCGGCTGTAGAATGAAAAAAATTGTCAGACTCCTACTCACCTTTTACCAGTCAGAATTATATGTCAGGTTGTTTTCTGTCATTAGTGTCTTGAAGCAGCCTGGAAGTTGGAAACATTGCAATAAGGTGTTGTGACTTTTCTCTAAGAGGAGCTTAAAAGGAGCGTTAATGTATTTGAAACACATTTTAATTCATCACAGTTGAGCTGCTACCTGAGGCTGCAAAAGTCAATGAGCAGATGAGTTAAGCTTGTTCCCAAGAACTTTCCTTCTGCCTCCATAGGGGAAACGGACCAGCCTCTAAAAGCCTTGATGATTTCTAGTTGTTCTGAAGAAAAAACTCTTCCATATGGCACTATAATTGCACAATAAAAGTGATTTAATTGGAAATAATTACTTTGCTTTCAAAGTACTGTAATTATTTCAGGCCAGAGACTGTTTTTGGAATAGTATCTTGTACAAGAGTTCACAGATGATGGAAGCGCCCGTTTCATTTTTAGCTATTGTGTACATCCTTCAATTTACCTACTTGGTATTATTTATATTGCTACAAGGAACTAAAGACAAAGGGCTGTTGGTAAGAGCAGTCAGAAATGAAACAAGGGTAGAGATAAATTATCTTCAAAGAAAATATCAGAAGACTTTAAAAGAGCAGAGGAGGCTTAGGGGAAGTGCCTATTTATCAGGCTGCAGCCAAGTACACAGGCGTGTTTTCTTTTCCAGTGTTGAGGGTCTAAGATAAAAAAAAACAAAAAAACCCTCCCAAACATTTCTATAGATGGTTTGGGGGAAGCAGGAGCTGGTTTAGAGGAGTAAGTGAGGCAGGAAAAAAAACTATTTGAGGAAGATGTTGCAGGAGTGAGACCAAGAGAGGCAGAGGAGGACCAGGAAGCTCCAGGCAAAGAGCCTGGGTGTTAGAGTTAAATGGGATCATCCTAAATTTGTGAGGAAACTATGAACTTTAGTTAGACTTGATGAAACTTTGCTCTTGGGCTAACTGTCTTCTCTAGCAGCTGTTTGAGTAAATAAGCAATACTTCATTTTGACAAAGATCTTTTACATCACTTTCCTCAGCAGCTGGTCAAGAGCTTCCCGGAGGAGTTTCTTGGAGGTGTGTGGCTGAGAGAGGGAGATCAATTTCCCGAGCAGCTGTACCTTGACAGAAGTGAAAGAAAGAGTGCTGATTGCCTGACAGCAGTGTTTAAAAGGGACTAAAGGGGTGTGATGAAGAGCTTGGTTTGTATCATGATGAAGATTTTTATTTTGGGATACCTTTAGTGCAAAAATTACTCCAAAAAAATAGCTCTGCCAAACAGCTTAAGCCTTTTAGACTCAGTCATAAGATAGTCTAAAGTAAGCAATTCTGCTGCTGAAACATGTACTCACACAGCCTTTGAGATTACTTTAATGATCCAGGTGTGACTGCACATTAGCAGCTGCACTGATGTAGCTTTCACCTGTAGATCAGTTTGTGGTGATCTCTCTGCATTTCTGCTGTCACTCAGTACATGCAAGCTATGCTTTTGTATCACTTCAGAGGCACGATCTCATGCACTCAATTATCCCGGCGTAATGTGAATTGTTAAGGTCACTCTGTTGTTAATTAATTGGTTGTGCCACATCAAAATAGTCTCCCTAAAGTCCTCTGCATTACAAATTAATGTGAGCTTCTCCACAGAGCTAGCAGTTTGAGTGTCTCACCAGCAATCTAAATGACACTGACGTGCTGGGTTGGTAGTTATGCTCTGTATTGCAGGAGGGAAAAAATTCAATAACATTTCAGCTGCGTTTCAATGTCTGTTGGAAACACTCTCTGTGAAACACCAAATGAAACCCATGTGCCATAGAGAGAATAAGTAGAAAAGTGAAGATCATTTGGCTATGCCTGAAGAGCTCATGGGAGCCCACAGCATTAGCAGACAGATGATGAGAAGCAGTAAAATTATGGCTTTTTAAAAACATGGCTGTGAGTTTGGGAAGCCACCTGTAGGTAGCCTCTAAATGCTTGGTTCCACGAAGCAACTGACCATATTGTTTTTAATAATCTCCCAATGTAAACTTGGGGAAGTTTATTCACAAACATCATTGTAATTTCCATGGGCAACTAATCATTGCAATTATACTCATGCCCAGCTGCAGCTGGCTGCAGCTAAAAATGGAATACTGGATTATTTTTTTTCTCCTGTAGTTTGTTTTGGTAATTAAGATTCTGATAATTGGAGCATTATTGGGAGAGTGAGAAGCATGAAAGCTTTGCAAAGCTTACCTTCTGATCAAGTCTTTCATCTGAAAAACTTGGCTCAGGGTCTACTGATGGGCAGGATTATTCCCCGAGTCCTCCACTGCTCTTATTCTTCCTTTGACAATCCTTTCAGCATCCCAGAGGGCTGGTATGAATGGCTGCTTCCCTTGGCAAGCAGCACTTCCAACCTCCTCTCTGAACCCTATTTACTTAGTTTCTCTAATCAGCACCTCCTCATGAGCCCCATTTGTTTCCCTGATCATTGGGAACTCTTTATCCTTCAGTTAGGATATAAGGAACAGGAAAACAGGAAAAAAAAAAACAGACAAACCCACCATGAGAGTATTTAACTACTGGGAGAAGGGCTGACAGAGAATCACAGAATCGATGGTGGAAGTGCCATCCTTGACTGAACCCTAAATCAGCCTCCGAGCTTCATCAACCAAATTTGAAGCTGGCCTTGCTTTGAGAAGGAAGGTAAGATTAGACATTTCCATGAGTCCTTTCTAACCTGAGGTTCTCTATGACCATGTTCTTATCCTAGGGTGTTTTTTTCCATTTAGTACTGAAATGCAGAAAAGGTCATTTAATCTGAACCCTTGCAGAGTTTTGGCTATGGAAGCTAGGAAGAACTGAACTTTGTCCAAGAAGAAATTCAGGCCTCAAGCATCATGTTTTTACATTTAGAGGTTGTCTTTAGAGGCCTACATCCCCATACATACGTATGAAGTTATTATAAAGTGGGAGGCAAATATTGTCAAATCAGATGGGGCTACATCTTAAACTCATCACTCAGATGAATCCAATGAAACTGATTGATATAAAATAAAAAGAGGGGCTTTTCTGTCTATAAGTGGAAGTGATTTGGTACAGAATCATAGAACCACCCAGGTTGGAAGGGACATTTAAGATCATTGAGTCCAACCATCAACACTGACAAAACCATCACTAAACCATGTCCCTAAGCACTTTGTCTACACATCTTTGAAATACCTCCAGGAATGATGATTCCACCATTTCCCCAGGCAGTTTGATATGTTTGATAACTGTTTTGGTGAAGAATTTTTTCCTAATATTCCATCTAAACCTCCCCTGACAACTTGAGGCCACTTCCTCTTGTCCTATTGCCTGTGGCTTGGGAGAAGAGACTGACCCCCACCTCGCTACAACCTCCTTTCAGGTAGTTCTAGAGAGTTTATAAGGTCTCTCCTTAGTCTCCTTTTCTCCAGGCTAAACAATCCCAGTTCTCTCAGCTGCTTCTCATAAGACTTGTGCTCTAGGCCCCTCACCAATTTTGTTGCCCTGCTCTGGACACACTCTAGAATCTCAATGTCTTTCCTGTAATAAGGGGTCCAAAACTGGACACAGTATTGGAGGTGGGGCATCACAGTGCTAAGTACAGTGGAACAATCACTTCCCTAGTCCTACTAACCACACTATTCCTGATACAGGACAGGATGCTGTTGGCCTTCTTGGCCACCTGGACACACCACTGGCTCATATTCAGCCAGCTGTCAATGAACAATCTCAGGTCCTTTTCCACCAGGCAGCTTTCCAGTCACTCTTCCCCAAGCCTGTAGCGCTGCATGGTGTTGTTGGGACCCAAGTGCAGGACCCATGATTTGGTCTTGTTGAAACTCATACCATTGGCCTGGGCCCACCAATCCAGCCTGTCCAGGTCCCCCTGCAGAGCCTTTCTATCCTCAAGCAGATCACTACTCTCACCCAGTTTGGTGTTATCTGTAAACTTACTGAGGGCAAACTTACTGAGGGTGCATTTGATCCCCTCATCCAGATCATTGATAAAGATATTAAAGGGAAGCAGCCCCAGTAATGAGTCCTGGGAAACACCACTCATTCCCTAGTATTTTTATACACCACTAGATATTCCCTAGTATCTTTGGTAATCTCTAAGCATGTTTTAAAAAAAAACAGTAAATAAGTGATGGAATTAAGGTTATGCACTCTGCAAGTCCATGGACCAAAGCCTGTAAGTTCCTGAACTCCAGGGACAACTTTCCAATCAGTAAGTGCCTCAACCCAACCATGAGTATCAGAAAAAGAAGTTTCTCAGTTTTTGTTCCTTAATGAATTATCAGTGGTGCCCATCATGGTCCCCTTTGACTCTCTTTAAGTAGAAGTCGAGACAGGTGATAGGACAAGAGGAAATGGCCTCAAGTTGTGGGAGGGGAGGTTCAGATTGGATATTAGGATTTTTTTTTTTACACTGACAGGGTTATTAAGCATTGGAAATGGGCTGCTCAGGGCAGCAGTTGAGGCACCATCCCTGGAGGTATTTCAAAGACATGTAGACATAGTGCTTAGTGACATGGTTTAGTGATGGTTTTTCTATCTGTTAGGTTGGTGGTTGGACTAGATGATCTTAAAGGTCCTTTCCAACTAAGACTACTCTATGATTATGTGGTTAGACGATTCGGTGCAGAATCGTCTAATCAAGGTTCAGCTTGCATTTTCTCCTCCACCTTAAAGGCTTGGAAGTTACTAGCCAGTCAGCGTGGCTAAGGGCATTCTCCTCATGCTTCAAAGAGGGGCTTCTGTGCCTTGAAAAACCACACAAATGAGGACATAATTGTGGAATTGTGGTTACAGCACATAACAAGGGAGGGGGAAAAACTGAGTTCTGTTCCTAATTCCCAAAGAAGCGACTTCTGTGTTTTATTATTTGTGTTTCTGTAATAACAATCATTAGGTAAAATACAGGAAAATCTACTAGAGCAGTAAGAATATTATGCAATTCAGATGCAAATAAAACATGTGATTATAGCTCACTTACTCTGTAGGCTGCTTGAACATCACAAATTAAAAGCTATGTGAAGCCTAGAAATGAGACATTAACATTCTGCTTCAGTTCTTCTCAAGATTGTTATTAAAAAATGACTTGAAATAAATGAAGATCAGACAAATTAATTTACATATGAAATGAGGTCTGCTTGGAATTCTCTGATACTTGGGCTGCTGACAAGATAGTTCATTAGAAAGCCAACCAAAAAGCAAGCTTTAAGAAAAAAAATAGAGTATATTTTTAAAATTTCAACTGATACTCATGGAAAGCAAACAAGTTCTAAGGCAAAAAACCCAACAAAATCCAGCAACATTCTGCACAGGTGTAATGGTTACGGTTACAGTTACAAGAACATTAATCGTAATAAAACAATAACAATGACATTTTAATTGTGATAGCCTGTAAAGGTCAACTGACAACTTTGGGGAAAAATAAATGAAAGAGCTACAAAACCAGCTGAATTTCTCAATATCAAAAAAGTTTTTATAGTTTTGATAAAAAAAAAATTATTATAGTTTTGACTAATTTTTGCTTTTGTAATGTCAGAGAAATTTGTGCAGTTTCAGAAATTGGAGATTTTCTATGTCTGTTTTTTAAGAGATGACTCTAGTGAACACTACTTAATAACCTTGAAAGTAAACACAAACGAATCCAGCAATCTGCATATGGGATAGAGATAATAAATGTGATCTAGAGAAAGAGATAAGATCTAGATTTCTGAGTAAAAGAGCAGGATTTTTCTAACTTTCATCTTTATTTTATATGGGATAATTGGAAAATTTAAATCCATTATTTTTTAAAAAAATATCAGCAATTTTTGATGCATATGTTTCTACTGATGCTTAGTTAAAATACAGTTTTGGGAGTTAAAGACCCTACCTGATGTGAGTGCTTGAATAGTCTTGGAATTTGACCTTGCATGTCTAAACTGTAGATCACAGACACTGTGGCATCAGAAATATTAAAAAATCAATTTAAAAATAATTGAATATTTGACCCATGACTGTTCTTAGTGCTCTTGAAAGTCTAGAATGCTCATGGCCACATTCCCACTGAGCTCGGTGGCAGTACTCATTTTGACTTACATTCATACATTGGCCTGTATAGGTTACAGAGATATGGTAGAATTTCATTAGCATTTTCATAGTATTTGGGAAAATAAGATTGCTTTCACTAAGTGTGTTCACTGTGGACAAATTGAACATACACACAGAAAGAAAGGAAGAAAGAAAGAGAAAAAGATTCACCCAATTTCATTCCATTGTGATAGTGCTGGAAGTTCTTGGGACACCTGGTGTTCCTTTGATGATGATGGATTCGTGATACTATTCCCTAATGAGTAGCCCAGGGCATTGTTTACTATTTTCCTTTCTATTTCAGACATTTTATTAAGCATCAAGCTCTGTTTTTCCAGTGGAGGCTTCCATTTGATTAAAAGCAAATGATTCTCTACGTCGGGTTTGCCTGGTTGAGAGCCACTTCCTATGTGCACGCAGGCAGGTCTTTCAAACTGTGACCCTTCCTCATCCCTGACATGTTTACGTTGGCAAGGTCACAGAGAGAGACGTAAATTGTTTGGTTTGAATAAAAACAATCAGAACATTTAAATCACAAGCAGATCACAACCCGGTGACATGGCAATGGAAATATCTCAAAGTGCTGCCCACATTTTTCAAATGACAGGCTGTTACAGTGTTGATTTATGGGCAGGGATATTTTAACAAAGGAGAAGCTTGAAAATATCTGCATCTGGCATTGGTTAGGGGATGTCTGGAGGCAGCTGGGACTGATCCAAGGCCCGGCTATACATACCCTAGTAAACTACCCCTGTCCAAAATCATCCTTTGGTATTCTGGCTGCCTGGCACAGAACAGCCCATGGCCATACTGTTAACTTTTCTTGCTCTCCAAAGAGGGACTGTGTAGAGAATGGTTACTGGGAGTAGTTTTTGCCCTCTGTTATGTGCTAGGGGAAGTTCTAGATGCAGGCCAAACCTATGTTGGTCTAAAGAACACAGCAATATATACAGTCTGGGTCTGATGCCCACTGATGGTCCCTCGATCTGTTTAATTAATTAGGAAAGTAGCTATAGTCTTTGAGTGTTTCTTGCTGTTTCCAACAAACTTCACTTTCCTTGTTTCAGGTTTATTATAGCTAGTAGGCACTTAACTGAGTGATATTAATGTAAGGCAGGAGCTGAGATAGCCCCAGTTTCCCTCATGGAGATAGATGGAGTCCCTCATATACCCAAAGTAGACAGGCAACACTGCTTTCTTGAACATACTTGTCTCTCTCTCCAGAATACACAGGAGATTTAGACTGACAGCTCCCTGATGTGGGCACTTCTGCCTTGTGCCTGCAGTTACCCAGGATGAATCTGGAGCTTTGTGTTTTCTTTCCCATGGGAGCTGGGAAATGTACAGACTCAGTGAAGTTTGATGCTCAGGAAGTTACGGTCAAGCGTATTTTAGGCACTCAAAAGGGTTTAAGCAGGTGTGCTCAGTGGAAGTATTAACCATTGAACATTCCTACTATCAGACTCACTTTTAAAGTATACATTTTTAATCTAAAAATAGGAAGTGAACCCAGACACCATCCAGACTGGCAGCAAGATCACTCTAACCTCAGACAGGCAAAAGCAATTGAATGTTCATAAATACTGCTGATGTATTAACTGGAGTTTGTTATCAACATTACAAGAAATACATAGGAAAGCTGAAAGCTAAGTAAGATTTTCACTTGTATGATCCTTTTTACAGAGGCACAATTTCCAGTAAGTCTCCAGATTTGTATTAAAGGCTACATCCAGCTGAGCCACTTTAGGGTGGATAACCCAGTGGTTTAGTGCAATTAGAAGTGCCTAGCTATTCTTTGCATGTCATCAGCAGCAGAAAATGGTATGCCTTCACTTCACTAGCCCATTAAGCTCAGGAAGATCTTAATACAATGGTTCACATTTGGGCAAACAAGTTTTGTCCTTTACTTTGAATGAACAAAAAGGAGGATGGCTGTAACAGCACAAAGCTGAACCAAAGCTAACAATCACCTCCTGACTTTGGGTTTACTTATCTTTGTTTTAGCAACCATTTTGGTTCTTCTAGTTGAAGTGGCCTGTGTTTTTCAGTAGCAGAAAGTGACGGCGAGAACAGACATCTGTTGGATAGTCTGACAGGAAAATACTGATAATAGTAATACCAATACAATGACTGCTCGTGCTGGAGTCCACTGCTTTCATTTTCTAGGTGGGTGAGGAGACACAGGACAGGTCTAAGTGGTTTTTCCACTGAGAAAAGTGTCTGGACTGTCAGAGCCCTCTGTTAGGAGAGAAGATTAAATCTCTGCAATGCTCTGCTCCCAAAGTGACTTTGGTTTAGTGAAGAGGGGAGAGAAGAGCCGAACTATGTGATGCCTGATACTTTTTCTTGGAGGACAGAAGTGGACAGTATGAGTGGGGCCAGCATTGGAATAGCCTACTCCTACTTTAATGCTCTGCACATTATGTGATGGCTTGTCTCTTTCTTGTCCTCCTATCTGGCATCCGGGAGTCAGCAGACAGTGGGAAAACTTAAGATTGCTTAAAGCAGCAAGATATTTTGAAACTGAAAGAAAAATAACAGTATTGAGATTTTTAATTCATCTTCTGATCTTCAAAATATACAGTGGCTTCTATATTCAAAAGGTCTCTTTTATTACAAAAACAAAAGAGAAAAAGTAATTCTAGGAATTGGAGCTTCAGGAAATACAAGGTATAGTGAGACTGGTGGCTAATCACTGCAGTTGTTAACCTTGCACCAAAACTGCAGGTTTCTCACCCATCCTGAATGAGGAAAACATGGGCAGTTCAGCCACATCTACTAAGGCAGATACAAAGCCCATGAACTTGTACCTCTTTCTGATTTGCGGAGGCTTAGGCCCTGGTTCTTCTGCAGTGAAATCTAGGGATGAAGTCTCTGGTATCCATTAATCCTCCTATTGAATTTAAAGTCTTGAATTTCAGACCTAGTTTTAGTTTAGTGAGCAATCAAACAGAATATCCTTCCATAAAGCCCTGCTGACATGGTTCTGGGTCTTTTGAACCCTCTGAACTGAGATTCTCCACTCACAATATCCTTTTGAAATTTTCTGTGAGGGTTTTAGCAAATCTCTTCCATTAATAATAAGTCAAGATGAAATCTCCAAGCAACGAATCAGGTTATTGTGAAATTATTGGTACAAACACAAGGTTCAGTCTGTTACTTTTACCACTGGTTAGAAGAGAAATTCTTGTTAGAGGGAATCCAGCATTACCTGTACTTTCCAAACACATTGCATGTAGAGATAATTTCCATTTCATTTCAATAGCAAATCCAGTATTGTCCTTGCTTTTTTTCTCTTTAGTTTGGAAAAAATAATTTCCTCTTCTCACAGTCTTTCTTTATCTCTCCTCCACCTGGGAGTTTTGCTGTGCCAGACCTTTTCTCATGTTTGAAACAAACTCTCCATTCCTCTGGCTGATACATTGCCTTAAACCTCCCTGACACTCGGTTTGCATCTAGCTTTCCCATGTTATTTGCTCTCAGTAGATGATTTGCTGGCAGAAGAACCAGAGTTCTGGGCCATCCACTAAAATAACAAAATAAAACAAAACTCACAATTTGCAAGTAGCTGCACTTTTATTCCAGCTTCATTCTGTGTCCCCATCTGTTCATTTAAGAGAAGAATGATGCCTGTAGGGACAGCTGCTTACATAGCCCTGACAATCTCAGATCACTAAAGAAAGCATCCCAAAAAGACATTCAGTGAGCTGTCTCTTGCAAAGAGATGATAAATCTTTTCATTCCAAGGGTCCTTACCTCTCCTAGGCCTCATACTTTACTGTGGACGGCAGTGAAATAAGGGTCAGATTGTTTGGTATTTACCCACATGCCCACAGAGGCCACTTGGCCCACTCAAAGCACATCCCACACAAAAGACCAAGGCAGCTGAGAGCTTTGCCCCAAGGATGTTCCCTTTCCTGGAATTCAAAAGGGTACATATTATCCTATAAAAAGACAAAAAAGAGAAAGAATGAAAATTATAACAATATGCAAGTGATTCCCTCTTTGATTCACTCATCAAGCCAATAGAAAAATAATAATAATTACAAGATGGCCTGGATAGTTCTTTTCTTTTTGGTTGGTTTTTCTGTTTTTTGTTCCTCTCAGATAAAGGTAGGTCCATTGTGTCTTGAAATGCTACTGCCAAATGTGAATACCAAGCGCTGTCTATGAAAAATCAGCAGGCCCAGAAACATCAACAGTTTATTTTTAAATTTTATTTTATTGGTTTCCCCAGTTAAAGTTAGTGAGTAAAATTTGCAAATTATTTCCTTCAACACAGACCTGTAGGGTTTTGTTTTTAATGTGAAATCACATACCTAGCTAAACCCTTTTGCCTGTCCCAAAGAAAGAGTAACAGAACGTTCACTTGCATCATACAACCAAGGGGCTGATGGATGGATTGACCTGCCACAGCCCAGAAAAATTGAAATTGTGTGCCTCAGGGATGCATCAAATGAAGCTTCTTTGTCTGGATTCACCTGGGTCATCTTTAAATAACAGCGGAGGCTGACCAGCCACTATGGTGTTAACTTGGCTCCTCAGCTGTGCTGATCCCAGGTTAAACTCGCTTCCCTCTCACAGTTCCTAAAGGGCTAGGAATCTCTTGGTTTGAAATTCACCTTGGGTATTATTCCATGAGCAATTTTTCTCCTTCAGTACATTACTGACATTCCTGGAAAGAGCCTGCAGGCAGAAATGACACCTTCCTGTGTGCCACCGAAAGGCCATGCTCATCTATCTTGCACTGCTCTGTTTGAGGACTAACCCTGTTTTCAGAACTTTTGTTGTTCTTTGATTTCATTCTTGATTGCATAGCATACTTACACGAAGCCAGATCTTAGCGTCTGGAGTGTTTATCCACTCTCCTGCAGTCCTAATTGTTTGTTAGTCACCTACTAATTGATTGCTGTGGAATAGCGATTAGGAAGGTTCAGACAGAGGATAATGACTTCAGGTGGGAGGTGGTGCCCTGGAAAGCCTGAGCAATATTAGACATTCATGCAAATCACTCTCTTACTGAACAAGAGTTAGGTTGGGGCCAGCCTCTATGAAGGTGTGGTGGGAAGAAAGACCTTCCACAGGTCACACGACTGCATGAGCTGATAGGTCCAGGTGTAATTTATAGAACCTTCAGTGACATCCTGCCTGTGTGGACAACTTCCTTTAATATCTCTTTCAACCTGTTGTTTGTTTAAACATCACCTGTTCCACTATGTTTGCCTGTGCCCCTTGTGCAAGGTACAAAAAGGAAGGAATATCCCCCATTCGCCATGAAGTTTGGGGATTTCTGTGTTGAGTTACCGAGATAAGAAGGGAAGAAAACCCCAGTGATACTGCCGTTTCAAACACTGAGGTAGCTTGAACTGTCTATCCTCTGCAAATGGAGGAGCTCCAGGTTGGAGTGAAGTGGGTACATCAGCTGTTGACACTTGCAGAGAGCTCTGCCTTGCTGAGCCATTCACCTTTTCTGCTGCACTGCATAGCTGGTGTCCTGAGATGTGGAGAACTACTCCTGTCTCCACATGGCTGTGAGCAGTTCCTTCAGCAGTCCATGTTATGGTTTGGGGTGTCCATGCCCAGTTGCTGGCAGTGGGGCTTCTGGATGGCTTGTGTGTGGAGCAGCTGGGGCTGCCCCATTCTGGACACAGGCAGTCCCAGATGGCTTCAAAGTCCCCACCACAGGACAGAGCTGAGCCCCTCAGCGACGCTGCATGTGCCAGAAGAGGGGAAAAGAGGTTTGGGAAAGGGCGGAAGGTGGCCCAGGCAGAGGTGGAGGAAGGCAAGGAGAGAGCAGCAGCAGAAGGAGCCCGAGGGTGCAGGAGGAGGAGGGCAGGAGGTGCTGCAGCCCCAGAGCGGGGATCCCCTGCAGCCCTGGAGAGACTCTGCTGGAGCAGAGACCCACCCTGCAGCCCAGGAAGGGTCCCAGGATGCAGTGGGGGGATATTTCCTGCAGGAGCTGAGGCTGTGGAGAGCCCAGGTGGGAGCAGGTTGTCCCTGAAGGACTGCAGCCTGGAGCAGGGAGAGTGCTGAGGAGGGAGGAGCAGCCCAGTGGGGCTGCCGTGGATGGACCCCAATCCCCAGCCCCAGCCCTGCGCCCCTTGAGGTGGGAAGGGGTGTAGGGAGGTAAGGGTGGAATGTAGGAATGGGAAAGGGGAAGTGGCAGGAAGGTGGTGGTTTACTGTTTGCCTTTTTTTCTCACTATTTGAATCTATTTGAAATGGCAACAAATTAAATTATTTTTCCTTAAGTGGAGACTGGTTTGACCATGGTGGCAACTGGTGAGCAATCTCTCTCTCTTTATCTTAACCCATGAGGTTTTCATCCCTGTTTTCTCTCTTGTTCTCCTAAAGACTAAGAGTGAAAGAGCAGTTGGGTGGGTGTCTGGCTACCAAGGTCAGCCCACCACAGTTGCATCCCTCTCTTGTACCATGAAACTGTGATTTGACACAAGAGACTCATTCTGTACAGGCTTTTTTTCAGCTCTTAGCCAGCTATCTATTCTAAATTCATAGTATAGCCATTATAGTTTATAGACATCACCAAAGTAAAAAAAAAATAATATTGTTTCTTTTATTAGATTAACTAGTAAAACTGGAAAAACAAACAAAAACCAACTCAAACAAGTTTGTGGGTACACAAACTTTTTTTCAGGTCAAGGGTCTGTTGTCTATTTTTCTTGTTCTCTTTTTCTAGAATCTTAATACCTGAACAAAAGAAAATCAAGTCCTTCTAAAAAGTCTGAGTCACTGTGTGAGATCAAATTTTTACCTCCTTCTTACTTGTTGGAGACAGCTATCTCTGATGGGCAACCCACACCATTTTAAGAGTGAAGGATTATAGCAGAGATTAATTGTTTTTTGACTGTTTTGTTTTGTTTTTTTCTGTCACCTAAGAGGGAAGTTAGACAAACTTTAAAAGGATATTTAGCTTTTATTTGGCTGAAGTTGGGTGAGATGCATCCTATCCTTATGTTCTGCCATCACCAATAAGGATTACAAGGTAAACATTTTGACTGGGTTAGAGGGCAATACTCACACCCTCTGGCTATTTTAGATACAATGCAGGGGACCAGTATGAGATATCACATAAGGCTAGTACACATGTGCCTACAGGAGGCATTTTTGAAGCTCTGAGTTAGCTGCCAGCTACGTACAGTAGCAAAATTCAGGATAAATGAGTGTACATGCTATTGTCAATAGCTATTGCTTTGTTCCTGGCAGGTGAATGTGCCAAGCTTATCAACAGCACCATCACCATTCATGGCTACAGACAACAAATATTCAGGCATCCTGCACTGCCCCCAAAACCTGTTTATTTATCACCAAAGTTAAAGCCTGAGCTATTCAAAGAGCACAACTTCTGAGGTAGAAGCTCTCAATGGGCATGGTTTAATAGAAGGCTTCTGGTTTAGAGAACATTCAGCTCCTGCCAACAAGGTTGCTTGAGGTCCTCCTATGTTTGTTTTTCTTTCTTTCTGTTGTGGGCATCATTTTAACACCTGACTGCTCTGAGTCAGAAGGTGCTTTTGGTAGACTCTGATGAATAAAGCTTCCTGACAACCCAACAAGCTAAGCAGCAGTCCACTTTGCAAAGGCAGAAGCAGAGGCTTGGAACGGGAACACAAGGAAAGACATGGTCACCTCCACAATGAGCACATTGCAACCACCATGGGAAACACAGGAAGGAGACAAGCATCCTAGCAGTGAGCAGGGTTAGCTTAGTGTCTGCTTCTGAACCTTCTCTGGAGTGGGCAGAATGATCTCTTCCTCTGAAACCTGAAAGATTGTTCCAGGTCCTTTGTGGCAGAGAGATGTTGAAACCTTGACCACTAAAACTTGTACTTTCTTACAGGTATCCTTCTCCATAAGGAAACCTTCATGCTCCAGAGTGCAGGTCAGCACAGCACAAGGGAAGCACTGAGAGGAGCCTGTCCTTTCTCCTCACAGCCAAAAGCACATCCCAGCTGCTCTGGCTGAAGGCCTGTGGCCGCATGTGCTGCCACCTCATCCTTGGCAGCTTGTAGATGTTTTCTATTTTTGGCTACGTGGTCCAGCTGTTCCCCTTCCAGCTCCAGTGCACCTTTAACCCAGTGTTGAGCTAAAGGAGAAGAAGGGCTTAGCAAGGTCTGCTGACCATGTGGGCTGCACTTCGATACCTGCTTTTAAAAAGTAAAATGTAGGTGCTCAGTGACACTGCCTGTGCATCTCCTTAGACCAGTAATCTTTTTAGTCCCTGTTTCTCCTCAGTTTAAATAGCTCAGAATTGACCTTTTCCCTTCAGCCTTTCCCCTCTGTGTGTCAGCACTGAGTTCACAGACACCACATACTCACCATGTGGTATGTGCCACCACAATCTATCACTGTAAGAAAGGGATGTCTAAAGTGGGGCATTTGCTCACCTATAAATGCAGTTGTTGTTTTATGAAACCCACCTGCATTTGTTCTTAAAAGCTGTCAATAAATACCAATACCGAATCAATTTTTAAATCCTAAGGTGTTACCTTCCAAGCATCCAGTTACCTGTCCTGGGTGAACTTCCTCAGATCCAGAGCCGTGAGTTTTATTTGTTTGCACAGTTACTCACTTATTTATTAATTAAAGAATGGAGGAGATGAGCACCATGTCCTGCTCTCATGTCCTTCCTGCCTCTGGAGGAACATGAAGGACGTGTCTGCCATGTCCTTCCTCTCTGTGGAGGAAAGTAGTTGAGTGCAGCTGAAATCAGTTTAGCTAATTGATAAAAAAAAACAGCAAAGGACCAAGCTGGGTGAATGTCTATAGATGCTCAGTAGAATGATGTTGCTTTGTACTGGTCCCAATTTTCTATTTCAGTTTTTTATTAAAGCAACCAAATTTTTGGGGAGTAGTGGAGAAGAAGTGGGAAATTAAAAGATAATGACTGTTGCAGTTTTTCCAGGACCCCTGTGCTTCTGCACTTCAGCTTTTTCCCTGATGTGACTTTGGAACTAGTTAGGAACTAGTCAGATATTATGACTAGTTTTACTGTAAATACTTGTGTCCTCAGGGCTGGAGAGCTCTGCTGCTATCTGGGAGATGTGGTGAGCCAGGTAAGTGGAGAAGCGTTATCTGAAAATCAGGTAAATTTATAGTTTCTGGTGTGTCCTATGATACAGGGAGAAGCTGGCTGTTCATTTTCCTTTGGTCCAAAAGGAATGCAGAACTTTTAATGTCAAGGCTGATTAGGCAGCTGTGAGTAACTGAAGGAAGTGCTATTGTGTTTAAGATCCTGGGAAAATAAATATGAAAAAAGGACAGGGTGGGGGTGGGTGGCACATTCACGCTCAGCTGTAAGGAAGACAGGTTATTCATGTTGGAGCTTTGTAAATGGTCCTAGATAAGTACCAGGGAGGTATCAGCTTCTCTTCCCATTACATCCTGGTGGGAAGGCTGGGGAGTGATGAAGTGGTCAGTGGGGCCATTTACGAGAGAGAGTGTCTCTCCTGGCCATAACACGGGAGAACTCTGCACAGGTGGGTTCACAGACACACTCTTTAATCCCATGTGTGGCAACAATGTAGATCTCCCTGCAATGACATGCTAAGATTTCTTGCCTACTCTTTATTAATGCTTGTTGTTGGGGGTCCCGGCTTCACACACCAATTATTAAAAACTCTTGTCCTAAGAGGATTCTCTTTAATCACAGATTCAGGGGTTTCCTTCATTTGTAGCTCATGGCCTAGAAAACCCATTAATTATATGCATATATAAGTTTAAATGCTCTTTGTAGGACCCATGGCCACTGAATCTGTTGTCAAACTCTTTGGTAAAAATTGCTGCCTTTGAACTCTATGTCGTGGGGAGGAAGAGCAGCAAAATGAAATTGGAATTCCTTTGCCCCATGCAAACAACAGCTGCTTGATACGTTAGCGATTGAAGGGTGCTGCTGCAAGGGCTATTAGAAGCTGCAAAACTTTCCCATGAGACTTTTTTGGGGGTAGCTCTTGGCAGAACATACATTTCCCTTATGAAATCTAGTTCACTCCCTTGCTTTTCATGTTTCTTCATTATAAGGAGATAAGCAAGAAGCATTGAATTAGAATGTCTGAATTCTGTTCCTACCTCTATGACTCACCTACCACATATCCTAGAAGAAAATTCTGCCTTTTCCAAGCTGCTTTTTTTTGTTTATTTCTTCCTGGATATTTGGGTCTTGGATCTAGGATAGTCGTCTACCTGTAGGTGTAAGGTAATACAAACTGGAGCCATTGCTTAACTCTTTTGTGAATTCCTCTTTTTTCTTTATAAAGAATCAGGTGTATGCTTGTCTGTGTGTGTGGGCAAAGCATGAATTGCAATCCATATCTTTTACAATACCTTCTATTCATTAAGCTGTTATTACTGCAATAAGGTTGTAGAGAGGTGGAGGTCCGTCTCTTCTCCCAAGTAACAGGATATAGGACAAGAGGAAATGGCCTCAAGTTGTGCCAGGGGAGGTTTAGATTGGATATTAAGAAAAATTTCTCCACTGAAAGGGTTATTAAACATTTTAACAGGCTGCCCAGATAAGTGGCTGAGTCACTATCCCTGAAGATATTTAAAAGGCATGTAGACATAGTGCTTAGGGACATGGTGTAGTGATGGTTTTTGTCAATGTCAGGTTGGTGGTTGGACTAGATAATCTGAAAGGTTCCTTACAACCTAGACAATTCTATGACTCTCTAATTCTACTGGTAGCAGATAGCTATTCACACAGCGTATTCAGTTATTACTTCACACACAGTTGCTCAGTGGGAGCAATAGCTGGGAAAACAACCCCAGCTGCTCAGAAGTAGAGTTAGCTTCTCTGTAAGTGTTCAAATCCTTCAGAAGGGATTTGTTTCACCAGGTATATGTATAGTCCTATAGTCTTCATATGCATATGGCTGCCACCTCCTTTTGGTCTGGCCTGAGTTACACACTAAAACCAATCACTAAGTTGTGTGCTCGTGTACAGATTCAGCAGATTTTTAGTGTTGTGAATTCATCAGTTCTTGCAAAATCAACAGAATAATCCTAGTGTCCAAAGTCTGTCAGTTCATAACAAACTTTCAGATAAAAGCCTTCTAAGTACATTATTTCCTTCTTTCTGGCCTGCTGTTTTCTAGTAACTATTTTTTTGATCCACACCTACAGACAGCTACAACAATCGTTCATTGAAACAGAAAAAGCCTTTATAACCTCTCTTCTCTGGGCCATGAAATATTTCTCTCCTTAGACCATTGCACTGAATGTACATGTGCAATTTCATATTATATCTCACCTGATCTAAAGTTGAGTTGTGACCTTGATTTGATCCCTTTATTGATCTGAAGGAAAATTAACACTGTTTTTCAAAGTTAACTATTTTTCTTGTATATCAATGATATGTCACAATCAACAGATTGAAGGCAACAAGGATTATGGGAGTGCACACTTGGGACACATAGGGAAAGAGGTGCCACAATGCTGGTGACAGAGCTGGATCACATTAACTCTAGCATTAAACTTCTCCCCAGATCCTGAACAACAAATCCTTGAGCTTGCTCACAGTGCTGTGTTGATAATCGAATGAATGTGTTAATAAAACCTTCTGCAAAATGCCATTTTTACACATTTCCTCTACTACTCATTCATCAGTTCCTAAAGGCATACAATTGTAACTGAGCACCTCAAGAAGATGGATTGTCATAAATGCTCAATGCATACAGCAAAGCTAAAAGCAAGATACTTCACTCTTAACAAGGCAATAGCAGTATGACCTCACTAAATTGTGGAGAGATCAACCTTGAGTTGATCTCTTGAAGGAGAGAGGTGAAACAAGCTCACAAAGGAGCAAATATAAACACAAAAGATAGGGATAAAAATCAAAATTCCATAACTCTATTATCTGACAGCCCCCATAAGGTCAGAGAGGACAAAAATGCACAAATGCTTGCTGAGCTTTTAGTGGTCACTTTATAATTAACCACTCAGATGACTGTTAAATTCTGAATATGTATCATTCTGATGGAAAATCAGAAGGTGGGGAAAGAGGGAAAAAACATAGCAATTACCCTTTATTTTATGCCAACAGGGCTTTAGGCAGAGTCCTACTGAGGAGATAATTTTTCAGCAGAAAGACAAGATTTTACTGCTTCCAGGTATTTATTCTAAGCCTGACCACTTTCCTGCTCACACTGATTTAAATCTGTCTCCAGTAGGGACCAGTGCAGCAGAGTGACTCACAGCTCTGGAGTGTTCAAGTACCCCTCTGTAGTCTTAAACTTCTGTTTCTGGAGGCTACACCACAGTGCTGAGGAGCTCAGATGACCTCAGAGCTATGTAGTAGTCCTCATGAACATTTATTTCTTGATCCTGATGCAAGTCTGCACATTTGAAGGCAAAGTTGGTTCTCTATGATATCATGTGCGTTCATGTGAGCAGAAGCAAAGGGCAGGACTCAGTTACTGTATTCCAAAAGAAAGATGTTATGGAAAGAGGAGAGACCCACACAAAACTTCTTGCTGGCTCTGTTGAAGCTCTTCTGCTCCCTTTAGAATGCCTGGATCATAGATTCTTCTCTACTGTGCTGTGGACACGTATTTATGGTTCAAATGGACTGGTATAGCAAGAAGCACAATGTTGACTATTCTGTCTTCTATCAGGTCAATGGAGACATTTAATATCTCCTTTGTCCAAGATTTTTTATGTTATTTTTTTCTGTTTCTCTGCTAAAAACATAGCTTGAAGTGATTTTGGTAGCAGCTGTGAGCACTCAGCATTTGATCAAATTAGACCCTGGGGTCTGCTGTTTGGCACCTTCCCAGTAAAAGAGGAGCTCAAAGAACGATGACTTCTGTGGTAATCTTGTCCAGCATCACATGAAATCTGGCACAGAGAGAATTCTTCAGTTCAACTTGTCATCCTATTAAAACTGCCATTTTGTTGCAACAAGCCAAGGAGGTTCTTGCCCAACAAATTCTTCTCCTTTACGAGTTTGGCTCAATCCAACTACACGGAAGTAAAATAATACATGATCAGGTATTTAAATATGGTATTGTAATGCTTATGCACAAATCACCATTCTCAGAGCCATACTGACTGTGACGCTTCCTCATCTATGAGTGCTTTACTTTGTACCCTCAAGCACTCATCAGTCTGCATTGGAATTATTTCTGCACAGACAAGGAAGGGAATAAGTTATCTTAGTTTAACTCCTTTTACCTTAAGGACTGGTAAGTATAAATTATATCAAGGGAGAAATTATGTCTGCCAGAAAAAGTCTACAGTAGTTCAGGACATAGACTTCTCAGGCTTAGTGTTCCAATGCCCCACATCATGTATAGATGTTAATGTCCAAGCAAAATTCACATCAGCTGTGCAGAAGATTGTACTGAGATACATAAGAAATTATTACGTTTTCATTCTTAGCCTAGAAACAGAAATTTCTAAAGGCCTTTAGGCCTGTTTTCCAGTTTTACTTTTGCTGTCTGTTTGTCCCTCGATCACGAGTTTCTGTTAATACACAATGTAGGTGCTTTTGAGAGGATGCCACTATATGAAAATGGATCCATAAAATATGTATATAGAGATGCAACTCAATATAGGAAAGGGTAAAAATAGCACAGCTTCACCTTTCTACAGGGCTACATTTCGGGAAGTTTAAAAGAGTTGATTTAACCACACTACTTTCTATAGAAAATGCTGATAAATACAGCAACAGCTCCATGAAAGTGTGTCTTCATCCTGCCTTGAAGACAGGCACACTTAAATGAAGTCTTCCTGGTCTCACGTACACAATGCCGAAGAGGACACTGAGTAGCTAATAGAATCATGCAATGTCATGATAGCATTGGTTAGGCTGTCTCAGGTCTAGCCTCTCAGTGCCATGGCCCAGTGCAAATTCTCAGGTTGGTGTAAGGAAACAGCCCCTGCCCAAGCTCCTGAAGAGCTCAAACACTCGCAGTTCTGCTACGCCTATGGCCAACAATATGAATGAGAAATTAAAGATCACGGCAGGTATATTTACCATGTTGAATTATATAATTCATGGATGAGAACAATCTCCTCACATGGGATTTAGGTTTCTTCTCACATTGTCTTCATTCTTTCCCACTTACTTCCTTTTTATTTCTTTTCATCATCTAGGAATAGAAAGAATAGACTAGAAATAAAATAGACTAGAAAAAAAAATAGAATAGAATAGAAATCTTTCTCAGTCAGTCATTTACAGCAACAGAAAGAGAAATGCCTTTTGCAGGTTACTTAGAGTTGTAGAACAGCAGAATAATTTAAGTTGAAAAGGACTGTATGTCCCTTCCCATGAATGGGAAATTCCAGCCTCCTGACCACCCTGATGAGCTTCTGCCCAATTCGCTGCTCTTTGTCAATGTCTGGGGAGTTCCCTCTGAATTAGTGTCTTCCACCAGTTTGCAAAGAATGTATTCCATCTCCCTGGCTTGGTTCTTTAAGAAGAGGCAAAACAGTATTGTCCTCAGTATCAAACCCTTAAGAGCACTACTTGTGACCAGAGGTATGTAGAAACCTTACTAGTTGTACTGAGGTGATCATCCCCCAATTAGTTTCCAGTGTTGATGCTATATCGAGCGTCACTGATTATCCATGTTCCCTCTTCAGGGGAAAAAATTGCACTTCCCACAGTAAAATTTCCAAAGTCCCAGCCACTCTCTGGGGTTTCCAGTGAGGTCATCATCTGAATCTTTCACATTTTCATTGTTACATATTCTTTAATGAAAACTGTAATGAAATCTGGGAGAAAGCAGCCTCATTTTAATCCTGGCAGAAAATACTAAAACCAGAAATAAATACTGAGGAAAAAAACCTAGAAAAATGTGATTATATACATACACAACAGACTTAGAATCCATATGAAATATCTAGCTATTTTTTGTTATACTTCTCCAGTGAAGGGCATATGAAGTTGACAGTGTTCTTTGCAAACCTTTTGGCCAAAGTGCATCTATTTTTTTTCTACCAAAATGCTACCTGCAGAGTAAGAATTTAAGCAATGAAAAACATAGCAATAAAAAAATTGTAAATCAATGGATATAGTGGCTTATTGCAGACATAAACTGTCTTTGGAGAGACAGAATCAATTCAGTAGACCACTGACCTGTGACAGAGTCCTTAGAAAATAAAACTGTCCAGAGACGCTCTATTTTACTTTATTCAAAACTTGTTATTTCATATCAAATGAAATCTTGGACTTATGCCATACACATTCATTCCCTGAACTTTCTCACATCTATACCCACTGCTTACACCTTTACTGCAGAGGGGAACTCACC
>VZTM01000896.1:72670-111475 GCA_013400555.1 Jacana jacana | reverse complement strand
TGAGAGAAACATGGTACCACACGTCTCATCCAAAAAGGAGGACTCTGCAAGTGAGCATAGAAATTTTGCTCCAAAAGTTCTCTGTCTCTCCACTGACTAAATCAGGAATTTAAGTTATTAAAAAAAAATAAAAATTATATATATATATAGGGTGTGCACAACTATAGTTTAATGAGATTAAGTCCATTTGGTATTAAACTCGTCACCTACTCTTCTCAAACCTTTGTTAGCCAGTTTACAGATGGGCTGTGATATAACCAGAACCCCCAAACAGTGGGGTCACCGTGTTCTTTTCAGTATTGAACAAAACTTTGCCAAAAACCATGGGTTAAACTTTTCTACTTCCACTGTGAGAACAAGATTTAGAAATTACAAATCTGTTNTGCCCAAGCTCCTGAAGAGCTCAAACACTCGCAGTTCTGCTACGCCTATGGCCAACAATATGAATGAGAAATTAAAGATCACGGCAGGTATATTTACCATGTTGAATTATATAATTCATGGATGAGAACAATCTCCTCACATGGGATTTAGGTTTCTTCTCACATTGTCTTCATTCTTTCCCACTTACTTCCTTTTTATTTCTTTTCATCATCTAGGAATAGAAAGAATAGACTAGAAATAAAATAGACTAGAAAAAAAAATAGAATAGAATAGAAATCTTTCTCAGTCAGTCATTTACAGCAACAGAAAGAGAAATGCCTTTTGCAGGTTACTTAGAGTTGTAGAACAGCAGAATAATTTAAGTTGAAAAGGACTGTATGTCCCTTCCCATGAATGGGAAATTCCAGCCTCCTGACCACCCTGATGAGCTTCTGCCCAATTCGCTGCTCTTTGTCAATGTCTGGGGAGTTCCCTCTGAATTAGTGTCTTCCACCAGTTTGCAAAGAATGTATTCCATCTCCCTGGCTTGGTTCTTTAAGAAGAGGCAAAACAGTATTGTCCTCAGTATCAAACCCTTAAGAGCACTACTTGTGACCAGAGGTATGTAGAAACCTTACTAGTTGTACTGAGGTGATCATCCCCCAATTAGTTTCCAGTGTTGATGCTATATCGAGCGTCACTGATTATCCATGTTCCCTCTTCAGGGGAAAAAATTGCACTTCCCACAGTAAAATTTCCAAAGTCCCAGCCACTCTCTGGGGGTTCCAGTGAGGTCATCATCTGAATCTTTCACATTTTCATTGTTACATATTCTTTAATGAAAACTGTAATGAAATCTGGGAGAAAGCAGCCTCATTTTAATCCTGGCAGAAAATACTAAAACCAGAAATAAATACTGAGGAAAAAAACCTAGAAAAATGTGATTATATACATACACAACAGACTTAGAATCCATATGAAATATCTAGCTATTTTTTGTTATACTTCTCCA
This sequence comes from Jacana jacana, assembly GCA_013400555.1. Taxonomy (NCBI): domain Eukaryota; kingdom Metazoa; phylum Chordata; class Aves; order Charadriiformes; family Jacanidae; genus Jacana; species Jacana jacana. Next base: position 110,100 of record VZTM01000896.1, on the reverse strand, counting down.
GTGAAGGGCATATGAAGTTGACAGTGTTCTTTGCAAACCTTTTGGCCAAAGTGCATCTATTTTTTTTCTACCAAAATGCTACCTGCAGAGTAAGAATTTAAGCAATGAAAAACATAGCAATAAAAAAATTGTAAATCAATGGATATAGTGGCTTATTGCAGACATAAACTGTCTTTGGAGAGACAGAATCAATTCAGTAGACCACTGACCTGTGACAGAGTCCTTAGAAAATAAAACTGTCCAGAGACGCTCTATTTTACTTTATTCAAAACTTGTTATTTCATATCAAATGAAATCTTGGACTTATGCCATACACATTCATTCCCTGAACTTTCTCACATCTATACCCACTGCTTACACCTTTACTGCAGAGGGGAACTCACCGCTTTGATGTTTTAAATTAATTTTTCCAGCAGAGGCAATACTCCACAACGTTCAGACTTGTGTTCCAATGATTTAACAAGGACATGAACAACAATGGCCAGTGGCTGTGTGAGACCTAAGCAGATGAAATTGTCAGAACCAAACGAATGAGATTTGTAGTTTTGTAGCGGTTTTGCTTTTGTTCTAAATGACTATTTTCTACTGCAGGTAAGAAAATTGCAAGACAGGTAATGTACTTTGGAAAACAATTACTGCTGCAGGCAAGAAAATAGTGCAATGTGCATGTACTGCAGATTTCTTCTCTCTTCTAAGTTTTGATCTGCTTCCTAAGTTTCATAGTCCTTCAGATGACACATTAGAAGAGAGAGAGAAAACAAAAAAGAAAAAAAAAGTTTTATAAAATGGAGCAACCACATAGATAACACCACTAAAACAAACCTCCATGCATATATTATTTTAAATTCTAATGTAATATTTAATAATATCTAAAACCAAAAAGGCTGAAATAGTTAGCAAACATCTGGATTGAATAGCCCAGGAAAACTTCAGCTAGTACTTAAAAAATTAGGTGACATCTATGGGAGAAAATGTAGGAAAGACATGATCCTTACTTTTAAATTTCGACCTTTGGAAATAGTCCCACCATCTAACTGCAGGCATCTGTATCTGGGTGCCTAAGTTAGGACATCTTTCCTTGGGTCTAAGTAGCTGTATGGAGATGAACTGATTGCTTGGTGCTGGTGAATATATATGCTTTAGCTCTGTATCACCTGTTGGAATAGATGACTTTTCTCTCATTGTGTATAGAGGCTGAAAGCAGGGGAATGTGTTTCCGTGTGGACACAGAGTTTGATATCTAATTTGAAGTGCTGTGAATACACTTATTTGTATGGATGGGACTGATCTGGCCTATTGAAGACATCTACACGTGGCCTGGTCATCTCTATTGCTTGCACAGTCATTGAGAGAAACATGGTACCACACGTCTCATCCAAAAAGGAGGACTCTGCAAGTGAGCATAGAAATTTTGCTCCAAAAGTTCTCTGTCTCTCCANGAGAACAAGATTTAGAAATTACAAATCTGTTAACTCTGTGGTCTATACACTAGCTACATTTTAGATAATTATATGTAATTGCAAAATATTCCAGGGTAATTTCTAAAATAACTTCATTTATCTGCCCAAATAGAAAGCTAAACAATGACGGAACTAATCCACAGATTCTGTTAAAGTAAAATTTTTGAATTTGGTCACCTCACTGGAGGCATAACACCCATATTCAGATACCTAAATAATTTATTGAAGCACTTAGCAAATTCACCTTTTAAAATTTGAATTAAACATGATCCAGTGGCCTAAGCACAAGAATGTAGAGACGTTTGAGACGTGCTATCAAGACATCAGCATTACCCCGGCTTGTGTGCCACAATGTCTACGAGAAACCCTGTTATCCCAGCTGGATACTGGATACCAATCCTCCCAGTCCCAGGATGAAGTACTGACCCTGGCCCATAGAAGCAACACAGAAGAGAGGAGGATTTTCAGATACAAACCAGGAACTCATGGCTGTCTCTGTAGATGCCATGCTGTAAGCAAGCAAGTCAGATAACTTCAAGCTCAGCTATTGGAGTAATGCACTTAATGCCTTAATGTAAGGCGCTTTGGAGCTCTGTGTGGTCTCTTACACTAATGGAGATTGCTGGTAACATTTAATATCCTTAGTAAAACATCCGATCTCCGTGGGATTGCAATTATGCATAAAGAGGCTAGACAATGAACAAACACAGCGCACACTGCAGGCAAGTGAGATCAACTAAAGTTTGTTAGAGGTAATGTGCTGAAAAGGCTGCAGGTAGAGCAAATGCACTGCATTTTGTTGCCAGGCGTATTTCACTCACCTGTGCTATCTGTCACCGCACAGGGAGTGTCTTGAGACGCTTTACCAAAAGGGAAAATTTCATATGAAAGTAGCATTAACTGCTGTCACTATAGTGTAGAGCAATAGTTATTTCTCAGCACACAATCATATTATGAGGTAGTTTAGACTTGGGAATTACAGGGAAAACAGTATCTTTGCCGTAACTTGTGTGCGGTCAGTAGTTGCTAGCTAGTGACGGGAATCATAAATAACCATAGATGATGAAGAGCTGGAGCAAAGGTTAACCATCCATCAGTAACCACTTTTCATATAATTTGATTTATGCCTGATGAGGATTTGCACAATGCATTAAAATTGGTAAACCATTTTACAGGCAAAAAAGAAGTAAGATTTCACTTATTTCTGAGCTTACTCAGATATTTCATTGTTTCCCCTCAAACTACTTCTTCTACTTCTTGACTTCTTACACCTTCTATCTGGACTTCTGTAAGGCTTTTGAAATTGTCCTCCATAACGTCCTTCTCTCTAAATTAGAGAGATATGGATTTGAGGCTTGGACTCTTTGGTGGATCAGGCATGGGTTGAGTAACTGCATCCAGAGTGTGACGGTCAACAGCTCAATGTCCAGATGGAGATCAGTGACAAGTGGTGTCCCTCAGGGGTCTGTACTGGGACAAGTACTGTTCATTGATAACATAGTGGGATTGAGTACGTCCTCAGCAAGCTTGCCAATGACACCACGTTGAGTGGTGCAGTTGGCATACTTGAGGGATGGAATGTCATCCAGAGGGATGTGAACAAGCTCAAGAAGTGGGCCCATGTGAACCTCATGAGGTTCAACAAGGCCAAATGCAGGGCCCTGCACCTGGGTTGGGACAACTCTTGGTATCAATACAGGCTAGGGGGTGAAGGGACTTAGAGCAGCTCTGCTGAAAGGAACATGGGGATGCTAGTTGATGAAAAGCTGGACATGAACAGACAATGTGCACTCATATCCCAGAAAACCAACAGTATCCTGGGCTGCATCAAAAGGAACATGCCCAACAGGTCAAGGGAGGTGATTCTGCCCCTCTGCTCCACTCTGGTGAGACCCCACCTGAAGTACTGCTTCCACCTCTGGACCTGTCAGCACAGGAAAAACATGGACTTGTGGATGAAACATTTCTGAATACAATGCAAACCATATAAGATGTAAGTCAAGATTTTCAAGAGATTTCATGTTTAGTACTGTCCTGGTTCCAGGACGGACAAGGTTAATTCTCCTAGCAGGGCACAGGTATTCCATCCCATGTGAGCCATGACCAGGGGGTAGTGGGGAGCTGGCCGGGAAGGGAAGGGAGACAGGAAGTCGGGAGGTGTGGTGTGCGGCTGGGGACAGTCCCAGGTGCAGTCGGTGAGCGTTCAGCATTGTAATCGTGTTTTTATATTCCCTTTATCCGTGTTACTGTTACTGTTTCATTGTTCTGTTAAACTGCCTTTGTCTCAACCCACGAGTTTTGCCTTTTCCTTCTGATTTTGCCTTCCTGACTGTGATCGGGCTCCAGAGCGAGTGGCTGCCACGTAGTTCTTTGTTGCTGTCTGAGGCCAAACCACGACAAGTACATATTTTCACATTTAGGATATTCAATGGCTGTCTAGTTCTAAGCATATTGGGTAATGAAGATTTAATGGAAGTCTCAGAACTGGTATTTGCAGTAATCTGCTATTATCTCACCTGATCACCTAGCTTAGGGAAATCTTTACAAAAAAAATATCTCAAAATTAGTTCTCCTTGAACCTGTTATACCTAAAGAGTTATGTGATATTATTACCTCACCAATATCACTCCTTTACAGGAAATTAACACCTAAATTTTTTTTGCCATGCATTTCTTGATCCCTTACAACTTTCAACAACGATGCTTCCTCTGCTGAACATCACTTAGAAGGATGGATATACCTGACATGAATAAAGATGCTGTAACCTTTCCATTCGCAACATTTAGTAAAGTACCTAGAGCTTCAGGTCTCAGTATCTCCCTTTTTCGGAAGCTTTGCTTTTTGAAGAGATAAAAGGGATATTTGAAGAGAGCGCAATGTGTTTTGGACAGACTTGACTCCATGTCCCTGCAGTAGTCCTAGTGTAGATATGGCGTTGGTGAGTGCAGAGCATGTGTGGTCTAGCCTGTCCTCAGTGTGTCAGACCCACTAGTCATGAATTCTACAGCAGATCTCACCAACAAGGAGGAAACCCTAAATACTCACTCTGACTTCAGTCACAATCACGACACTGAATAGCACCCAGCCTCATTCTTCCCCCATGGATCCTGGTGTTTTGAGAGCCTGTTCCTGCTCTCAAAATATTTCTCAAAGACCTTTCAAAATGCTAAGTGTTAAGTCTTAATATATATGTTGCCATAGTGATATTTCCTTTTATCGACTATGCTAATGACATATAGAAAGATCCAAGGGAATAGGGTGGTGTGATTTTCCTCTGCAAGTGTCGGGCTGACTTGTCCCTCTCTTGAGATACCCTCCAGACATTTGTTATTGTAGCTTCATTTTTTTACATATGACATTTACTACCTTATTCTGCTTTGGAAAAGTGGGTATTTTGAAGATAGAATGCATATTTTTGTAGACTTTTTCTCAGTACTTATTCTCCCTTAGAAATCCCAGATGTGTCATTTAAGTCTGATTAATTTTATCACTCTATGTTATTATTTATTTTCCTGACATTTCAATATCCAAAAATATTTCCTTTTCCATGCCAGGAAAACACAAGCTCAAGGTAAGAATTTACCCAGCAGTCTCCTTCATGAAACTTATACAAAAAAAAGCTGCTAAGCCTCTCATCAATGTGTGTCTAGGCCTTCATAGATGCCTTTAGCCCCTGATGATTCAGTGGAATTATTGATCTCTTGCAGACTTCCTGATTTTCACTTGTTTTCACACCATTAGCTACTTATTTTCTGAAATCCATCTTGGTCTTCCTAATTTTCTTCTTACTTAATAGCTGTTTACTTAGTTTATCTTCCTGTTTATTGGCTTCATTAGAGTCAGATAATAAAGGATTTTTTTTGTTGTTTAACTCATTTGGAAGTTGCCATTTAATCATGTCAGAAAACTTCTGGCCTCCCTTCTGTTCCTCCTTTCCATTTCTGTTTGTGCCTTCTAATTCCATTCCAGACTTGATTTGTAGAATGTTTTTTTTCATAACTGACTTTGCCAGTTGTTTTGTTTTTAACTGTCAGATATTTTGTCTAATTTCCAAGGGTTTGGGTTTTTTTTTAAATCATCTTTGTCAAATTTTGCACTATATTTCTCCTTTTGGCACTCTTCCTGTGTCCTTGAGTGGAAAGGAGCTAGGCTGTGTTGGCAGCTAATTTAGAAGCTAAGGACTCTGAGCTATGCTGTCTATGACAATTTCCTTGTAAGTGACTCCCCTCAGCTGCATAGCCTGCCTTTCTGAGGAAGGATACTACCAATCCCCAGATTTGGAGGAGTTAAGAGAATGCCTATGTTGCAGCCACTGCAGTTCACTGTCCAAATTAAACAAAACTAAAACTAAATCTTCTGTGATATAAGCCATACTTTTTAGTTACTGGGTTATGAAATGGAATGATTTCCTAAGTTTTACATTGCGTAGAGATGAGACAGGTAGGTAAGAGCTAGCATCTTAAATAGATTGCTGGAGGTTAACTCTCAAAGTCCTCTCATATTGGCAATTCTTGAACTATTTTCTAGTTACTGCCTCAGATGAAGACAAAAACCTAAAAGAGTGAGGATGCCCCTTGCAGGTCTGCATATTTCACACCCTCTTCTGTCAGCCCACATTTCAAATAAACTCTCTACCTGCTGCCCCAACAGTTCGTAACTCATGTGGACATCATACTCACCAACACTGTGCTGACTCAGTCTGTGCAAGAAGTGTGAGGTCACAAGGAGGCCAGCTGAGGAGGTCAGTAGCTCTGCAGCCCAGTGCTGCAAGCACAGCCTTGTATAAATTATATGGCCTTTACTTTAAAGTGTCCTCAACACAGATGGACTAATGTAAAGGACTGTTGGAGTCACAGAGGATCCAGCTGTAATTCTAGAATAGAATGGAATAAAAAGAATAGAATACTTGAGTTGGAAGAGATCTACAACAGTCATCTAGTGCAACTGCTTGACCAAAGGCTGACCAAAAATTAAAGCATGTTATTAAGGGCATTGTCCCAATGCTTCTTAAACACTGACATCTGGGGCATTGACTACCTCTCTAGGAAGGCTGTTCCTGGGTTTGACATCACTTTCAGTAAATAAACGTTTCCTAAAACCAAGTCTGAACCTCCTGTGATGCAGCTTTGAACAGTTCTCATGAGTTCTATCAATGGATACCAAGGAAAAGAGATCATAGAATCATTTAGGTTGGAAGAGACCCTTGGGATCATCGAGTCCAACCATCAGCCCTACTCTACAAAGTTCTGCCCTACACCATATCCCTCAACACCACATCTAATCGACTCTTAAACACATTCAGGGATGGTGATCAGCACCTCCCTCTCCACTTCCCCTCCTCGGGAAGCTGCAGAGAGCAATGAAGTCAGCCCTCACCCTCCTTTTTTCCAAACTAGACAAGTTCATGGTCCTTAGCTGCCCCTTGTGTCTTTCAGCCCTTAGTAATATTTCCTAGTTACTGCCTCAGATGAAGACAAAAACCTAAAAGAGTGAGGATGCCCCTTGCAGGTCTGCATATTTCACACCCTCTTCTGTCAGCCCACATTTCAAATAAACTCTCTACCTGCTGCCCCAACAGTTCGTAACTCATGTGGACATCATACTCACCAACACTGTGCTGACTCAGTCTGTGCATTTCACTGAGCAAGGCTGCCAATCCCTTTTGAGGCACAGTTAGGGTTTGTTGGCAACTAGAAGATACCATTTCTCAAGACAAAAAAAAATCAGCTCACCCTCGTGGGTCCCTTAAGCAATACACTGCTCATGAGGGACTTTTTGGATAGTCTAAATACGATGACATTGCAGTTTCCATCCACCAGGTTTTTAAAACTATGTTTCTCCTCTCTTGGGCTCAAAAAAGTTAATGGTCTTTCTCTCTTCTGTTTTGAAAAGGGAAAGTATGTAGCGATAGATTCTCCTAATGGTCATTCAAAATGACATGTTTGCTTACAGTAATTTGTGCAAATTGGAAATCCACTTTTCTCCCAGGGAAATGAAATTATTCCCAGTGTTGACATATTTCCCTGGACAGCTGAAATAAACGGACAGTTCACGTTCCTTGGAACCACGCTGCAGGCTGTCAGCAAACTTCTCTGTTATTACTTACAGGTAGTCAATCAGTTGTGAACCAGTGTCACACAAGGTGAAGGCTTTAGAGTGTAAGAGCTGCCTGTGCTCTTCGAAAACTAATGTGAATTGCTGCAGAGAAGGGTAACCTTAAGCTAATGGAGCAATCTCCTTCTACTCAGGCATAGAAGGAGCAAATATCTAGCCTCACCTCCATCACTGTCTGTTTGCCCTATGCAGTGATTTTGCCAGGTGTGTGCAGAACTGGTTCATCTCAGTATTACAAATTTTCTGACTCATCCGCTCCTCCCGTTCAGTTTAATCTTATTTTCCAGTCTCACCATTTTCATATTTTTCAGTCTCATCATTTATCTCCAAAGGTATGTTTCATTACCATAAGTGGAAAATATTTTAATTGATTATGTCACATGTAAAACAGAAGACAAAATTCAGTCATGCATAGAACTTTGTTATTAACCCAACGTGTGTAGAGAAAGTTGTTAATTTTCAGTCCTTGCTTTCTTATTATTTTTATACAGACTATGTGGAAAATTTCCAAATGCAGGTGGTGAATGTAATTTGTCAGGTACTGCAGACAGTAGGTCTTTTTTATAAAGACTACAGTCCTATTTCACGCACCTTTATCTGCATACAGCCAATGTATCATGAACTTAGCAAATTCTTAACACACTTTAAAATCCCATTCTTTTTCTGAACAGAAACGATGAAAAGAAAGCTGTGAAATACAAGAATTCAATGTTTTCCGTGACATGAACATTATAATTTTTTTGTATTGCATGTCATTATCTTTTTAGTTTTGAATGACAATCTTTGTGATAGTCAAAAAGACCCAACCTGAAATAATTTTGTTGTGTGCCGATTCTAATACTGAAATATGAATGTGATTATAATTGTATGCTTTTCATGAGGAACCATCAACAGTTCTGACAATATATTCAGTACATTAGAAAAGATATTATAAATTATGCATAGTATAAATATAATTAAAACACTATCCAAAAGCTTTTTATCTTTTCTTTCAGACTCATCTCTTTCCTCACACTGTCTACCCTTCCCATATAATTTCATATCTGTCACATAACAGGCTATTCATATATATGGGCTTTTGCCCAGTAGCCATTCAACATCGCCTCCATTCTTAAGACCTAGTACCACAGCTGCTGTTGGCATTGGCATGGAGACAGACAAGTGATTCCTAGGAAAGAGTGTAGACAGGACAAGAATGATCTCAAATCATACCTTTGTCTGGGACCAGCTAAAATAAGGATATCTTGCTGTTGGTTTGCTTTGTTTTGTGTTTTTAGATAAGGTGGCAGAGGTACCGTGCTTTGAAAAGTATGTGATAACTCAGTCATTCTGAACAGTGGCTCCAAGGCCATAAGGATGTGGAATCTCCATCTGTGGAGATGAGAGCACACCATGGTGTGCTTCTTGTGGCCCACAAAAAAACAGTGAGAAGTCCATGGCCTGTATTATGCAGATGTTCAGTATAGCTCATTGAATGGTCTTTTAAATGAGCAAAGAAGAGACCAGTAGCATTTCTGTTCCGTGATACATAAACAGATAAAAGGCATTTGTGCGTATGAATAAGACATATATCCATCCTTTAAAAATTTATTACTTCCACACTTTGTGAACTGCTGCTTGCTATATTAAAAATTGTATTTACTCTTATCTTACTCAGAGAAACAGAGAAGAAATGGAAATGAGGGAGGCCTTCCTATGTATCTAAACCAATAAGACTTACCCTTTTTACCCGCTGCAGTGCAGAGACCATGCACTCCTGGTAACCAATGCCTATAATTCAGAATAGGAAAACACAGCCTGCTCTTTAGGAATCAGTGCACATTGCACCAAGGACAGCATCACAGGAAAGTGATTAAAAGATAATTAAAAGAATAAAAATTTATAAAAATAAATAAATTACAGTGTGCATTAGTCTTTCCCATATTTAATTTTCATTCAGTTTACTTTGCATGTGATTTTAGAAAGCATGTAAGGAAAATCTTTACTGTCTGTCTGAGTTGAACTTAATTGAAAAAAAAAGAGTACATATACTCATGAAAAGGTATTCCACTGTAGCTGCTATTCCATTTGTGCCAGGATTTTTTGATAAGTGATGGAATCGGTGTCATGCACAGATTGCAGTAAGAGTTAATTATTTTTTTTTAATTAAAAAACAAAACAAAACAAAACAAAATTACAGAAAATAAACCTTGCATTTACAAGCAGACTAGTTTTTCATGGTCTATTTATGTAACCTTTGGGAAATTCGCGTTCTTGTTTAAAGACATATTTAAAAGGAGAAATAGTGCATATATTGTAGCAACATAAATCAAAATAAGAAAATAGGAAAACGTTAAATCCTCGTATATCTAAGAGGTACAGAAAAATTGCAGTTTTTCTTTCCAAACCTTCAGTAATAAACTCAATAACGATGCCTAATTTCCATAAAGATAATATTTCACTTACCATTTGACAGGACTATTTTAATATTGTTTACAAGTTAGCAAAGATGATTACTTCTCACAGTGTTTTCCTGTAACTGCAAATTCCCTTGCAGAATGCCTTTTCCATCGTAATTTTTTAACATTTAAGCAAAGAGATGGAGTAGAGTGACCTAAAGCCAAAGGATGTAGATATGCATCAGTCTTTGACTTGGCCAAACCAGCGTGCACTCCCCATGGGCCCCTACACGAGCAGTCACTTACATGTGCCCATCGACTCTCAACAGTGCTCTCTTGTAGCTGTCAGAGTCAGCCCATGTGTGCTGAAATTTAAACATGCATCTGTGGATGGCCAGAACTGCTCCAGATGTGGAAATGATCACTACTGTCACATAATTTCAGACACTTGTGTTAGCACCCATGCTTTGATGCACTTTGTCAGAAAGACTGTAAAGCAGAGAAGAAAAACTGCTGGAGAATTTCTGCATAACTCTTACCCTGCCATCCTAGTGCCTGTACCTAGTACTGCCTGTACCTAGTGCTGTCAGAATGAAAGAAAATTTACATATAAACCTCAGGTGTTTTGCAGAACTAAGGGTGGGAAGCTGTTTTTCACTGCCAGTATTTCTTAGTGACCTTTTCATCTGTCTTCCTTCTTTCCTGCCTGCATTCCTTCTTTCCTTCTTTCCCTCTTTCCTCCTTTCCTTCTTTCCTTCCTTCCCTGCTTTCCTTCCATCCGTCATTCATCCATCACTGTGTATTCCTGAAGAACACCCAGTAAATATCAAGTATGACAAAATTTATGAGGAGGTTGCGGATATATCGGTAATGAGAACATCTTGTAGTCTAAGAACAAAACAGAGAAACTTTGAAGCATGAAATTGTAGCAGGGCTGCACACTAACTTGCTGCTCATAAATCATGTCTCTGAGCACATTACAGCACAGCAATGGCAGGTGAATTGGGACTACAAGCACTCTAGCTCTCCCCTTGGTATTCCTGCTCCTGGGAATATTGTAAATACTAAAACTTTTTATATTGAATTCAGAGATTCCATTGCCAGGCTGTCCTGCAATGAAAATTGTCTTAACTTGAACTTAGGTTAAGGAGAGGTATAGCTTTGGTTGGAAGTCTGAAGAAAAATATTCAAGTTCAACCAAGTTTCGCCCTAATTGTTCTAAAGTCCTTCCAACTCCAAACTGAAAGCGAGACGCTAAGAGTAATTAACAGAGCTTTAAGAAGGCATACTGAATTCAAAGTGCTATTTCCCATTCTTTCATTTTTGCTCTGGAAGTGTCAAAGCTCTATGTAATTTATTAGAAAACAGTAATTAGGGTGGGGAAACCAAGGCACAGCAAGTTACCCAACTAGCCCAAGGCCACGTGGCACTTGGTGGAAGAATAAAGCAAAACAAACAAAAAAGAAGCCCAGACCTCACATCCTCATCCCCTGCTGTAACCACAAGAAAATGATCCCATGCCTGAAATTTCCTCTCACGTGTCTGCACTCTACAGCAAAAGACTTTTTTTCCAAAATTTTTTTTTAATTACATTGGGGTTTTTTTTAATGCTTTTCAGCCTCTGGAGGGGGTGGGGGTGGGAGTGTGTGTGTCTGTTTGAAATTATTTTGTACCATCTGAGATGTCATATTTGCATAGGCAGATTTGATAGCAGGAGGGAACACTCTTTCAGAACAAAAGAGGTGCTCAACATGCTGGTGTGTCCTTTGCTGCCATTGGTGCAACGGTGCCATGTAGAAGCTTATTTGTAATGCAACCTTTCTTATTAGCAACTGACCTTTCTTCCTGAACAGACCCTTTGCTTTTTAGCTTTTATATGAAGTGTGGAAAAGAAAAGAAAAATCCTCAAATGTCTTTTCAAGCAGAAAATCAGAAACTAGCAAAGATTCTGCGATGATGAGGAAAATCTAAAAATAAGTAACAGCAAAGAAAGCTGGCATACTATAAAGTAGATTTCAGGAGAAAATCCAGTGTGGGAAGGGTACAAAAAGAAAAGGGTAAAGTGACACACACACCAAAAAATGTTTTAGCAAGAAAAGTTAAAAGTTTGGCGAGCAGAATAAAGAGAAGAAAGAGTCTCAGTTATGAAAACGACATGCAGAACGCCAGGTAAAGAAAATGACTGAGTTAAATTAAGATTTTACAATAAAAGGCATTTTTTTCATTACGAGCCATAAACCTGCTCGTAATTTATTGCAAGATTACTCCGTGCAGGCACTATTCCTTATCATGCATCTCACCTGTGTCTTTGAAAGTCTGCCCCAACAGGAATGGGATGCTGAGATTAAAGAGCTGAGTGAAATATTCCACTGTGTTTTCAGTCAAGAAACCTGCCTTACAGCCTGGACCAGGCCCACACTCAAAGTAATCAAGATTCATTGGAGTTCAGCATTCTGTCTTCTGGGAAAAAAAACCCAAAACCAACAACAACTAAACAAACAGTTCAAGAATTTTGGCATAGAGGTGTGATACAGCAATACTTTATAGTACAGCCTCTTTGCAGTGATTTGTGTGCATAAATTCTAATCTAGCAGACTGCCTCACAACCTGCCAGCTGCCCTGCTTGTGAAACATAAGATTTACCACAATGTCAGAAATAACATTTGTCAACTCATTTATCCACTCATGGACTAGGGCCAGAGCCAAATACTTCAGAATAAAATGAAATAGCTCTCACAGGAGACAGCTATATGATAATCTGCCTGAGTAATGCTCTTATCCTAAATCTTAATAGTTACTGTTTGTCTTGAGCTTTGTATCACAAGGATTCATCTGCCTTTCTTCATCTTAGCTGTATTCTTCACCTCAGCTATTCTGTGTCTTACTATTTATAAGTATAAACACTCCCTCCTTACATCTGGCTACATTCTTGGTCTTGAACACTTCCAGTGGAAATGCATTGCACGTAGAAATGGTCTCTTGTGGGGGGAAAGAAGGGGAAATAACTGTATTGGCTTTTGCCACCACCTTTAAAAGAAGATATTTGAGATTCTTATGTTAACTTCCAAAATGTCACCTTTTCTCACAATGTAAAAGATGCCACGGTGGTTTGCGGTTATGTGGGGTGACCTGTGCCCATGACTGGCCCCTGATAAAGGGGAGTGGGAGCATGACTCCATGCTGTATCTATCCTACGCAGCTATTTTTCTTAAAGACTACTGAAATTTAGGGTACCAGCTAAACTTCGTAGCTTAGCAACTCCATTCATGTAAAGACCTGCATGTGAGGCTCCAAGCCAAATCTAGCTTTCAAACAGAAAGAGAGAGCTTGCTTTAAAGGGGGTTTATTGTCTAACTGGTAAAGATGGAAGCCGAGCTAGGAAAGGTAATGCAACAGATAAACGTTATGATCCGAGAGAAGTTTGACAAAACACCTTGTTTGCATCACAGGCGACCTTTTCTTTTATCATTTGGCTGTCATTTCTAACATTTCAGGACAGGGTTTTGTTGGAACAGGAGTAAGTGGACAAGAAAATAAAAATGTGAATGTGGATGTTAAAGGCTGAATGAAAGAGAAGGATATGGGGTGAGCAGTTCAATATTACTGTGAAGTGGGAAGGAAGTCAGATGGCAGACAGAAAGCAATGTCCACAGCTGAGGAGAGTGTGCCATTGGTGAGATGCTGCAGTGATCCACTCTCCTGTTGCTGCTGGCTTATCCCATTGACCTCTAGGTCCTCCAGCTTACTTGTCTGGGACAGAAAGAGTTCATGTTCTTCCCTACAAATACTTATTTTTCTCATCTTGGAAGCAGGTGGGGGTACATTCAAGGAGAAAGGGGAGGAAAGAAATCTGGCTGGATCATAGAATCATAGAATTTTAGAATGGTCCAGGTCAAAAGGGACCTTTAGGGTCATAGAAGAAAACACTGTTTTTTATTTCTCCTAAGGAAAAGACAAATGCTGATCCATGTGTTTAAAGGTACAGTGTTACCAATTGCAAGTATTTTTTTTTTAATGAAGAAAATAGGCTTAATTGTTTTATAAAGCACATTAGTGCAATTCCTTAATTTCAATGGTTTCATGCAAGTGTAACAGAGCTGAAAATAAGACCCAGTATATTTAACTTGGTGTAACAACACACATGGGAATTATTTAAGCATATACTGATGATATAACTGATGTTCCATCCTGACAGCCTGCTTGGTGCCTCACTCGACTTTGCTTCTAGTCTTACAGCTTGTGAAGCACAACAGTATGAAAAGTTCCCAAAAAATAAACTAAATCTCTGGGGCAGCTCCTTCAACTGCCCGTACCTCTGTTTCCCTTCTGGCCCTTTGCAACAACAACAATAATTTTTTTGTTTGTTAGTTTTGACTGTAAAAAATAAAATATTTTCATTCAGAAGCACTTCCAGGGCATTTCACATGCAGTATAGCTTTGATATATACATATTTCCTTTCTGTACACTGGCAGGCTATTTTGTTTCTTGACTGATGGATCATATGGTCCTTATAAAAGAAAAAACAACCCAGCATATTCTGGGTGTTCTCAGCTTCAGTGAATCACGGGAGATCTATTTTGGCAGAGAAAGGAGGAATGATGCAACTGGATCAGAGTTATCATGAGGTACTCTGGCAAAATTTTTAAATACAGTAATTTGAGTTATTGCATCTTTGGGAAATATTTGTGTTTCAAAATTGACGTTGCACTTCCCCCCAGAAAAGGTTGACAGAAAATCCAATTTTTCATCAGCCCTTCTAATGAAACAGCTTAAATGCAACACTTTGAGCCAGCACTCTTTGCTGTGTCTTTTCTCAGTGACTAGACCTCCAGTCTCAGCCGCTGCTCTATAAATAACCATGCAGCCCTGATAACAAAGATAGGCCCAGAGAAATGCACTGCAAAATCTGGAGGCAGCCAAGCCTTCATTCTCTGTTCATCCAGCTGCCTTGTCTGTACATAAGCTCTAATCTTGAGACAGTGAATTTGCAGATTCAGTTGTATTTAAGACTCTAAATGTGTATGTGTTACAGAAAAGGCTAGGACTTTAAAGCTCATATCCTCATAGCCAGGTTGGTGGATTACTTTTTCAGAAGTCAGAAAGAACTAGGCAGTTATGTAAACCCTTTTGAATGTTTGTTTTGTATACCTAATCATTTTAGATACCAAAAGAGCCTGTCTATCCAGGTGAACTACATTCTCTAAAGTTAGGGAAAAAAATACAGACACAGATATGATCAAGACCCCCTCTGATAACCTCCACCTCACAGAGCTGGTCAGCTCAGGGCCCAAATCCCGTCCTCATTCAGTATCCATCACATTTTCCTGTGCCTGTGTTTCATCCCTGTTTCTCAGCACTTTTTGCCCTTCCTACGAATCATGCTAAATTACCAAATTAATAAAGTAATATCTTCTTTAGACAATGTACAGGAAGCCTTGCCTGCTCACACAGAGACTGTCTCTGCCATTCAAGGGAATAGGAGAGTTCAGAACACACATCTCTACTTCATCGCTCATATTAATCTGCAACATAAAAAATAAAAGTAAAATTCATTCTTTCATCAGTCATTTAAATGTCACGATCTATAGCTTTAATAAAGAAAAGAAGAAACCAAAAGGCTTTATATCTGGAGCAGCGTCAAAATGAAAGCTTTCTTCCCCTCTTTGAAATTAAGGGTGTTTTTTCCTTTTTCCAGTGAACAGCCACTGCGTTTCTGTGTCATGCTGTCACTTGTATGAATGACTCTGAACTTAGGAAACTGAAATGTCTGTAAGTTGAGTATCAGCTGCTATGATGAGACTAATGATTTCATTAATAGTACAAGCTCTACAAGGTCATGCCTGTGGCTCTGAAACCATGAAAAGGTTTCCAAGAAAGATGAATGTTAAGTACAGGGCTGAAGCCACAGGCAGCCATTGTGCATACTGGAGCAAGTTGGTTCTCTGGTTGGATGGGACTACATCTAATTCCAGTGCCTGTTACCTGCCCTGACATGAGGTTCAGTGTGTGGATGAGAGGACAGGTACCTCTCCCAGGAAAGTGTTTGTCCAGGTAGTGTTGGTCAAAAGGTGAGGTGTCAGTAAGAGGAATCCAAGTGTATGCAATTTTACTCCTTAATTTTGTCTTTCAAGTAAAACTTGTTATTGCACATTACTTGGTTTCCTCTATTCAGCTTTCTGCTTGAGGAGCTTAATGGGGTGGGTTGTGCAAAAGATCTCATGGTTGGGTTTTTTTTTTCACTGAATGGAAGTTTTGTTTTCTCTGCACCCTCATCTTGTCACTTCTCAGCTCTGCCTGGACAGAGCTGTTTTGCTAAGCCAGTCAGTCATTCAAAAAACTCACAAGCTGAATAAAAGTTTGTGTTCTTTTTCTTGTTGTTTTTTTGTAATACTGATATTTGGTATATACTAGTACATTGAGGGAGTTGTGTTATTGTGTGCAGTCAGTTTGTGGTTCTAATTTTTTCCTTTGCAATTTTAGAGGCACTCATCAAATACCACATCATCTACAGTGAAAGCCAAAGGTACACTTAGTATAATGCTAAAAGGTAGGAGTGGGGTAATCCTTTTTATCTCAGTCATAGTGTTTCATCTAGCTCTCTCTGCACCAAGTCCAGTAACCAGTGTCTGGTAAAGTCCAGTAACCTGTGTCTGGTAAAAATGCTTCTTTCAAAAAGACAACCTGTGTCTGGTAAAAATGCTTCTTTCAAAAAGCATGATTTGAAGATATCAAAAGATGACATCATACCTGTACTACAAATGAGGAAGAGCTGGTGGTGAAGAAAGAGAAAAGTAACCTTCACGGACATCTGTGCTGGCTTATTTGGTATGTGTTAAATGACCAGCAAGAAGGTATAGCTGAGAATAGAAAGAGGATTGATTTTGTTATTTGGAATCTGCTAACCTCTAACTCCCTCTGTTGTGTGAGATAGAGGCTCTGAGAGAATAACTGCAGAATTTCACATATATTAGTCTTAACCTATACTTTCTGTGGATGGTAACACACAGAAGGTTGAGACAGGCTCTGTTTGCATGTGGTTGCCCACCAAGCAATTGGCAGGATCTATATACTCTGCTCATCCATCCAAGCTGAGGTCCTTCTCAACAGGAAGAAAGGCTTCACTCTGTTGCACTGCAAGTACTGTAGGTCCTTGGAGGGTGGTCTACTGCAGCTGACACCAGCTGGTCTGGTTAAGTTCATGCCAGCAATGTCTTCCACAGCTGCTTCTCGGCTCATGCCATGCCAAGGAGACTGTATGCACTGAGATCAGTTGTGTCGCAGTGTCATCCTGAATACTTGGCAGTTCTTCCTGACACAGGCCTGTTGTCTTGCCTTGTGCTGCTGTGGCTGGTTCAGAGATAACCTCACAGCTCAGTAGACCCTCTCCAATATTGCCTCTGCAGCTGTGGCGTGCAGGTAGAGGTAGAGTCCTTAATGCCAGAGTTAAATCTGACTCCAGCTTCCTTACTATTCTTGCATTTGCATGCTGTTTTCTGCACAATAATTGCAAGATACAACGGAATGGCTCAGGGAAATCCCAGTGGAAATGCCTGCATCTTCTCACCAGCTGCAATTCATTTACTTACCCAAAGGAAGTGTGTGGCTACTAGTGAAGGAATCCCCCTAGCTATTCTTTTCTGGGAAAACGTCATTGCTGTTGTCTGTAACTTGAAACTGTACTTATGCAGGGTTCAAGAAATAAAGCTTGTGCTTTCTTGATTTAATTCACTGTTTTCCTCCATAGTCCCTTTTGCCTGGACCTGCAAGTCCTGGCATCCCAGCTCCTTGGAATTCCACCTGCAGAAATTGTGACAATTCTAGTGGCACCTTTGTCATTTCATAGGCAAGTCTACCTTTTGTTGACTTCACAACACTGTCAACCATTTTCTGTCCAGGATTTTATTCCATCAAGAGTAACTCAGTATGTACTGTCACAGTTACAGCAAATCCATGATAAATGCTGAATTCTTGGAAATCGAAAGCATCTGAAGGAGATTCAGCATAAAAACTTAGCATTTTGGGACCTGCCTGGCAACACAGCACTGCTGTCTGGAGTCTCATCCACTTTTGTTAACGCTGCCATACTCGTCAAGGATGGTAAAGCACATAGGATCTGGCTGAGTGACCAGAAGTGTGAATGAGCTGACAAGTGGTTGAAAAAAAAATGTAAGCACAGGTCATCCATCCTGATCATGTCGCTGTGATCCTCACTGGTGATAAATAATGTAATCTTTTTGGTGGTCATCTTTTCCACGGAGATATAGATGATACTACCTTCTTGTAAGAAACAAAATGACCTCAGAAAAAGTGTTGGGATGTTCCGCTTCAATATCCTTTTTTCCATTTTGGATGCACTCACTGTAGTGACAGTCCCTGCAGCACCACAGTGCCCGTTAACAACCTTGTCTTTCTTGCAGACTCTCTTTGCAGTAACACTTGTAGATATGGCCTGTTTCTAGTGCTTTTGGTGTTTACAACATAGCACAGATGTTTTTTACATATGCTGTTAAATGTGTCCACTCTGGGGAGTAATCCCTGGTGGCCAGGTCAAGTACTACAGAGCAGTTGCAGCTCACAGCTTGGGGCTGGTGCCTCTGCAGTGAACCTGCCATATCTTCACTCCATGATTCTTGGAACAGCTCCATAGGCTGGTCCTAAGACACAATTTTCAGTTGTTATGTATTTTTTCTGTTCAAAGTATAAAAAATAATGCAGAATCTGTGCTGCATCCTGTGAGAATGATGTATTTAAAAGAATTAAAAAAACCCCCAACCCTAGCCTCTTTCTTCTGCCCTGGATTGTGACCTGAGAACGTGTAGCGATGCTGGAGTGGAGGATGGAAAACCCACTGGGAAATTGTTAGAAGACACAAATCCCAGTCTCATCCTTACTGCCCATTACAAGCAGTTTCTTTGCAAAAGAACTCCAGACTGCACAAGCATGCTTTGTTTCAGAGGAATTTTGTTGGTTGACTCTAAAGGAGAGCCTACCACCAGTAATTAAGTGTTGATGCTCAAGGAAACAGGATTTGGGATTGAACTGGGTAGGTGATTTGACAGTGGACTTCAAAATCCCTGGCATAGTAGACCCCCCACTGAGCACATTGCCAGTGGAGAATCTGCATAGCAGCTTTCCCCTTGCCTCAGGTCAAGTATTTGCTTTCTTGTCTGGCTTGGATGTCAATGGGAATAAATGGAACTGGGGGGACAAAGAAAGCATCCATTGCACTGGCCTGCAGCTTGGGCAGGGGAGATCTTCCCAAGCCATGGCCTTGCTGCCACATCAAAAAACAAGTTTGAATGAAAAGTCTAATGCAAAGGGAAAAACCCATAAAGCATGGTTTTATGCCACATAAACTGCAAGATAAAGGGCCCAAGTTAAAAAATTCTCAACTAAAATCCCTTTCTGAAGAGAAATCTCAAGTATGGCCTTCCAAATCTGTATTTTAAGCAATGTTAATGACATCTGAGGGCAGGGACTGTTAGGGAAAATGAGCGGAGAGATTAAGAAAGCAGTGGTGTAGACAGACACTAGAATAGGTCCAAACAAACAGAACAATCGTGCCCTGACTCAGTGCTTACACCTTGTGCCACGAGTGTTATGATTCTGTGGTTCTATACCTTGCAACCAGTAGCCCTACAGACAGTTTTAGCTTATCACCCAACTATAACCTAAGCATGCAGCATCTCCTTTAGGAGTTTTAAACTGTTGGCTAATCAACTTCACTTTAAAAAATATGTGCCAAATTTCCAATATCAATTTGTGTGGCTAAAGCTTGTAGTCATTAATTCTTGTTATGCTGTTCTCCACTAGATGAAAGAGCTCTATTTTCTCCTCATTAAAGCAAACATTTTGTAATCAATCAATCTCTCAGTCATCTTTTGATAAGCAAAACAGATTCAGTTCTTCAGGTCTCCCACAGGAAGGCATGTACTCCAGCCCTCTAATTATTTTTGTAACAACTTTTTGTATCTGTTCCAGATTTCCCAGTCTAGTGACCACATCTATGTAGAGTGATCCTGTCTTGTTTTTTTTTAACACACAAATAACAAATAAATAAAGGATCTTTCTGTCCCTCCTCCATCACTAGCTGGTTCAAAATCCTACTAAAGTGCATTGTCTATAGCATCCATTTTTAAGTTCCCACTGAGTGACTTCTCCATGGCGATGCCTAAATAATTGTCAAAATCAGTGAATTTTCAAGATGTAATTCTACCCTCCTATGCTCTGGCTTTCATTCCTTTTCCTTGGTCAGCATTTGAATGTAGTGACACTTCTTGTTGTCTGTTCAGACGGGTGCAGGTAAGCCAGGAATATAAACTGTTCCACATGAGATCATTATATATCAGTCAGGCAAGCTTTGGGGTACCTGCAAACTATACCATCATCTTAAAAGAGACTGTTAACAACACTAAGAGGGATTATGCAGGAATGATTGGAAACGGCAAGGAAACGTATCTTTCCCCCTTTGATGTCATTAGCATGTGTTCATCTGTGCATGACTGAGAGCTGTGAAAGGGTGAAGCACAGTGGTCACCTCAGGTTTCTCCACAATTATACCCACATTAGTAACAACCTCCCTTCAGGAATTGTTCTTCTGCCTCTTCCCCCGTCTCCAGACTTGCAAAAGTCCAATTATTTGCAAGGAAATAATGTACTGTCCTGGTCACAATCACTAAATCAATGGGGTTCACGGGAATAGGAATAAAATCTGTGGATAAAACAAGATTTTTTTAATAAACAATAGGAAAAGAAAACCTTTGACAGATGCAAGTCTTGTAATGACAGAAGAAAGTATTCATTATAAAGGTTATAAATCACTACTGGGACACATTTTTATGAGAATATGTGAGTAAAAACAAAGGTTTGCTTTGATTCTATACAAAATCAAAAACCAAATAAGTAAAATGCAAAGGTCATTTATTTCATTTTCATGTTCTTATTTTTTCAGCGAAAAGTCCAGGAGTTTGATACCTTCTTCTCATGCTGTCACAAATATATTGCAATGGCATTTTGGTTTTTACTGCAGTGCAGCATGAATTCTCCTGCCTACGTGTGTTCAGCAGCAAATACAAAACAGGCTTGACCCGCAGCAAAAATGCTCTCCCAACAGCATTTGACTTCCATATTTACAGCAGAATTTCATTCAAATCAAGCAAGCTCACAAGACTGAATCTAATTTTCTCACATCACTTGGAGATCATAATGCTCCAGTGCCCCCATTTTGAAGGAAACAAATTTGAAAAATTTGCTAGAACAGATCAACCCACATATTTAAATAGTACAATTGAAGAGTTAAGCCCTTTCAGCTGTAAACGAGCATGCAATAAGAGTTATAGACAGAGGGTGTGCTCACACAAGTGCATTCACAAACACAAATTGTTTTCTATGTAGGCCAAAGTTTGCTTACATAGATTTATGGCAAATCTTAAATGTTTCTCTAGGGCTCTTTGCTTTCAAGAGAGAGGAAAGAAATTGAGAAATGAAATCTCTTTAGCCCTCCTGCTTCCTCTCTGCATGCACCTCCAAGTCTTTTCTTTGCTTTATGCCAGTAGTTACTTGTGTCACTGACATCAGCTCCAGCTGGTCCCAGCGTACCAAAAACAGAATAATTCTGCCTCTAAGACCTCTGGCTTTCGCTAGGCTGAAGCTGGCAGTGCAAAGTCCCAAATTAACCTTGGCTATGTAATATCCTTAGGCAGTGTGGCTGTGACGGCACTGCCACAATGACGTGGAAGTTACTGATATAACTTAAAAAGCTGACACAATAAAGTGATGTGGGGTTAAAAGTTTGGGTTTTTTCCACCTGTACAAGCTGGCATAATAAAAGATGCCACACCTTCCTGCAAACCTTAGCTCTGTTATATCCACCTTCAGATGAAAGAACTCCACAATCAATAATTACTCTCTAGGGAATTTGCTCCATCATTTGAGCCCCTCTGATTGTTGCCAGGTTTTCATCTGTTTCACAAGAGAGGATTGGTCTTTTTTACACTCATTCCATGAAAGCTCTAGGATGCTTTTGAAAGGTGTAACTGACTGACGGTTGTAATAATAACAGTCTAAAAGTTCCTTACAAAACATGTTTTGTGTGGACCAGAGAACTTGTGCAGCTTTTTATCAGCAAGCTAACAGTCTCCCTGAAAATATGCCTAATTAGGTTTAATGGTGTCTGCTAGTGTCTGCCTTTTTAATTTTTCCTAAAGTTTTCTACACGTAGTAAATGTTTTGCTATCATTCTAAATCAAAAATTGGATTTTGTTTGTTTCATCTAGGAGACAGAGAAAGGAAATAAAAAGAAACAGAAGAAATACTAATTCCTATTTCTAATTACTATTTCCTGTTGTGTTTGCTACATTTAGGAAAAAACTCAAGCTATTGACTTGCAGTTTTGAAGGCGATGAAGAAGAGGAAGGCTTGTCATCCTTGGTTTTGCTCCACACTTGTTGTGTGACCCTGGAAAACTGCCATAGGATGCAGGAGGTGGGTGGGTAATGAGAGACTTGACTTGCATCAACATCAGAGATGCTGACCTCCATCTTCCTGGAGCATTGTGCCACAGGGGAACTCGGCTGAGGTCCTTAACTTCTGCAGAGCTTATTGAGTGAATGATTGTGGTCTTGTAAAGGAGACACAAGCAAAAATATAAAATACTCTATAGCTAAAGAAAACTGTTCGTTTCCAAAATCAGGAGATGATACTGGTCATTCCTACTTAGTTCTGTTAGGAAATACTGCTCACTTTCTGCGTAAATAAAACATGGGATGGCTTTTGTGGTGCTTCATGAGTCAGACCATGTTCAAGGCACAAGCTGTCCAGAAATCACGTCACCCTTCAGCAAGTAACAATTAACACTTCAGAATAGATACCCATAGATAAAATTGCATACCTACAGCTGTCAGGTGCTGCAAGGTCCTTGAAACACTCAGGTGGCTAGTGAGATCATGTATCATGAGTACTACTTCCTACAGTACTATTAATGATGATTCTAGACTGAGTTCTCACCAGTACTCATATCATTAGTGGTTGCTCAGAAAACTCTTGCTCATCCCAGTTGGCTCATCTGTCTACTTCTTTTCTAAGTACCATAGCATAGTGTTTGAGCATGACATTGGCAGAAGATTGGAGAGCTGATTCAAGATCATTCTGATTTTTTATTTGGGTGATAGTGATTGCACTAAAATAAGCATCCTCAATTTCGTGATAAGTGTCATCCTTGTATTATGACTTTGGACAGTATCGATAAATGTAAAAAAATGAATAATACTTGTCATAAAAAGTTATTTGTGTCTGGAAGTGCACGAGAGTTAGTGGATAGCCCCTGACATTTCAAAAGCGATTGTTTCCTGTTAGTGACAGAACATGTTCTGCTGCACAGAAGAGAGTATTGTGCCCTACCTTTTCTTCATCCAGAAAGTCTGTTTACATTTAATTCACCCATACTGAAATTCTGTTAAGGTTTGAAGGGAATTATTTTGGAGCATTTTGTCATCCTCCATTTTTCTTCATAAACTTTGTGAAGTTTTTTGATCCAAATAAGAGAGCACTTGCAGCAAGTACTGATTCCCGGGGAGTCTGAAATAAGGATTAACAACCAGGTGAAAAAACAGCTCAATAGAAGTCATCTAGCTGACTCTTGTGAGATGCTTATGTGCTTGACTATTTCCTGTCTAGCGCCTACCTTCATGATTAGTCTTCTCATTCAGCAGAGAGAAAAAAGCACTGAAGAGAATTCCCTCAAGAACAGAGTTGGTACACGTGTCGCCTTCTGTAATTTTTGAGTGTCATTGCCAATACTGAAAGATTTCTTATAAAATAGCAATAGCTTTTCTGCAAAGTTGAAAAGAAAAAAAAAAAAGCCAATAAAAAGCACAGGCAGAGTCTTAATATTTTGATGAGTTTAGATACCTTCCTTTCCGTATGAATAATGGATCAAAGCACAATCAAGAGGTAGGCATTTTGGCAAGTCCCTTTAGCAACAACAGCAGCAGCTGCCTCCCAAGACTGTAGCCAAGTCAATGGAGCACGACTTTTCCTAATGGACTGTGTTTGTGAAAGGAAAGTTTCTTCAGAGCTGAGCAAAACAAAGGAAGGCAGGCTTGAAATTAAATTGAGTGCGCTGTGAAAACAGAGGGTGAGATCCAAGCTTTAAAACATCCATGCATCAAGGGAAAAACATAATCTGGGGAATCTGCTCATCTGGGCTGAAAACCTCCCCCTTCTCTCCCACAGAGCCTCATCAGTAACTGGATTGATTAGATGCTTTACCTGCTGGTTACAGCCTGTGCTGGCGCAGGAGCACTGGCCACCCACACCAGTGAGTTCCATCCATAGCAATCACAGAAAAATACATAACAAATGCTTTGCATAAAACAGCCCTCAAGATTCAACATGTTCAATCATGGAGCCTACAAGTCATACACCACTATGCATCCCATCAAAGCAACTATAAGACTTGGAAGAAATAAAAAGAAGGCCTAGAGCCTTCAAAATGGTAAAGGGTGAAGGAGAGCTGTCAGAGGACATGACTACATTTACACAGATGTGACTACAGAAAGCAGACTTTCCCCCATCTTTCCATATCACTACCTGGTGTAATTTCTTTTACCTTCTACTGTCATCTCCCACTTTCAGACCGTAAGAGTATAAGAACAGACCTATTAGTCATGATTCTTGCAGCATGAAATTATCTACCTCTGAGGGGATTTCCTGAGGCTGACATGGTTTTCCATTTAGGAATACCTTATACTTGTCTCTTCCAGACTTCTCCAGTCTCTCATCTTTGGGAAGGAGTTCCACAAATCTATTACCTGTATACCCGATGCTTCCCTATGTTTATTTTGAACCTAAGTCCTTTTAATTTCATTTGACCCCTCTCCATGTGTTAGTTGACCCATACAAAAAGAGCTTAAACACACCTAAGTTCTGCTGCTCTCATTTTCTAATGGAAGCTTCCACTGATCAACTGTCAAAAGTTGATGGCAGACTTCAGAACCCCAGAAAACCTTTATGCAGTGGAATTTAATGCTTATATAGATTTATATATCCCACTTTCAACCCAAACAGTTCAGCTTAGCAAGTTAGCTGAGCTTTGAAGTAGAGTTGCAATAGAGCATTAGTTGAACACTTTTATTCCATTTTCCATCCACATGCACAACAGGGCACAGAAAGGCCATGATCTTGAAGGCATATGCATGCTGGTTTGTATTCATTGCCTGCACAATTTTATTTTCAGCCACTGGCTGCATGTCAGAGGGTGCACAAGGCTACCTCCATGAATCTCAGCCCGGAACTCCACTGCATTTTTGAGTCCCCACAGGTAGATGAAATTAAAATGCTCTTGGACTGTGACCTGGGGGGAAGGAGAGACATGGGGAAGCTGAGCTTGTTAACCTTGCCTTGGCCATAACTACTGCTGTCAGGGCTGGGTTGAGAAGCAGGTGGTAACTGCTGCCACTGTTTTACTCACCACACACATGGGTGCAAGTGCATCAGCAGAAGCTTTCAGGCTGGCTGTACTGGGAGGAGAGGTGTGGAGCTTGAGTAACACAGTTCTTTACGTGGGTACTGGAGTGAGGGCTGTAAACAACCTTTCCCAAGGCTACTTCTCTTTCCACAATGTGCTGCCCTTGTCATGACATGCTTACTCTGAAGCCAGATTCTCTGTATACATTTTGTTCTAGAGGAGGGACATAATGGGAAAGATTCCTCTTTTTGATACTGATAAACAGCCAAAATATTGAGGTAACAGGCTGAATTAACATGAAGTCACATGATGGAAACATTCTTATTGAATTCTTGCATGAAAAGTTTCTGTTGTAGACAGTGAGAAAAGCAACAGTGCGATAGGACAATCAGTTCTTACAACTTCACAGTTACCTGGTCTGATACAGAGCACCTTGAAGACCATTTTATCTGATGCACAGCAGTTTGAAGAAAGATTGTTTTATTCTAAATTATTTGCTCCTCAAACCCAAGCAAAAAGACCTGTCCAGTTTAGAAAGGAGGGTGAAATTTTTACCAGTATTTCCAGATTCCTTAAAGCCATCAAAACATTGCTTAATTTAGACTGCCGCTATCTTTCACAGTGGGGAGCTC
The DNA here is from genome assembly GCA_013400555.1 of Jacana jacana. Classification (NCBI taxonomy): domain Eukaryota; kingdom Metazoa; phylum Chordata; class Aves; order Charadriiformes; family Jacanidae; genus Jacana; species Jacana jacana. Next base: position 84,049 of record VZTM01000896.1, on the reverse strand, counting down.
TGGAGGGATTGTTAAGGAATCTTAAAAATAAAAAATGTTAAAAAGAAAATCAGCAGAACGCAGGCCTTGATCTAGCATCCATGGGATTTCAAAGCAAACCACCAGGTCTGTTACCTATGATGAAAGATGATATTTTTTTTTCTACCAACAGCACTGTCTTTCACATTAGATTTACAGGGGAAAGGGGCTTTTGGGGAATCCTCTAAAAAACCCTGCAACAGTTCAAGGTTAGAAGTGGGTGACTGGTAAAAACCCTGACCATAGTTACACACTGTGCCACATTTATTTATGATGAAATGTAATTATATAAAGGATTACTCAGATGTCAGCCGCAACCAGGGGATGCTGCAGGCATAAGGCTGCCATCATACCAGCCTCTCTGCTGGCCGTGCTCTGCCTCATGCCAAGGTAAATGAAGAATCAAAAGGGAAAATAAAGAAATCCCCAAGTGATATGGTTTCCTCAGAGTCATAGAAAATATTGCTGGCAGCACTGCTCTACAAATCCTTCCTAATACTTCCACAACTTTGAATGAATCGACTTTGTATTTGTTTTGAATTCTTACCCAAAGGCTTTATTATTATTTTATTAACATTTATCTATTATTTATATATATATATAAATTATTGATAATTATTATTTTATTAATTGCATTTTCTCAGTGAAAAAGTAGTTGATCAATGTTCAGCTTGAACATGACAAAAACTACTTGTGACTGAAAAAGTAAACCAAAGTAGTGAATATCAGGAAGCAACTATTAGAAGTATTTAGCATGGAATCACAAACTGCAATTTGTTTATTTGTTACAGAATCCTCTCACATAACAATTCTTTCAATTAAATTTTTACTTGGGTTGTGTCCGCATAGCAGTCACAATGCTTTTCATGTAATAACGCAACACAGCTCAAAGGTCCAATACTACAATGAGCTGCTCATGAACAATGTATTAATTGGTTACTTTGCATGATTATACACATTCTTTTGAGCAAAATAAATAGCTGTTTCTTAGTTTATTAGTTGAAAATTATTCTCCCAGTTGTGTTCTAGAGGTTTTAAAACATAAGCCATATTGGTAATTGCATTTTTCCTTTTGCGTTTTCTATTGCTTCAGTTAAATATGGCCTTCAACTTCATTCCTTAAATTTGGGAGTCCTGCTGCTATCATCCCTGTACCAGTCCCAGGCACTGACGCCGTGGTTTGTGTGAATTTAGTGCTCCCTGAGAGGCTTTTCCCTGACAGCCTGTAGAAACGAACTCCTCTCTGTACATAAGGCTAAGTGCAGCACAGAAGCAATGCTACAGGCTCCCTGAGATGAGATGTGCAAGAGATGAGAAGATGCATCCTTCATTTTCAGTGTCTTTTCCTAAATATCTTTGATGACATTTCCAGGGAGTCCAGTACTTGATATGAAACTGTTTTGTGTTACGGGCACAGGGAGGTGAGTAAACATTACCAGTTATTTCAGTCCTGGCTTTTATTCTCCATCAGAATGGGCTGAATTGGATCCATGGACCTCATTTTGGTTCTTGCACCAGTGGTAATTGTTGCAGGTAAAATAGATGAGGTGGGATACTCTCAGGAATTGCTTCTTTGAGAGGAGAATCTTTTTAGCCCGTTTTGGCAAGCTATTTAAGCAGCAAAATGTTTTGTATGCTTATACATTTAGAAGCTGGCAGAACTGAGGCCTGCAGCCCAATAATATTCCTACTTATTCCCTTCTTTAGGCAACCTTTTAAACAAGATAAAAGGTTCAATTCAACCTTAAAGCATGTGTACAAATATCCTCTCTCCCCTTCCCTTTTCCTCTCCAATGACTTAATTTATTTGTTAAATTAGAAGAAACTGCAAACCATAGAGACCTGTTTGTACAATTAAAAGAAGGTGAATAAAGCTTTGAGATTCTGCTAGAAGGCAGCCTCAAGCAACCTGTGATGGAATATCTGAGCAACTGAAAGGACTCGGCTTTAGAGTTATGACCTCATGACATTCCTACGCCTCTTGACCACAAACACTGTCTCTTAAGTCCTGGCATGTACTCCTTATTCCTCTCTTACACCTTCCCCTAAAACAAAACCCCAAAATTGATTTTGTATAACCACCTTGAGAGGAAAGCAATCAATAGTTCCTGAAATTTAATGCAGTCCGTTGTTAAGCTTGCAAATGGAATAATGATAATGTGGGGCCAAATGCTGGGCCAAGGGCTGGTTTGCCCCTTTCAGATATAGGCAGGGAAGGTTTCCCTCACATGCTGATGTGTTATATTGAAACAGGGGCCAATAGCTTCACGCTTGCTCTTGATTAGTATTTAAAGGGATATTGTTGGAAAGTATTAGCTGAGGCATTTTAACCCTACCGACAAGTGAGAAAACTAAAACATGTATTTGCTGGCCAGACCCATTAGAAAAGCACTAGCTAACACCTGTAAAAGCATATCATTCTGGTCTCTGTGGTGTTTTAAAATGCATTCTTTAGTATAGTCTAATTTGCATTTAATTCTAGAATAGAATTACCTCGTTGCCACTGCCCGCCCCAGCCAGATCCCAACCGCCCAGCAGGCTGTACGAGGTAGACTGAGGTTTCATCACCTCCCATGCTCGAAAGGCAGCTCACTGCAGAGCACAGTCTCCCCTCTGCAAGATGCTGCAGGGCCAACCACAATAATGGCAATCCTGAGGTTGTGGAAAATGTGGGCTGACAGGTAGCTGGGAGAGAGAGGTGCTGGCAAGCCTTAAGATGGCACAGAGGCTGAAGGAAAGACTATATCAGAAAAGTAAAACTGCCAGATCTTACATGAGCTTACCTGTGATTTATACTGAAGGTGTCTCTCATTGTGAGGCATCCAGCCCCTCTTCATGCGCATGTCATGCTCCTTCCTTGCATGCTCTGTTTAGCAATGAAGTCACTGACCTTTTCGTTGTCCTCATGATGCTTCCAAGGATTGAATGTACGTTGTTTTCATCTCCCCAAATGCTGCCAGTTCTCTCTTGTTATTAACCATTCTGGGTTTATATCAATTTTATCAGCCCACTTGTGGCAAGGAATCAGTGGAAGAGGATAAAAGGTGTCAGAAGTTGCTGTTAGGAGGTCACTGAGAAACAAAACAAACTGAAAACCTGCACAGGAAAGAGAGCCACACAGGAAATATCCTTCCTAAGGTCAGGTGCAGCCTAAACCATGCTGCTGGATAACCATTTTCTAGCAGCTAATGATTAATTCTGCAAGATCAGTACTTAAGAGGGGGCAAAGCTCTGGGGACAAACTCTTTAGCAGGGCCTGTTGCAATAGAACAAGGGGTAATGGTTTTAAACTAAGAGAGGGAAGATTTAGACTGGATATAAGGAAGATATTTTTTACACTGAGAGTGGTGCTGGCCCAGGTTGCCCAGAGAGGTGGTAAATGCCCCATTCCTGGAAATACTCAAGGTCATGTTGGATGGGGCTCTGAGCAATCTGATCTAGTTGAAGATGTCCCTACTCATTGCAGGGGCATTGGACTAGATGACCTTTAAATGTCCCTGCCAACCCAAATTATTCTGATTCTATGGTTTACACCATCTTGGAATTCCTCATTGTCTAATGCTTTAATTTCTGGAGACACTGTACACAAAAATTGCTTCAGAAGTTCCCAGATCCTGCCGGGGTTTTCCTGATTTCCAGTGTTGAATATGTCAATAAGGATGCATAAAAGGACAGAGAGTGTGTTTCTCAGCTATTTTAAAGGAGACATTGAGGAAAGAAGGAATAATTAAAATATATTATCCCTGTGAATTTACAAAAAAAAAGGGAATACAAGGTAAAATAATAAATGAATAAATAAATAAAAGCCCAAAACCAAACCCCAAACCCCAAGGGTTTAAACATGCTCCAGAGCTGTCATGCAAAGGTAAAAAAGAAAAGTGTTTCCATTATGTAAGCTAGATCTAGAAAATTGCCAGGGCATCAGGACATGTACGTCCCCAGCAAAACCCAAATTTTTGTTTTACCGTTGCTTTTTTACCAGGAGGTGGGGCTGTTAAGCACTGAATTTATTAGATCCTGCACTGAAAAAATGTTGGTAAAATGAAAACCATCTTTCTCTTCCTTTTCCCCCTGAAACTCATTGGGAAAATGTGAGCAAAAAGAATGAACTTTCTAGATAATTTAAGTATTGATTTCCTTTTGTGATGCGAAAATGGAAATAATTTTAACATTATTTTGCACTGGTTTAAATGAACTGCTGCTAGGAGTGAATTAAGTACCAATAGCTAATTAAAACATACATTAATTTGGGAGACTGGAAAGCTCAGGAGGTTTGTAATTATTACTATACCCAGGTTTCTATTGGGTCTATTTCTAGGATAGCTCTGCAATTCAGTCACAAGGATTAAGTAGCAAAAAGAAATCACAGGACCCTGCAATGTGGCTAATTGCATTATAAGAGGAGAAACATATTTAAGGTCACTTGATTCTAATTCTGACAAGCTGCCACAAGGGATGAAAGCAGCTTTTCTAAAGTAAAGAGCCTGAGCTGAGTGAAGTGCCTATTTCGGGTGTTTCCGTGGCTCCTGCTTCCACTGCATCTAAGGGAGATGTTACAGACTTTTTGGGATGGGAAGGTGTTGCAGATGATTTGGGAAAGGAAGGAATGATGTGGCATGGCAGGGAAACAGGTGCAGGCCTGACCTTTTGCTTTACCCACTGAGCCGAGATGCCTCAATGGCAGGTTCACTTCCCCCTCTTCGGTGTCAGAATTGCCATGTGAACGTTGAAGATGCACTTATCTATTTTATAATTACATGTGATGGCATGTAATTACTGGGACAGGCAGCTAGGACGATTTAAAGGGATCTGTGTCTCCATCAAGCTGTGTTGCAAGCTCTCACCTAATACAGCAGGAAACACAGTTATTGCACTGTGCTGCTGCTTCTGCAAAGAAAGCATTTCTAATAGATATCAGCAGGGATTGTCAGTGAAAATCACAGATGTGTATCCTCACAAATACCCTGGGTACACCCACCCTCAGAATTAAAGACCTGAAGTCCATGCAGTGGATCTTAATAGATATCCATTTAGCCACTCAAAGAGTCCTTGCCTGGTCACAGGACTTAAGTGGATCCCATGACAGCTGCCACATCAAAGGTGGCTCTAACTTGTTCACAATTTGAAGAGGCAGTAAGGAGTTAACTAACTCAGAGAAGACCATCAAGACATCCACTTTTACCAGTGAGGGTACAGTCACCAGATAAGGGAAGTCAAGAATTATTTCCGGCCACTGGTGCTATTGGGTTCAGGAGTAATGACTGATCATTGTGTCCTGTGGCAGTCACAGCTCCTGCCAGCTCATCCAAATGCTTCCTCCCACTCACACCACAGCACTTCCCTCTCCTCCAAGATGACTCATGCTGTGTTCACTTCCATCTACAGCCCATTGCCTGCCAGGCACTAGGAATAAAGCACAGCCAAAATGTGGCCTTGGGTGTCATGGCGAGTTCTGTCTGCAGCATATGGAGGGCAATGAAGTCCCAGCTGTTATTTGGTCGCCTCTGTGGCTTCATCTAGGTACTGAACAAGACAGAAAACCATGAACAAGAGGGGGTTTGTGGCAGTCAGCTGCCTTGTGTTCTGTCCTACCTGAAAATATCAAAGTTTTCAACCCCAGAAGAGTTTGAAGGCCACTAAGCTCATACTTATGATCAATAATTTCAAAGGCTAATAATAAATTTATTCAAATAAGGGTGGATACTTTATTCCTGCCTATAAGTAGATAGAGAACATTAACTGGACAGTGAGAGTTTGATTTTCATATCCATATAAAACCAGGCATCTGGCTTGTTAAAACTTCCAGAAGGTCCAACAGAGGGATATAAGAGACAGACAAAGCAGTTTACTCTGTTCCATGATTTTGATGTTTGTCAGTATTAGGATTGTAGGGACTGTGCAGTGTTCAAGTTTCAGCTCTTGGGAAAAGAAATCACAAATTTAATTCTTCAGTGGGCAAAGATTTCCTTCGTGATCTCCGATCTGTCACTCCACACCACTTCTATATATACTGCCTGTATCCAGATACCCCATATACCCATTACTATAATGTGCTGGTGGTGTAGAGTGGAAGAGATTCTTGAAAATATTTAATTCTATTATCTGGGAAGTGTTAACAATACAAAATCCTGGTAGACCTCTGTGAGTTTTCACTCCCTGGTGCTTAGGCATAGAGTGCAGTCTGCATAAAGCAGCAACATGTTGCTAAAAAAGAGGTTACTGGCGTTCCTCCCCTTGTTCTAGTGAATACCTAAATATTATATATAAACTGAATCACATATTAAAGGAAAAAATGAGAGATTAAGAGGTCATTAATTCAAAGCTCCCTATAAAGTTTATGGCACTGTCAGGGAGGGATGGGGCATGAATTCAAGCTCTCTCAAGTAGAGGATGTCTGGTATAAGTGCTCTAAACACTGGCTTATAGTTTACTAGAAAAAATAGCTACCCAGTTTCCACCTTCCCTTTTCTGGCTTGGCTTTGAAATGTTTCAACCTTCCTGGCACTTTTTAAATGGCAGGAGCTATTTAGGTGTGTATTTTGACAATATACCTTTGGCTGAAACATGCAGATGACTTTAAAGTGCCAGCATCTCACTGACATAAAAGAATATCTTGGAAGACCTTGACTCGAAAAATGTAGAGTTATCTGTTCAGAGATATTAAACTCCTATTGTAAAACACTCACACTGCACTGGTAGGAGTGCAAAGTCATAAGCTATTCTGGGGAGGTGAGGTATTATTGCAATGTGATGTAAACGCTGTAGATGAGAGTTTTACTGTGGATTCAATGAAGCCAGAATTTCATCCTACAGCACTGAACTCTTAAGTTAGAAATCTTGTATATACCACACAGTCAACTGACCGTTGTGCAATTCTCTGCTTCTGACCTGAAACAGGGCAAAATAATTGACTTATAAATTCCTTGATTATCACTAGTCGTGCATGTTTCCTTCTTTTTTTTTTTTTTCTTTTTCTTTTGGCTCATGATCAAAATTCAAACACCAATAAATCCAGAATTTTAGTTTCCTTTTTTTCCCCTTTTCCTTAGCTAGCAGCAATTTTCTCATCCTGAAACTTTGCTTTACCTCTGGCTGAAAGTTCACACTCATTTAATATTAAAATCTGACAAACTGGAAACATAAAAGTTTAATTATCAAGTAGTTTGAGGCTACAATTTAATCTACAATAAAGCAGACTTATTCTAGTAGGGAATGTCTGGCCATAGTTTTACTGTCTGTGCTTAATATACTCCTGTGTTTCTTAAAAGTTACTTACAGCTTAAATAATTAACCACAGTTTATGCTTGGCATTACAATATTATTCTTCTTTGCATACAGACATGGCTGAACTGATTTGATTGTGAGATCCTTTGAGCAAAACCACTGTTTTCTCTTTTTTACACATGACTGAGAAAATTAGCAGGTGAAAGCAATAATATAGTGAATCTCATTCAGGCAAGAGAAGGGGGTATAGGATAAAAACAAATACACGCATTCTGACTTGAACCCATCTTTTCTTGTGGTGGAGATAAAAGAAGAAAACAAATTAATTGCCACATCTGGAATTTTCATATGCAAATATTCATAACCTTTGTTCAACACAGAGTTTGACCCCTGTCAATGAGAGGTTATGATATTGTACCTTCTAGCACCTTTGTCTCACTAATGAAGTATGACAGTAGAATCCATAAAACCCCAACTCTGATGGTCATGCTGTATTTCCTGCAAGGGTCTTTTCCAAGCATAGATCATGAGTTTGGGGTGACAAGATTTGATCAGGATGGTGTTGTTTCCCTTGTGCCAAAAAGCACACTTGTCTTTCAAGCAAATTCTGTCCCCAGCTAGAAGTTAAGTGTAATATCAGTGCTCATGAAAAAGCAAACAAAGAACCCAGCCATGATGAGTTATGCTGTGTGCAGAAAGAGCAAATGGAAAGGTGACAACATTAGCCAAAAGAGAAGAAAAGAACAAAAAGGATAGCAGATTTCTTTAAATGTTCTGACAGGTTACTAGTAATCAAGAAAAAATGATGGAGGTTATAAAAGTAGCAGAAAGTGACCAGAAGTCAAAGATCTGTTTGCTTTTCTTGTGCCAGACTGCTCCTGCAGTACCATGTACTTTTATGATAAACATTTATTATTTCAACAGTTTTGTAAGTATTCCCAGTGTGGGAAACAGCACAAAGTGACAAAATCTGGCACAAGGACACACTCGGATCCTGATCCCGCTTTCTCAAATTTCAAATGTGCTCAGACTTGAGATATCATTTGGAGTTCATCTCTGAAGACAGCACATCTCTGCTCATACCATCAATCTGGCTATTTGCAGTGATAGCTTCCTTTAACATCTAAATCTATGCTGCAACACAATTGGTTGGGATACACAACTACTGGACCCATAATGATGAAATAAATCCCCAAGAAAACGAATGTAGATATTCCCTGTAGCTTGAATGATTTCAGCAATTATTTTGAAGATCAGTTAAACACAGAAAGCATCTTTTTAACCTCTAACTTTTCAGCTTTTTCATATAACTGGAGCTTTTCTTTTGCTACTTGTGAAATATGGCTGAGAATATCCCTCTAGAGGGAGGAAGGGAGGTTTTTTTGCCTTGTTTAACCATGAAAAGTCCACCTCAGAATCTTTCCTGAGCTGAAACATTCATTGAAACAGGGCTTGCTTTGTTATGTGAAGAAATGGAAAATGTGTTTTATTTTTACAGTTGTTGCATGTCTGGTGCATATGTCTGTACTGATATCAGTAGATGTATCAGTCTGGTTCTATCTGTTGAGGATGAATAAGTGTTTAGTGGATGATGGACATGTAGTTCATGTATTGCAAATGTTACAAGAACACAACCCAAAAAGCATTTTAGATGGTGAAACAGTGTTGGATGTATGTATATATCTGCCCTTAGCTTCCTCAGGACATAATTTAGGAAGGTATCTGTTCACTATGCACCCCTTCCAAATTTATTTCTGGCTGTAGAAATAAAAACATTTTAGTTCACCTAGTTCACCTATTCTGTCTTATTCATGGTGATGTAACCCAGGAGCCATGTCATTGCTTCTTCAGAGTTTTATTAGATTTACAGAGGTAAAAACAAGTGTTTGGCCCTAGAGAGGAAGAGATGCAGAGCATGCTTATTACTGCCTTCAGTTTACTTTTTCTCTGTTATGTAGACACAAAGAAATCTTCCCCTCCATTCTTTGCAAGCTTTGGTATATTTTTCCATTTACATAAGAAGCTTTTTTCCTTCTTTACTTTTTTTTTCCATTTCACAGTGACAGAAGCCTTCCATTCTTTTCAAAGAGCTAGAGACCATTAAACACTGGTGAAAGGAAAAACAAAATCCAACAGAAAGAAATCAAAGTGTGGGGGCATGGAAGAGCCTATTCTCCCCTTATGCAACATGGACTTGGTGTCTTATACATAAAAGAGAAAAAAGAGCCTTTGAAACCAGCAAATATGAGGAGGAGGATGAAGCAGTAGATATCAGATTTGGCCAGCCTGTACAGCAAAACAGGGCTGTGTGGGTGTTCAGCCTTTTCTGCACCGAAAATGTCACCTGCAAAACAGGCCCTGGTCCCTGCTCTGTCCCCAGCCCAACCCCTTCTGTTTCATCCACCCGTGCTCAAGAAAAGCACCAAATGTTTCATAATAGTAGCACATTTTATTCTGGTAGAAGACAGGAGATACAAAACAGAGGAATAGATTGGACTTAGAGGGAAAAAAATCAAGGGGCCAGGACAACTGCTTCTCTGATTTGACTTTTGGTTGTTCTAGTTTGTAACAAGCAACAAAGACATCAGGAGATGTTTGGCAGGTTTCATTCTGGTGGTGAGGGACCTGATCTACTCAAATTCCTCTCCATCCCATTGCTTGTATAGTTTGGTTTTGTGCAGTTTAATTTGCATAACGTCATGTAGTCCTTGAACCTGATTCTTTTTACAATAGGGAGCTGTTGTATAAAGGGGTCTTAATACTTTATATTTGCATGGATTTTAAAACCTTCTGCCTCATCAGAGTACTGAAAAAAAGAGCTTAATGACTCAGAAAATCTACCTCCATCCACTACACCTGGTTTAATTTAGACTCAAGGAGTTTTCTGGCATTTTTGTGTTTCTGTTGTGCAAAGGATACATATTTCTATTATCCTCAGTGAAAGAGCTGCTAATTGCTAGGAGAGCCTGAGGTCATCTGTCAGTGGTGGTGGTTGCTGAGGCACTTTCACACCTACTTAATCTCAATGCTGTTGGGCTGAGCTCACATTCCTGAATCACATGGATTCCACATGTGACCACATGAGACACATGTGAGAAAGCATGACCCAGCTTTCAGTGACTTAGAAAGGGATAACGTGCGATTGGTGATCTGTAATTTTAGAAAATAAAGTAAAAATTACCCAAAATGACAGGCCAGAGAAGAACTTGTGAAGCAGAACTTGTGAACTTTGCCATAAGCACTGTCAGGATGAGGAATTTGTCTGTTACTACAGAGGAATTTTTTGCATCCAGCTTGCAGGTATCTTCCTGCCAATTAGAGTGACCAGTTCTGAGCGAGTTCATCATCTCTGTACCCGACCACTACAAAGACAGTGGAGGAAGTTCTTGTGCTGTGGGCTCAGTTAATTATCCTCTCCACTCGGGAAACAGAGAAGCAAAGGATGCTGCACTTAGAGACAGCATGAGATCGTAGGAGTTCCCTGCTCGTGACTGTTTCTCAGACCACAAAACTATGCCATTGTTGTGCTGCGCTTCGATAAGCCAGGCTTTTTCTTCCAGCCACCTTCTTCTGTTTCTGGTTTCTTTTCTTTGTTCCACATTCTTATGCTGAATTTTAGTAACCTCTGAAACAGAGCAAGATGTGTTTTATACCTCCTCAGCAATGTTCCCTTGCTTGTTCCATCCTTAAAATGAATTCTTTAGTTATTTTTTTCCTTCCTCAGGGGGATGTCCTGTTCTGTATTTTGCTCAATGAGAAGCAAAGAATGAGTTTTCTATTTTTCTGGGTTTTTTTTTTTGTTTGTTTTCTTTTTGTTTGTGGGGTTTGGTTTTGTTTCTCTTCGCTTTGTTTGTTTTGTTTTGTTTTTTTTTGTTTTGTTTTGTTTTCTTTCAGTGAAGTCAGGACATACAAGGAATTGAAGCAGGGCAGTAAAGCCCATACTTTCACCACTAGGGAAAAACAAGCAGTAGAAGCACTTTACTGGTAATCAAATAGCAGCAAAGGATCCATGGTATGGATGCAGCTCTACTGGAAATGTTCTGCTTATTACCAGTAAAGGAAAACAATCCACAGGGAAGAAATAAATCTTTTTTTTTTTTTTTTTTTCCCCCTCTATATTTTTTTTTTAGTTTTTGT